>JASJET010000174.1:147500-747500 GCA_034092305.1 Diaprepes abbreviatus
GTATATTTCATATATCAGTTATTTCCTATGAATGTTGCTCTCGTTCCGATACAGCTCCACTGGCGAGATTATAAAGTGATTGAAACGCATATAGAGAAAGAACCAGAGCGGTATTTGCGGAAAATAAACTGTTTGTATATATTTTTCCTTTTCTCTGCGTGAAAGAAGAATTACATATATAATCACAGTAGGTTGGTGCACTTTTTTGTCTGGATGCCTTTCATTAAAATTGTTGGCTGCTACACGATGACTTGTGTTTTTACCACATATTAATAAAATTTCAAGATTTCCCTGCAAAGTTCACATTTTTTTTTTATTTAATACACAGTATTAATTAAAAGTCACTATGACAAACAGAAAGCGATTTGAATGTCCTTGATGATCTGTTTTATCATTTGTTTTACGGCCAATACTAATTAATTTTTTGGAAACTGCACTTAAATAACAAAAGATTATTGTAACTTTTTAATAACATAACTTTAAAACAAATTTTAATAATGGAGTTTTAAATTTAAACCTTGAAACTAGATAAACTTTACGTAAAGTTAAATAAAAATTTATTTTCCACCTGACGCAGACTTTACTGATGAAACTGTGTACTTATTTGTTTTAATTTAGACACAAACTATGTTTTCAAAAATAGTTATTTTATATATATATATATATATATATATATATATATATATATATATATAAATATATATAAATATATATATATATATATATATTATATATATATATATATATATATATATATATATATATATATATATATATATATATACTAGATTCGAACCTGAGTCACTCTTTTCTGACGTAAACGTATCGGTATATCGGAAAACCAATATCGCCGATTCCGATACATTGGAAAACCAACGATATCGCCGATATATCAGTATCGATATTGGTATCGGATGCATCCCTAATTTAACCCTTATAATTTACAAAAGTAGTGTCGTATTTCGCTGGACAATGTGGCTTTGTCAGACTTACCAATGCATACAATTTTTCTAACACCATTTTTTTACACCCTGTGTATACACCCATTATTCCTCCGGCAAATAAATCTATAATTTAAATTCATCTATTTTCTCGTACATTTCTGTATATCAAATAATATGAAATTACGAATAAAAATAACTTTGTGAATTTGCAATAAAACTACATTGAAATATGTCGACAAAGTTACCACTCTGCATTGTTTAAAAACAATAATTCACCATTATATTAGAGAAACTTTTTAAACAAGTTAATTCGACTGACATTTAAAATTAGAGTTATTTTGTTTTAAAGTATGGTGAAACTAAAAGTTTTATTCTAAACTAATACGTTTCTATTTAGATTAAATGTAGAAGTTATTTAGATTGACTAAAATATGGTTGTCGGACTTGCATTGTCTTTATTTTTATTTATATTTACGACGTTTCGATTAGGTTGTATCTCTAATCATTATCAAGTATAAACTGAGAGCTATGGAAAAACCTGATGGATAATTTATAAACTTTAAAAATATACAGCCTTGTTAAAACATTGTAAGTCTTTTCTCTCCAAAATATTTATTATAGATTAGTTAATAGACTGATTTTAATTTAACTCTGAGAAAGGAGTAAAAATCCTAGACACTGTAGTACCTAGACTAATCGTATTTTCCATTATAAGTTAGTTCAAGTGAGGATGTTTGTCTTTATTAGAGTAGGTTGCCAGTTTTTGAAGAGTTGACATCCACCATAAAGTTTTTTCTCCAGTATGTGCTCTTTATGACATTCACTTAGTTGCATGTGAGTTCATCTCCCTAGAAACACAAGATGCGATGTACCTTCTCAAGAAACAGTATTCTGACCAATCACTCTACTAATTTGGTTCCTGTTTAAATTCAGCAATTCAGTATGTAATGCTTTAGATGGATCATCATTGTTTCAATCTATTTTTTTTTTAAAGTTTGTCCAGTGATACTGGTATTGTTCTTTAATCTATTTAGTCAGACGGCCTCAAATTGAGATTTTTATTGTGCTGATTTTTGACTCAGAAATCACAAACATTGTTTCGGAACTATTTTTGACCAAGAACTCTCATTCCTTGCTATGATTACTCTAGCTAAAGAGATGCTGGAGAGAGTTCCAGACTAACTTTAAGTTAATGCGGTGTCTCCTGTCTTTGTATCCTCATGACAGGTTTTGCATGACTCTCCCCATTTGAAAGATAAAATGTTTCTTCAGAGGAACGAAGTTAGTTGACCTGGATATTACACATATATTTCATCACATGTCCTTACTAGTTTATCAGAATGACTTTCGAAATCAGGCATTGAAAAATCGAGTTTCATTAGCTAATCATTGGCAAACTTGACAATCGACTAAACTAAAACTTTCCATAGCTCTTATTTTGGGATCGCAGAATATAGATTTTATTTTTTTTTGTTGATCATACATAGTTTTCCAACGATTTTTTTTTGACTTTTACACTGTATTAAATTTTGACACTCCCACTAAAAAACATTTACACATTGTAACGCATAGCACATTTTGTGTTAAAGTGTGTCCTAATATATATATATATATATATATATATATATATATATTATATATATATATTTCCATATTATTTGATCAATTTCCTCGTCATATATTCCATATCTTCGTAATCTTGCGCTAAGAATACATGATCGTTTGCAAAAGACAGTGTATTTATGGTATTGTTGTTAATCGGTATGCCCATATTTTTGCATTTTCTTTTCCAGCTGTTTAGGGTCTGTTCGAGGTATATTTTAAATAATGTAGGGGATAGATAACATCCCTATTTCAGAACCTTTGTGATGTTAAAACCCTCTCAGGTATTGCTTCCAATTTGGTCATATTATTCACCGCTTTAACTAGGTTGACGTTAAGGATTGTGTTCCCCAACGCTTCCCATAGTTTGTTTTGTGGAACACTATCATTTGCTTTCTTTAGATCTGCGAACAGAAAATTTATTTGCTAATTTACGGTGTTGAACCAAATATATTAAATAAGGGCGGACGTTGTGCTTCAACAGAATTCTATGTATTGAGCTTTTTGAGATTCCTGTTTGTAGAGCTACTTGCCTTAACGATGTCATAGGATCTGCCACAAAATATCCTACTGTTCCGTGACGGTTTCTGGGCCCCTATCCTCGAAAGTGTGATGTGAAAGGTGATGTGCATGGCGATGGGAATGGCGGTGTGAACTTTTTGACAGTAAAAGCCGTATTCTTGAAAAGCCAATGTTGCCAGATATGAACGTGCTAAAACTCGAGAATTTCAAAAAATAAAATGGATGACAGATTGAATTGAGCTATCAGACCGAAAATGTCCGTAGTATATTTTGTTGCCATTTTAGGTAAAAAGTAGTTTTGGTACTTTAAATTAATCGTCAAAAGTAAAAAAAATACTGCTGTTTTGTTATTTTTGTGAAATTATAAATTGCCATTACAATATTTGTACTTTGCATGGATTAAATTTATCTCAAATTGACACTCTAGAACTGTTGAACAAAAATGCGTACAAAGAGCCAAGTACTTTAAGATTCTAATATATAAAGAAAAAGGGATATCAAGAAAAGCAGCAATCATATATACAAAGTAATATACTGACAGTAATTGCAGAAAGCCAGCACTGATAAACCTTGAAACGGTGGAAATTACAACTCTACGTAGTATGACTAAAAGCCATCATCCCAATCCACTACGGAAACTATCCAATCAGTTATTTATTGTATAAATTCACAAAGTGTCCAGCCTCTTACTGCAAGATGTTCTGTTCTGACAAGTAAATTTGAAAGAAAACCTGAAACTTGAACAATGATGCAACTATTTATGATCAGGGACCGAAACCAAAGGCCAGACAGAAGACGTCCATTAATGATACTGGCGGATCTTACATTCAACTTTAAATATATATTTTTTTATTTTATAAAGATTTGTAGAGACTTGAACATTAAATGTACCATAAATAAGGTTTTTATGCTGAAGGACCTCATTCATTGGTCTGTAGGGTTCATATTAATGTCTCGATAAATTATAATCATAATATTTATTTAATTGTAGTGTCGAATAGTGTTTAACACAGTCTAATTAAGTTAAATGCTGTGGTTAACATAATTTAAATATAAAATGTGTTACTTATTTAAATAAAAGTTTCAGATAGCTTACAAATTGTGATTTCTCAAATTTATTATAAGTTGTGTCGTGAAAAGGATTATGTTAGATTTAACTGTTTAAAACTAAGATACTCGGCTGTTATGGACACAAGTATTTATGTTAAATCCAAAAGCACAACTGGCCCTAGAAAAATATTTTTAATAGCACGTCCATACAATTCAGTTATAAACAGAATCTCCTGTAATAACTTTATATGTCTGTAATCTCAAATTTGCTTAATATTTGCGAGACATATTGAACTTTCTAAGGATATTTTATTAAAAAATTTGAAAATATCACCTAATTAACGTTTCAACTGTTTATTCATAAAATAAAACGTCTTAAAGAAACGGTTCGTCAACATATGATTTTTTTTTAATGCGAGTTATTTTGAAGAATCAAAAATAAAATAAAAATTTTTAATTCTATTTTATTTTTTGAAATCCGTGCGTTAAATCTGTCATTTAGCGGCTGACATTTCATTTGCGCATGCTTCACAGTTCGCTTACCTTCCACCGGGAGAACGAGGATATGAGTGATGAACGTTTCAGGAATACGCGTTCGCCACCTTTCACCGTTCACTTCACGTTCCCCAATTCGAGGATAGGGCCCCTGTTTATCTGGATATCCCTTAACAAATGTCTAACATGTTTTTGATAAAACTTTGATACATTCCCAATAGATAATAAACAAATTTAAAAAATCTTTGTGCGTATAATTTAATCGTCCGGCATAATTTTCATTAATAATACTGGACAACAGCCAAAATGTATCTAAAATAAAATCGACTAAATCTTACCATGTTTGGTGTGCTAAAACCGAAATTACACTTTTCTTCTTAATATAACTTCAAGTTTTAGAAATATGTGATGTCATGCCTCCATATATATTAACAATGTAACCGCAAGAATGCACATGGTATATTTGTATTGTTATTAAAATCTTGTTCTTGAAAAATTACAACTAAGTTTTTAATTTCATTGTCATTTTTGTGTTCAGCGCCCCAAAATTAACGAAAAAATGCACTTTTCATACAAGATACAACAAATAAGCTAAAATTTGTTATGTAGTGTAATGGTCGAATGGCAAAAAATAATAACATTTCTGTAGTGCTCCAATGTTTTCTTTCTTCTCGTTTCGCCATCATGCCCGACTAATAATAAAACTTAAAAGGCGTATAGCATTTTAACAATACAAAAATGTTACATTGCCAATATTGCAAACACCACAAATTTTTCGAATAGACAGACGTAATTCAGGCGCGGAACCAAAGGGGGGCCGTGGGGGGCGATCGCCCCCCCCCCCCAAGAGCTTTGAGTTTAGGAAAATGGACTCGATTTTTCCTCTTATACTACAGTTTATTTAAGAACTAGAGAAAGTAATAAATCATTTTTTACCCTTTTTCTCTTCGAAAACTATTTGTGTTCTTTAGACCGGTGTCTTTAGCAAAATCTGTTAGACACATATATTTTTCATAGGAATGGGTAAGAAATTTTATAATTAAAATTACCCGTCTATAATAATGGACTAAAACGTTGCCTTATTCTCTCAAAAAATTCGAAGTTATAATTTAAATACTTACAAAATATCCATTGTCAAAAATACAAAAAGGTAAACATATATAAAAAAATAAATTCGTCCATTTTAATATTAAATTTTTTTTGGGGCTATTGGTCATTTTATTATTAATTAAAAACATTTTTAGGGTATTTGACCTTTCGGTTTATTTATTTCTTAAACTATTTGCAGAATTACAATCAAACACTAAAAAGGGATTCAAATATAATTACTTTTTTTATATTGTAATTGATATTAGACCTACTTATTTTTATTTCTATTGTACTGATATCTTAATTTAATTTGGAAATACGATAGCCCTAAAAAAATAAGATAAACATGTTAATTCTACACGCTTAAGAAAAAGACACAAATATAATAATAAAATAATAAAAAACTTACAGCTAATTAGAATTAAATATATATATATATATATATATATATATATATATATATATATATATATATATATATATATATATATATATGTGTTTATGCGGCTTTCACGGATTCCTCCGTGTGAGATGCAATAGCAGTGGATATATCCACATTATGCCGTTGTAGTGCTGAAATCACATTCAGCAAACGTACAACCATATGCAGCTCCGCGTATGAATGAAGTAAAATGCGAACAGTAAATGCAAACTTCTCTCCATCATATCCTTTCTGTGTTAGAGGTTGCACAGTTAGAACAAATTGGTATAAAACGCAATTTATCCTATTCCACCATCGAGATGACGGCCTACCTGTACCACCATACCGAGAAGAAAGTCAAAACTTACCCTCCCCGCCACAGTGATACGGCAGAGGTACATGTTTCGTCTCTACTAGACTCATCAGGGTACCGACATGCACCTGACTGTGCAAAGGACAGATCGGAAGGAAGCATGCAAATACTGAACGCGGCTTCGCCGACCTCCCGCCGGATGGCGTAAATATGTTTATGCGGCTTTCACGGATTCCTCCGTGTGAGATGCAATAGCAGTGGATATATCCACATTATGCCGTTGTAGTGCTGAAATCACATTCAGCAAACGTACAACCATATGCAGCTCCGCGTATGAATGAAGTAAAATGCGAACAGTAAATGCAAACTTCTCTCCATCATATCCTTTCTGTGTTAGAGGTTGCACAGTTAGAACAAATTGGTATAAAACGCAATTTATCCTATTCCACCATCGAGATGACGGCCTACCTGTGTGTGGATATATCCACTGCTATTGCATCTCACACGGAGGAATCCGTGAAAGCCGCATAAACATATATACGCCATCCGGGCGGGAGGTCGGCGAAGCCGCGTTCAGTATTTGCATGCTTCCTTCCGATCTGTCCTTTGCACAGTCAGGTGCATGTCGGTACCCTGATGAGTCTAGTAGAGACGAAACATGTACCTCTGCCGTATCACTGTGGCGGGGAGGGTAAGTTTTGACTTTCTTCTCGGTATGGTGGTACAGGTAGGCCGTCATCTCGATGGTGGAATAGGATAAATTGCGTTTTATACCAATTTGTTCTAACTGTGCAACCTCTAACACAGAAAGGATATGATGGAGAGAAGTTTGCATTTACTGTTCGCATTTTACTTCATATATATATATATATATATATATATATATATATATATATATATATATATATATATATATATATATATATACATACATATATATAAAATTAAAGACTGGGACACACTAAAATAAAAATATATAAAAAACATATAAACAATATTAAACAATAAAATACAACAAAAACAAAAATTTAAATAATAAATTGTGTTTACACTAGTAAACATTACATATCTAATTCCTAATCAATGTCAGTGAAACTATCTTAGCTCAAATTAATTATAATTGATTCCTCTATCTCACCGATCATGAGATCGAGTTCTCACATTTTGTTTTATTCTTTTATTATATGGATTTTTCCCAATTTCCGCAGTAACTTTATTCGAAAAAATCTTTCAAAAGTTTAGTTAAATTACTAATTCTGTTAATTGTGTTATTTCTAGAAATTCTACCTTTTACTGGAGAGAGATATTTACTTCTCCAACGGACAGTTTCTGAACGATCTATAGGAACCGATTTTCTATTTGGTTATTCTCAGCAAAAATTAAGTTTTCTGAGCAATTTCCAGAGATCAGTTCTTTTAATTTCAGGTAAATCGCGATCTTCATTGATTTTAGTTAGAATTTTTTAGTCGGTTGGGATTTGCTTCTCATAATAAAATGTATATACAACTCCCTTAATTGCAGTTTTCATTTCTTCTTCCAACGAGGTTTTTCATCTGCCTGTGATCGAATGTGGCTTGGGAGTACTAACAATTCCAGCCGTTTTTTTCTCCTTCAGTATTTGGTACATAGTAGATTTTCCAACTCCTGTCATGTTGAAACATATCTCAACAGAGCTTTTAACATTATTATCTAGATATTGATATCTTAAAGCATCATAAACATTCATCGTAATACGTTTTTCGTTGAGGAAAAAATGCCCTGGTTTAACGATTTTGGAATAAATATAGAGGTGAAAGCCATATCTTTTGGGTATCTTACTAATCTCAAATAATATATAAAAACAAGCGCAAACAAGATAAATTACCAAGAACAAACTGTAAGGTGTACTTTGCTCACTGACAGAAATTAAATTAAACTATCAGAATTTTTATGTTGCAGTAAATTTATAAAATATATTTAAATATAATGAAATATAATTAGATTTACGGCAGTTCTCAGTTACCAGCGGCACTGGAACAGGTACGTTGGAGGTTTTGGTAACAGTTTTATTACTCTCTCTAGTTCTTGAATAGAGTATAGGAATGTGTATACTTGCGATCGCCACCCCCCCCCCTCCCAAGAGCTTTGAGTTTAGGAAAATAGAACCCATTCTGTCTTTTATATTAGGAATGAGTATGCTGCTTAATAGTTGTGTTTAGGCCTGCAAACGCCATTTGTGACATAAAATTTAAAATACATCTTAAACAGTTAGATTTAGGACCTAAAAATGAACTAACATAATATAGGGTGTTCCATTTAAAGTAAGCAAGAAGCCATCAATTTTCGATATAACCGGAAGTGCCAACACCATCTTGAAAATCTCTTAGCCGTATTGCATCCATTGACTTTCGCAAACTTCCACATTTAAAAAATTTCCAAAATCTATTTTTCGAAAAATCGATCGCAGCAGTTCGTCGTGGGACACACTGTATATTCTAATTATTTCTTAATGCAATTCATCTCCTGCCTCTAACATTTCAGATATAATATTATCTGGCCCAGGAGCTCCATTTGTCTTCATTTTCCTCAAAGCATGTGTTGTCATATATCTTCAGATCCAAGGTTAATATTTTTCTTCCGACCATATTAAGTTCACTCTTATGAGGCTTTATTTGAGCTTCATAAAGCTGATTAATAATATTTTTCGATTGCTTATTTTATATCACCCCTAACTGCAATTATCTTGTAGTCTTTGTTCTTAATTTATACTATTTGTTCTTTGTTTGTGCCAAGCGTTTTTTACCCCTTGTTTTCTTTTAATAATAAATGCTAGCGTGTCTCCAACAAAAAAGTTTTGTTTGGATTTGTTCCCCGGAGAGTGGAATAAGGAATAAATAAAATAAATGGGTGTACGAGCGACAGTTTGACTCAATCTTAAAAAAATATATAATTGAATTATATGATAAGTAATTATCTAACTTTATCATTATTTTTGTTTGAAGGTTGTAGAAAATGTTGGAGATTGAAATGTGGTTGTCGGACTTGAATTGTCTTTATTTTTATTTATTTTTACGACGTTTTGATTAGGTTGTATCTCTAATCGTTGTCAAGTATAAACTGAATGTTCTGTCTTAAGACTACGAGCTTTTATAGGAACTGTGTCCATTGAAACGCGCAAAGTTTCACTTCACTGTACACACCTCAATGATTTGATGTTAGAAAGTAGTGGTTGCCAAAGATTAGGTATCTCAACACTCGGTTTACTGATGATTCCATTATTGTTTTTAATGTAAGCTGCTTCTATAAATTTTGTTTTTTTCATGTTGGGTTCCATATTTATTGTGGCACCTTCAGACCATTTTATATGGTGTTGTTTATCCCAGGCGTGTTCTACAATTCTTGATCTCGACGTTTCCCCTTTTTGTGTATGAGTTTTATGTTCCTTAATTCTAACTTCTAGTGATCGTGTGGTTTCTCCAATATACATTTCACCACACTCACATGGAACTTTGTTAACATATTCTTTCTTATCACTAGTTTAGGGTTTTGTTTTTGTTAAATGAGCTCCAAGGGTATATCCTGATTTAAAGGTTGTTTCTATATTATAACTACTGGCAATTCGTCTTATTTTCTCCGAAGAGATAAGAAGAAGGAATTCTTGCTTTCCTGTGTTCGTTGTTCTAAAGTTATTTATAACATTGTCAATTAGTTTTAAAGGATAACTATTCTGTTGTACATCGGATTTAATATTTGCTACCTCTTTTTCCAATAATGGGCATTATTGCCAGAGCCGGATTTGGAGGTCTGGAGGCCCTGGGGCAACGAAGAAGCGTAGGACCCTAATTATTTTCCGAACAAAAGGAACAATTTTTTCCGTCAAGTCTTTCAAAAATTTATTGACAACAAATAAAATTATTTCAACAAAGAATGTAGTGAATAAATATGAAAATGTTGTTTTTAATATTCGGAACAATATGATTATGTTCTTGCAAATATTGTCGGTAAAAATGTGAAAAAATACTGTTTGGAAAAATAAAACGCAAAAGTTGTTGACTCGTCGAAATTTAGATATTTTTTTTATCTCTATTGTGAGGGCCCTCTCTTGTGGAGGCCCCTAGGCAGTAGCCCCGCCTGCCCTCCCCCAAATCTGGCTCTGATTTTTGCATGTAGATATAGCTCGATTACAGAGCTTGCGTATAATTTCCCGTTTTGTTACAACAGAATAGAAATATGATTAAGATATTGTCCAGTATGTGTTGGCTTTCTGTATACTGAAGTTTTATAGTTTCATTTGAAGGTTTCACCATTCTGTTGTAACAAAAGGGGAATTATACGCAACCTCTATAATCGCGCTAGATCTATATGCAATAATGCCGATTCATTGGAAAAATAGCTGACAAATATTAAATCCCATTTACAACAGAATCGTTATCCTTTAAAACTAATTGACTATATTTTAAATAACTTTAGCAAAACGAACACTGGACAGCAAGAAACACATTCCTTCTTCACAATTCCGTATATTAAGGGAACTTCGGAGAAAATAAAACGCAGTAGTTATAATATAAAAACAGTCTCTAAATCAGGAAATACATTTTGAGCTTAATTAACAAAAACAAAACCAAAAACTACCGATAAGAAAGAATGTGTTTACAAAATTCCATGTGAGTGTGGTGAAATGTATATTAAATTAAAAATTAAACGACCATTAGAAGTTAGAATTAAGGAACATAAAACTCATACACAAAAAGGGGAAACGTTGAGATCAGGTATTGCAGAACACGCTTGGGATAAACAACACCATATAAAATGGTCTGAGGCTGTCGCAACATGAAAAAAAAATTGTAGAAGCAGTTTACATTAAAAATAATAATGGAATCTTCAGTAAACCGAGTGCTGAGATACCTTATCTTTAGCAACCACCACTATGTAACATCAAATCATTAAGGTGTGTACAGTGAAGAGAAATTTTGCGCTTCAATGGACACAGTCCCGATATAAGCTCGTAGTCTTACGACAAATCATTCAGTTTATACTTGATAACGATTAGGAGTACAAACTAATCGAAACGTCATAAAAATAAATAAAAATATATATGTTAATTGTATTGAAATTCGATTTAGAATTGTAATGTATTAAAAGACATATTTGCCAGGTAACTTATTTTGAATAGATATAAATCTAACGAAAATAAACTTTCTGGTGAAATTTTGCACCTACGTGACGTGATTTAAACATGTGGAACTTTTCAATCAAATTCAACAGAAATCAGTTTGCCGGTGACGAAAATATGGGACAATTTTGTTAAATTTGGCTTGCAAACTACGTGCAGATTTGGGAATTTTGTGTTTGGCATTAAACGGGAAAAATTTTATATTTATTCTATAGTGCACTCAGAAGAACTTACGAACGACTTTTCTAAAAGAAATAAAATTTTTATAAAAAAAATTGAATCGACTTCTAAAAGTGCGCTAAAAAGTGAAAAATAACTAGAAATTTTTATATGAAATTAAAATTTTTGAAGTCGGCGCCAAACTAATACCTAACAAAATTTGACTCGCATGACCAGATTAAAAATACTCTTGTAATTGCTTTCTTACCATAATTTGTATATATTAGAAGTAGTTATTTATTTCATTTAAAAATAATTTGGCGCCGACTTCAAAAATTTCAATTTCATATAAAAATTTATATTTATTTTTCACTTTTTAGGGAACTTTTAGAAGTCGGTTCAATTTTTTTTATAAAAATTTTATTTTTCGATTTTTAGTTTGGAATTAATTTTGATATAATTAAATAAATAAATAATAAATTACTTGAACTAAGTACTAATTGATATTAGTATACCTCGAAATGACTACAAGGTGGCAAAAAAGTACCCATTTTATCCATAGAATATTTTTAAATTCATCCCAAAAACTCCCCCATATCAATTTTGAAAAAATTGGACAAAATCAATTTTTATCCGCCATATTGGATACGCTATATTAAATTTTTGAAAATAATTTCAAATTTGTTATGTGCGACCCCGAAAACTCCTCCGTACCAATTTTGGAGAAAATCGGACAAAATTGATTTTTTTATCCGCCATATTGGATCCGCCATATTTAATTTTTTAAAAATTTTTTTGGATTCGTTATGTGCTATCCCGAAAACTCTCCCATACTAATTTTCATCAAATCAGATAAAATGAAATTTTCTTGTCCGCCATATTGGATCCGCCATATTGAATTTTTTAAAAATAATTTAATTTTCATTGTGTACAATTCCGAAAATTTCACCACACCAATTTTGGAGAAAATAGGATAAAATTAATCTTTTTGGCCGCAATATTGTCAGCGCCATCTTGGATATTACTGCACCAATTTCGTCCAAAAAAATATGGGACCACCACTTCCCTTACATAACGTAAAAATTATATTCAAATCGGTATAGCCGTTCCGGAGTAATCGGTGTACATACATAAAAAAAACATACACAGTCAACGAATTGAGAACCTCCTTCTTTTAGAAGTCGGTTAAAAATAAATAATCTTTTCTTCTTTATACGAGGCATGTTCAGAAAGTAAGTGTACTGAGGCTCTCACGGTCGCAGGGATTTTTGTTGGCATGTTCGCTACACTGCCATGTAGCCTGACTCCTCCCCTCTACAATGATACCAGTTCAAGGTCAGTTTTGTTGAAAGGTAGGACTGAATCGTGAGGATGTAAATAGCGAATATAAAATTGTTTTAAGAAAATCTAATATGTCAGATGTAATATGACGGTCCAGAAATTTTACGTTTCCGGATTTCATCCAAAATTGGTACTTAGGGGCTTTGAAGGATTTAGATTTAGATTAGATTAAAACGTTAAAATTATTTTTTTGAAATTCAATATGGCGGATCCAGTATGGGGGGTTGAAAATTTTACCTTATTCCCATTTTTTCAGATGTGGTATTAGGAGGTTTTCGGGGTCGTGTATTACGAATATGAAGTTAAAACTATTAGGTTGATAAGATACAATATGAGAGACTGAAAATTTTAAATTTTCCGATTTTGTCCAAAATTGATGTAGCGGGGTTCTTGAGGCGTATACAAATTCAATATACAGTATAAAATATTTCGAGCTAAGAAATTTACGTCTCAAATTCTTTAAATATCGATATTAGAAGGTTTTGGGATCTATATTACCAATCTAAAATTAATTTGAAATTTAAGATAGTGGACTGGCTCTGACAAACTAAATATTTGTTTCACATAATTTCAGTGGTATTTGGAAAACTCTAAGAATCAAAAAAATTTTACTGATTCATTTTAGGGTGATTTATAACTTTGGGTAAAAAGGTTGTCACCTTAAGGTCATTGCGAGGTACACTAATCTTGATTAGTACTTAATTTAAATAACTTTTGGATATCATAATGAATTCAAAACTAAAAATCGTAAAATAAAATTTTTATAAAAAAAATTGAACCGACTTCTAAAAGTGCGCTAAAAAGTGAAATATAACTATAAATTTTTATATGAAATTGAAATTCTTGAAGTCGCCGCCAAATTATTTCTAAATGAAATAAATAACTACTGATATATACAAATTATGGTAAGAAAGCAATTACAAATAAAGTATTTTTAATCTGTTTATGTGAATTGCATTTTTTCAGGTATTAGTTTGGCGCCGACTTCAAAAATTTCAGTTTCATATAAAAATTAATAGTTATTTTTCACTTTTTAGCGCACTTTTAGAAGTCGATTCAATTTTTTTTTATAAAAATTTTGTTTTCCTTATAAAAAAAGGAATGTACTATTGCTTGTACGACATTCTAGTCTCTATATTCCAAAAGCGAGGGATTTTTAGCAGACCTTCCTGTGACAAATACGAGAAAAATTACTGATTTTTAGTAGACCTTCCTGTGACAAATACGAGAAAAATTACTGATTTTTTTATAACAATCAAGAAATTGTTTTGAAGGCATAAATAGTTAAAAGGATGTGTTTTTCTTAACTGTATATTGTTAAATAGTTATCTAAACACATTAAAAATAATTATCAAAGTATAGTAGTGGCCGTAGTATGCCTGCACGGTACGTGAGGGTAACCGCGTGCTAGCTGTCTGAGATCAGAGAGAGAGAATTCAAATCCAAACGGTAACCTTTGTGAAAGCAGCATTAAGTTCTACTACTATTATTGTACAGCGTTCCACTTTCAGAGTTATTGAGTTATATCAAAGATTATTATATTTAAAGCTCTATATATTTCACGCATATGGCAGGCCGAGAAATTATCCCTTCGTAGCAAAACCAGCCGAAATAAGAATAATATCAAATTCGGGAACCGCGAAATCCGACGAAGCGTAGCGATACTGTCAGATCTTTTATTTCATACCTATTAGTTAAGAGATTAATCTTCTTCTTCATCCAGCCCTTTGCGTCCACTGCTAGACATAGACCTCCCTCATTCTTGTCCATTGTGCTCTATCTTGAGCGATTTGCATCCAATTTGTTGCAAGTCTCTTGAGATCGTCAGTCCAACGATTAGGGGGTCTTCCTCTACTTCTTTTGTCTAATCTCGGCCTCCAGTCGAGTAATATCTTCGTCCACCTTCCATCACTGATTCTGGCGACATGTCCGATCCAGTTCCATTTGAGTGTGACAATTCGGAAAATTTCGTCGGTAACTCCTGTCTTTCGTCTCAGGTCTTCATTTCCAACTCGGTCACGCAGCGATGTACCCAGCATTGACCTTTCCATCTTCCTCTGAGCTATTTGCAGCGTTTTAGAAGTTGTTGTCAATGTCAAAGTTTCGGTACCACTTATTGGTCAATGCTTTCCATTTTAAATAAATTGGTATATCGCTTTTAAAGATGTCTTTTAGTTTTCCATAGGCTGCCCATGCGAGATTTACTCTTCTCCGTAGCTCGCATGTTTGATTATCTCTTGTGGTCTTTATTTCATGTCCAATGTATATGTATTTTTCCACAAACTCCACTTGGTTGTCTCCAATATTGATATTTCCACTAGGTACCAGTTTGCTCATAAATTTTGTTTTTGACATATTTATTTTAAGACCCACATGGCACACGCTAGCTGAAGTTCATGTAACATTGTACATATCTTCTTGAGATTATCGGAAAATAAAACTATGTCGTCCGCGAACCTCAAATTTGTTAATCTTTGGCCATCTACGTTCAGGCCTCGTTTTTCCCAGTTAAGTTTTTTACAGGCATATTCTAGTACTGCAGTAAACAGTTTAGGTGATAAGGTATCACCCTGTTGGACTCCTTTGCCAATTGGGATATGATCCGTGTTTCTGTGTAGTTTCACCAACATAGTTGCATGCCTGTATATATTGTAAATTAACTTTAAGCGATTAATACCACATGATTAATCACTTTAACTATTTTCTGAGGCAGGCTCTTACAAATAATCATAATTTTCAATTTATGACTGTAATTTTCACACTTTGCCTTGCTGCCTAAATTTAATTAAAAAGTGGCAATAACGCCTGGCTGCATATTTATGTATTCTACATCCAAACCAGTGTAATAGATTGCGAAAAGCGGGTTACATTTTGCTATATCACAAATTGTGGAATCCTACCTGCGTCTGACAATTTCAGGCCATTTTCAGTTCAATTCACTGAAATACTGAGAGTGATTGTTTAAATGCTATGACCGGAACTTTCAATCTTTTTTACTCTTCGATCATACCCTACAAATTTAAACAACAACAGATTTGTTTGAAGGCTGTTTATGATCGGTGGGGGAGACGCTTTTTGATGTTTGACATACATAAACATGTTTACTTATCTTTTCTTTCATTTTAATTGCTTATCAGGACTCTTTTCAGCGTTTTTAAGTGTTAGAAATTACTATAAATGCAAAGTTTACAATTAATATTAACAAATAGGGGATTTAAAAACTTATTTTTGTTGATAATTACTGTTAGATATTGTTTACGTATTGAAAATAACAATAATGCTATTTGCATTGACTTCTTCAAGGCTCTCGACAAGGTTAACCATCAACTTTTTATTTACAAGCTGGGCATCCATGGATCATTTCTACAATGGAAAAATAGTTACCTGTCTGATAGAGTGCAGCGAGTAAATATTAATAACTGTGGATCATCTATATATATATATATATATATATATATATATATATATATATATATATATATATATATATATATATATATATATATGTTACCTCTGGTGTTCCTCAAGGTGCACACCTCGCTCCGCTCCTTTTTAACTGCTTTATTAATGATATTGAGGACATCATAACTTTCAGTAAATGTCTTCTTTATGCAGATGATTTAAAGATATTTCGGGTTGTCCGGAGTAGCAACGATTGTGAGGGCATTCAGCAAGATCTAGCTCGATTGTCTGAATGGTGTTAATTAAATTTTATCCACCTCAATGTTAATAAATGCTCCATTATAAGTTTTTATCGTAAAAGGGATTAGATAACTTTTGATTACTTTCTTGGCAATAACCTCATTAATCGTGTTGAATGTGTGAAGGATCTGGGTGTTACATTACATCAGACCCTTTCCTTCGACCCACATATTGATAATATTGTGAACAGGGGTTTGAAGTTGCTCGGGTTTGTGAAGAGAATGCTTACATATTTTAATAGTGTAGACTGTTTTAAAGTGATATACTGCTCTGTAGTTCGATCAGTCTTAGAATATGCGTCCCAAGTTTGGTCACCTCATTATTTTACATACAAAGAAAAAATGGAAAGAGTACAAAGAAAGTTTTTAAGTTTCATTGCCTTTAAACAGGGAATGCAGCAGGTGCGGTCTGTATATGATGATACTGTCGATGCTTTGAGGTTGCAACTATTGTGTGTGAGACGCATATATCTTGACCTCGTTCTACTTTATAAGATTGTCAACTCTTGTATTGATTCTCCTGAACTACTCAATAATATTGGATTATCGGTTCCTCAAAGAGCTTTTAGAGCGCACAATTTATTTGATGTGATATATCACCGAACGAATTATGGCATTAACAGTCCTATTTCTCGAATGTGTAAGGAAATGAATTCAGTTCCTACCGAGATTGATATTTTTCATTTTCCAGTTGATGTCTTTAAATTAAAAATTTTACAATTTTTGGAAAACTAGTTAATATTGTCAATTGTCAATACTTGTCTTTTTTAAGCACTTTAATGCATACTTAGATTTATAAGTTTTTAAATTCTGATTCAGTTTTTAATAGTGTTTGTATTTTTTTTTTGAAATGGATTGTATTTATTTGATCCGTTAATATACTATTATTATACTATTATTGTAACAATAATAATAATTTAGGCAATATTCATACTTTTATGTATTCAGAATTGACGTACGGATTATCATATGATCGTTTAAATAATGCAATTAGAAAAGGTTTGCATAAAATCCGTGTGTGTGTGTGTACCAAGAAATTAAACATCTACTGTTTTTCAACAATTTTTTAAATATAAATAATAATATTATTACGTTATGCGGCGTTCAAACAACCGGGCCCTAGTTCTGATCTTATGAGTGTAATATATATCTCACTCCTATCAAAAATTTTCTGCAAATGATTACTGTCAAAAATTTCGCTAGCCACAATATCTTTTTAGTTTCTTCAGTTTTTAACCCGTTTACAATAAATTTATATCAGAAATATTTTTATAGAACCACCACCTATGAAAGTTTTATGAAATTTTCCTCATTTTTTATTTCAGAATCAGAAAAGGCACATTTTTACATACTACGAGATGATGATTATATAAGAAGATTGTCAAGAAAAATTGTCATAAATCCTTAAAATGTAAAAAAAATTATACCATCTAAATTAGATGTTCAAACTGTGCTCCGTTAACAATCTGACAATAGTCGGGTTAATGAATAAATTATTTTTGAACATTGTCGGTTACAGTAGATGTAATGTGTCGTACTTTTCGGCATACCAGAAATTTTAGGACTTCTGAATTGTCGGATTTAGCCAAATATACCTTAGTTTTTAAGTATCCCCACAAGAAATAATCAAGGGTGTCAAATCTGGTGATCTGGTTGGTCACTCAATTGTTCCTCTTCTGTCTATCGAACGATTCGGAAAAACATCATCCAAATAAGCAGCGTAATGGGTGGTGCTCCATCTTGTTGGAAAAAAATATAACACTGGAACATGTCGGGTTCTTGAGGGTATCGTCAAAGAAGTAAGGACCTAGGACTCTTCCGTTAACAATACTTCACCAGACGTTCACTTTTTGAGGATTTTCAGCTGCTCAATAGTGACAATTTTTTCATTGACATGGTTTGAAAAAATAATTCTTTTTTCAGAATTATTGTTACAATTGCATAATTGTTGCATTTGCTGCAAAATTGATTGCGGCTATCAAAATCATCTTTCGACAACTCCTGAACTAAGTATATCTTGTTGGGGTTATACTTTTTCAGGATTTTATGCACATTACAATATGCTACATTAAAAATTGAAGTTGTTTCCATGAATGTAGATGGAGGGTTATCTTGAGCTGACAACAGAATATTAAGCTGATCTTCTTCTATTATTCAGAGTCGATCAGATTCCTTCATATCCCCAACATGCCAATATTTCCTGAACTTTGCCTCAACTCGGCTTACCATGCTTTGCCGACCAGGGTGAATTGCATTGAGTAACTCAACCACATCTGTGTGCGTGCGTGTTTTATCTTCAAAACCAATCATGCATAATATTTCACTTCTTTCACGTTCGGTTAATTTTATCATCCCACAAAATTGCAGTAAAGTTAAATAAACGTTCGAATATACTTGTTTCTCCTACTAAGAATATTAGACACTTACTTAAGATACAAGATACTAATATCTAAGGTCAAAACCGACTTTTTGTGGCGTAGAAAAACTTTGTAAACAGCTTTAATATTGTTAATTTTATAACAGTTGGGTGGAAGATCTTACGAGTTAAAGAAATTTTTCTTGCGAATTTCCTTATATCACCTACATCGATATGCACCTTGTTGCATGTAAAAAAATGGCCATTTCTAATTCTTAAATAAAAAATGGGGTTTACAATTGAAAAAAATACCGATGACTTCTTAGCTTCTTCTTGAGTTACCCTGTATATCACCCAAAGAAATTGTAACTGAAAATAAAATTCGGCGGGTCCGAGCATTTTTCCAAACAAATACCCATTTACTTTATCCGCTACTGATATATAATAGGAATTTCGACAGTCGTTCTAAACAAAACAGACTATCATAAAAATATGATTGCCATTCTAAATGATTCTGCCTATAAGCCAATAAACAGGAACCATACCATTTATCTAGAAAAGACCACCACGATATTAATCAAATCATCGCCACTTAACGAAGAAATAAAGAAAAAAATCACACCAAGGGAAAAGTCATCAATGGGTTCTAAACTTTATGGCTTACCCAAAATACACAAGCACGGAGCCCTTTTAAGATCAATAGTAAGCTCTATTGGCTCCCCAACTTAAGCCCTAGTAAAACATCTAGTCACCAGTCTCCAACCCTTCGTCGAAAAAACGGCCTCCTACTTTAAATTTCGCAACGTTTTTGCGAAATAATTGAGAATATACGTTTACAAGAAAAATATTGTCTAGTTAGTTTCGACGTAACATCACTTTTCACGCAAATACCAGTCAAAGAAGTTCGTTGAATTAGCTAAATATTGCCTCCATAACATCTATTTTACTTATGAAGGCCAGCGATATAACCAAGTCGAGGGAGTCCTTTTGAAATCTCCGACTTCGCTAATTTATTTATGGAAGACATTGAATCAAAAGTTTTAGAGACCTCCTCATATAAACGACTGTAACTGCGTTACGTAGATGATACATTGGTTATCTAGCAACATGGAGAAAAAAATCTGAAAAATACTTAAAACCACATGCATGGTATACACCCAAAAATCAACTTTACCATGAAAGTAGAACAGAAATGAAAACTACATTTTCTAGATATCCTACTGAAAAGAAAAGAGGATGGCTTTCTTTCACACATTGTCTACAGAAAACCCACTCACACCAACGGAAACTTCAACGCCGATTCGCATCACCACCCCGCTCAATTATTTGCCGTAGTGAAATCACTTGCGTTTCGATCGCAGTATCTTACAGATAAAGAAAATTACCACAAAGAAATGAACGTACTGCAAGATACTCTAACAAAAAATGGTTATAAAAAAGAACATATAGACGAGGCTCTAAAAAACAGTAGCTGGGCCCCGAAAAATCGCGAAAACCGAGAGAATAGCTCCAAAGTTTCTGTTCCTTATGTCAGAACCACAACAAACAAAAATTCAAAAATTTTCAAGATACACAACGTTGAAACCATTTTCACCACAGACCGTAAAGTAAAAGATCTCTTGCCAACACCTAAAGAAAGAATCCCTCTAGAAAACCAGGAAGTTTACTAAATTCCATGCGGAGAATTCTGCTCATCCTACGTAGACCAAACCAACCTTAAAATAAGCGCTAGAAGAGATGAACATATAAACGCTGTCAAGCAAAAAAATTAATTTCCTCTGCACTGGCTCAACACTGGTTAAACACTGGACAAATATAAACTTCTCAAGAACAAAAATGCTATCGAGATGTGAAAACCTGTCCACAAGAGTTACAAGGGAAGCCATAGAAATTGCAAAGAGGCCCAACAACTTAAATGGCAGAGTTGATAGCCAGCGATTGCCTAATACTTGGAAAAACCTGCTTATGAAACATCAACCAGTAGTAGGTAGTAAAGAAATGGATAACAACTCGGCAACATGGCCAGAAACACTGGCAACAGGGCCAATGACACTTAGCAGATCTCGCAACCTGATTGACCAGAACCATTCAGCCAACGAACGCGCCCCATGTACACACGGGACCGACAGCCCCCGAGTCGCAAGCGTGATTTCTCCTACAAACGCCTCCCAGAGAGCTTTGAAAATGGTGAATGAGATTTCACCGAAAAGTTAACTGCCCTTCAGTTCTGAGAAGGACTCAGCTCACACACGGGATACCCGAAAACCTACGATAAATATACCCTATATATATATATATATATATATATATATATATATATATATATATATTAAGATACCAATATGAATACAAATGTCCATAATACGTATTCTTGCTGACATCTATTTTTGTATTATGCAGCAAACATGACTAAGCTAATAACGAGAACTGGAACTTAATCAAAGTCCAATCAACATAGACAGTAGATTGCCAATTTAATCTGGGCCTTCATTCGCCTAACTACGTTATTACTGCAGTAAGGTCCAACATGCTACAATTAACAATGTTATATTTGTTAAACTTTCTCATCGATTATTGTTTCTTTTTTACTTTTATTGTCTTTAAAAATATATTACAATTTTACACATATGCTTATTATCCAAATGGGATGTTTTGTGATACAATGTTGTCATATTTACACATTTTTAAATTTCATTTGGAAAAAAAATTTATTGTAGCATGATTATCGTAAATATAGCTTCAAATGAGCACGTGACGTTATTGAAGAAACAACGGCAAACTCTGTATTTATGTTTATTAAAGTTATTCTAAAGTATACTTTCTGGAACCCGCTACAGTTATTTATGATTAGTTTTTTAACTGTGAAATATTTAGACTCTCCTATTATAGTTAAATGCAACTGGTTTCAATTTATCGACAGTAAAAGTCGAAATAGAGTAGTAAGAACAGTTAGTTTAACATTTTAATAAATGTTGAAAATGCATATCATTGGCTAACTAACTGTAATCTAAGCAATTTATAAATTCACTCTGAACATTAATGACTATGGAACTTCATTGTCTAGTTAAAAATAGAGAGTTTTTTTATCTTCTGTGACTAGGCTATATCAACGTAGACTCCTTCATCTGAAGTAGTTGTTTTGTTTACTCCTTGGGTTGATCAGCCGTCCACCGTGTAGGACACTGTCAAACTGCACTTACTCTTGATCTAACTTTCATCTTTTCTAAGTCATAGAAAGCCAATAAGTTTCGAGTAAGCTGTTAACAAAATTTTTACTTATTGCAAGTTTTCATGCATAATCACATTTGTGTCAGATAGCCTCATTGGGGGGGTTTGCATAATTCACGCCGGTGAAAGCTTTTTCCAGGGTTGTCACTAATTTTCTGGGAAGAGATATACAATAAAGAATAAATGTATTGGCCTCTATTTAACTCGTTTTATTTTCTATAATTTTAATTTAAAATACTACTAAGTAATAGAAGTTAGTGATTTATTTATCTGAATATGTCTAATTATGTGTAAGTTCTTTTCCAAATTTTCTCGATTACTTCTGCTTATCTTATAATCATTAGGGCAAATTTTAAAGTGAAATTTGGTGGCGCCTTTCTCTCGATCTAGACCTTGATAAAACTTACACAGGCAACAAAATTGAGTTTAAGATAAAATGAAAGCTGGTTGAAAATAGTGGAAAAATATGAAATAATGAATCTACCCTGAGATGAGCTCGCGTATAGGTAGTCTCCAGTCAGCATTGAGTCAAAAACTAGTAAGTCAACTGAGGTACATTACAGGGTGTTGCTGGAATTTTGTACGGCGTTGGATCATATCCTTATAAATTTGGGAATTTTATATTATATTTGATTTTATAATCTTATGTTATAATAGCGCCCACAGATATAAAATTTTACTTTTCACTGACGCCTAAAATTCAACTTTTCAGGCTATGCAAAAAAAACAATAATTGGGAAATAAATATATTAATATAGACTAATTTACACGTTAATTAACAAAAAATGCCCTTTTGGCAAGTAATTTGATAGAATATAAATATATTTTTGATAATTAGGTCTTACAGTTTACAGATATGGTAATTAGGGAGAATATAGGAGAGTAAGATAGAGGGAAATGAAGAAGGAAATATGTTATATAAATGAATAAAAAAGTTGAAGGCCAACTTGCAAATGGAAACATAGGAAATATAAATAAGGAATAGGTTTAACAAGATTAAAAATATTCGTGGGAGAAAACAAAGATTGTCCAAAAACAAGAACAGAAGTATTGAGACCAGGCGCGGATCCAAGGGGGGGGGCGGTGGGGGCGATCGCCCCCCCCCCAAGGGCTTTAAGTTCAGGAAAACAGACCCGATTTTGCCTCTTATACTATAGTTTATTCAAGAAGTAGAGAGAGTAATAAATCATTTTTACCTTTTTTTTCTTCGCAAAATACCTGTGTTCTTTAGTCTGGCGTCTTTGGAAAAATCTATTGGACATACATATTTTTCATAGAAATGGGTTAGAAATTTTATAATCAAAAATACCGGTCTGTAATAATATACTATTTGGGTTGGATAACAATAGATATTTGGATGTGTGAAATATTAAAAAGGATTTTAATCCTAATCATAGGCATCGGAAAGAGGTTTATTTTATCACTAAGTATTTATGGCATAAAATATTATTTCGGTTATAAACTTAAAATAAAAAGTTTTTATAATATTATTTTATTTCTTATGATTTTTTAATAATTCACATACATTAGAAAATATAGATAATTTTGACATATTTAACACAAATCACAACTGTATTTTTAATTTTGGCATAGAAACCGTTTTAGGCGCATTCAGAATAAAACGTAGCCTTTTTCTCTCAAAAAATTCTAAGTTACAATTTAAATACTTATAAAATACCAATTTTCAAAAATACAAGAAGTTAAACATATATATAAAAAAAATAAATTCGTCCATATAATGTGAAATTTATTTTGGGCTATTGGTCAATTTTATTATTAATTAAAAACATTTTTAGGACATTTGACGTTTCAGTTTATTTATTTCTTAAATCATCTGCAGAATTTCAATTAAACACTAAAAAGGGATTCAAATGTAATTAATTTAATATGTTAAAAATATTTAAATAATAAATTGTGTTTACGCTGGTAAACATTATGAATCTAATTTGTAATCCAAGTCAGTGAAGCTATCTTCGCTCAAATTAATTATAATTGGTTCCTCTATCTCACCGATCATGAGATCGAGTTTCCACATTTTCTTTTATTCTTTTATTATACGGATTTTTCCAAATTTTCTGCAGTAACTTCATTCCAAAAAATCTTTCAAAAGTTCTGTTAAATTAATAATTTTGTAAGTTGTGTTATTTCTAGCAACTTTTACTTGAGAGAGATATTTCCTTCGCCAACGGACATTTTCCAGACGATCTATAAGAATAGATTTCCTACCTGGTTTTTCCCAGCAAAAATTAAGTTCTCTGAGCAATTTCCAGAGCTCATTTCCTTTAATTTCAGCTAAATCCCAATCTTTATTGATTTTAGTTAGAATTTTGTCGACGATTGGGATCTGCTTCTCATAATAAGATGTATGTACAACTTCTTTTATTGCAGTTTTCATGTTTTCTTCCAACGAGGTTTTTCGTCTGCCTATGATCGAATGTGACTTGGAAATATTAACAATTCCAGTCGTTTTTTTCTCCTTCAGTATTCGGTACATAATAGATTTTCCAACTCCTGTCATGTTGGAACACATCTCAACAGAACTTTTAACATTATTGTCTAGATATTGATATTTTAAGGCATCATAAACATTCATCGTAATAAATTTTTCGTTGAGGAAATAATGCCCTGGTTTAACGATTTTGGAATAAATATGGATGTGGAAGCCATTTCTTTTGGGTATCTCACTAATCTCATATAATATATAAAAACAAGCACAAACAAGATAAATCACTAAGGACACACTGTAAGGTGTACTTTGCTCACTAACAGAAATTAAATTGAACTATCAGAAACTCTATTGTTGCAGTAAATTTATAAAACCTTATAATGTTTAAATATAATTAAATATAATTATATTCACGTCAGTTCTCAGTTATCTGCGGCACTGGAGCAGGTAAGTTGGATGTTTCGGTAACAGTTTTATTACTCTCTCTAGTTCTTGAATAGAGTATAGGAATGTGTATGCTTGCGATCGCCCCTCCCCTTCCCAAGAGCTTTGAGTTCAGGAAAATAGAAACGATTCTGCCTTTTATATTAGGAATGTGTATGCTGCTAGTACTCTTCTCCCGTTGACAATTTGTTTTTCTTGCGATAGCCATTCCCCCCAAGACCTTTGAGTTCAGCCTCTTATACTAGGAATGTGTATGTTGCCCGCATCCTCTCCCCCTGTCGACAACTTGTTTTTTCTTATGATCGCCCCCCCCCTCTCTCCAAAAACTTCAAATTCAGAAAAATAGACCCGACCCTGCCTTTTGCACTAGAAATGGGAATGTTGCTGATGCACACTGTACTTGCTTTCGCTTGCCATACTGTACTTTTGTGATATCACCGCCCCCCCCCCCCCCCCAAAGAGAGAGGCTAGATCCGCCCCTGATTGAGACTATTGATTGTCCGATGTATTTTCAGTAATTGACTTAACTCAAAACTTAATCAGATATTTGTAGCTGTATTTCAAATTTTTAAAACACATATTCCTAAAATTTGCCTTCTCGTCAAATTAAAAAGTTTTAAATCTATATAATTTGGAAAGATAAATGTAAAATTGGCCCTAAAAAATTTTAATCCTTTTATGGTTTCTCTTATTATCTGAATGTAACAAAGAGGACGGTACTGAATACTATTTTAATGAAACTGACAAAATACAAAAAATACTTGTATTGAAGAATATAATATGGATAACCTAACACCAGAAATGCCCGTGTTCATTTATTAAGAGGATATTGTAGCCACATTGCTTATAACAAACAATTGTTTCAAAAATTAATAATATGTGGTGAATAACTTATTGTTGAGGATAGTTTTAATATCACAACTAACTTAAGTAGAGACGCACTGCAATGTTCTAGAGATCCTATACTTGTTGTTTCATGTAGATTGTTTTAGACAATACTAACAATGAAAATAAATTTTTGAACATTTTTTATCCAAGGTTATATGTAAATTTAAAAGTATATAAATACATAAATCGGAAAATAATTTGTGAATTTTAAGCCTTGTATGATGCCGTCACAAATCAGCGCTATGTCTTTGTATTATAGGAATTGTTAGAAATTTTTTGGGAGAAAAGTAAGTGTGACCGCCTAAAAAAAGGTAAATATGGTGTTTTTACTATATAAAGTATTATTGTTAAAACAACCAAATCAAAATTTAGTATTATAGCTAGTAGTAGTATTAAAAATGCAGCTCTTTACCCTTGAGTAATAAAACAAAAGCTGTAATTCTTCTGACAGATAACCGAGTTATTGCGGAAACGTTAAAAACTCAACCTTTCCATTAAAAGTGGGTCGCCCTAATCATCTTGATTTATAAAAGCCGACAGTGCAAATCTGAAAAACGTTAATTAGTACGAACTTTGGTACGAATTAAACAACCCTTGCCCTCATAACTGTAACTGAAATGAGCAGCAATCCTAATTAATTTAATTAAGACTTTAAAATGGATGAAATTTTAATCCGTCTATCTACGCAGGATGTCGCACGTGTCGGGCCAATTATTTCGCATTCGGAGAAGATTTGTCGTCGGGCCGAATGGAAGGGCAAAAAGTAAGCTGTAGTTAGTGTCTGACAAATTTTGTTAGGGCCGGTGTTTTATTTCTTGCGTGGTTTTTTGTAATTTTATAAATTTATATTTTTTAATTAGGTTAATTTGGTCTAATTTATTGTAGAACATTCGAAAGGAATTAGGACTGTTTTCTTTCTTACAATGAAAGAAAGTACTTACGATTAAATATAACGAATTTGGGCTTCTGCTTGATTTAATTCCGTCAAGAAAAAGGATTTCTGTTGATTTTCAAAATGTCAATTAATATCCTCTTGATTTCCAATACCATCCAATTTGTTGTCATAAATTTTTATTTTTAATTCGTTCGTAAATATTTTCAGAAAAACGCTTCCCAATGTTTTCCTGTTTCGACTTTTTAAAAATGTTGGCGACTTTCCTTACCCATCTCACCATATTCGAACAATAAAACAAAAATCAAGCAGTCTCAAAAAACACATTTTAGACGTAGATAACATTCAAAATGTATCTAAAATAAAATCGACTAAATAAATCTTACCATTTTTGGTGTGCTAAAACCGAAACTAAACTTATCTTTTTAATATTAGTTCAAGTTTTAGAGAAACGTAATGTCAGGTCTCCCTATACCGAGTATCAACGAATCTATTAGACAAGTCATAATTTCTAGAGTATTATGTGTATCAAAATGAGAATTGGTACAGGTAAATGGTATGTGAAGGGGAGAGTTTTCGCATATTTTCCACTTTCCGGCCACTTCCGGTTTCACCGGTTTTGAATTTTTAAATGGAACACCCTGTATATTTTAACATTTTTGGATTTCTGAGACAATTCTAGATCAGAATGTGACATTTTAAAAACTTTTTACGTCTACTTCATTTTTTTAGAGCCACTTTTAAAATTGCATCTAGGTGGCCATGATCGGACGCAAACCAATCTAAGGGCCTTAGGTGATGTCAAAAAAATACAATCGCAAAGTTTTAGTTACTAGTATGAAAGACAGGAATAAGACAAGTTGACAAAATTACGTTTTCATTTCTTACTATTAATTTTCAAATGGCGACCCCTTTTTGACAACTACTTTTCGAAAAGAGCATTTTTTGACGAATAAGAACAGAAATTAAATATTATTAAGCAAAATACTGGATAATTTATTTACTTATGACAAGTACGCCATGGACAGCCATGATGCATAATAATTTGCAACTGTTTTTATCAAGTCTTCTTTGGAAAACAAAGCACTCACTTAAGTAGATAATGACAGTGACATACGCTCTAAGAACAGACGTAAAAGTTTCTTAATTTTTGTTAAGTTTAGTTTAAATTTTCGTTAAAGTAATGTATACTCAAAGTGAAGAAGTAGATATGTTATTAATATTTGGAGAGTATCATAGAAATTCGAGGAATGCTGCCGAGTTGTATGCTCATAGATATCCGAATCGGCAACATCCAGCCCATCAGTATTTTCCGTATGTCGAGACTCGTTTTAGGCAAATAGGAAATCAAGAGGCGGAACAGAGGTTTATCATAAATGAAGAGACTGAGATTAACGTACTTGCTATGGTTGAGGTTGATAAAAGAGTTTCGTTAAGAAAAATTAGTCAAGAACTGCAGATAAGTTATGAATCAGCAAGAAAAATACTGAAAAAACATGGATATCGAGCATTTAAATATCAGTTACATCAACATTTGTATACTGAGGATGGCGATAGACGGGTAGTGTTTTGTGATTGGCTGCTTCAAAATCATAGAGTTAACCCAAATTTTATCGATTTTATTCTATTTTCCTACTAATCCCGATTTACAAATAATGGTATGTTCAATAAGAAAAATACTCGGTACTGGGCCTAACAAAATCAACATGAAATGAGAGAGGGCAATTTTCAAGAAAGATTTGGCGTCAATGTCTGGGCTGGTATCGTTGGAAACAGAATAATTGGGCCAATATTGTTTCAAGGTCAGTTAACAGGGGTTAGATACTTAGGTTTTCTTCAAAATGAAATCGAAAATCATCTCAATGATATACCTTTGGCAGTTTTACGGCGAATTTACTTTCAACAAGATGGAGCACCGCCTCACAATACTAGAAAACTTCTTAATTATTTAATAGAGCATTTTAATAATCGAATTATTGCAACCAATGGTCCGGTACGGTGGCCAGCCTGCTCACCGGATCTTACTATGCTCGATTTCTTTGTCTGGGGATATGTTAAAGAAAGGGTTTACTATGGAGCAGCCCCAGCTACTCTTGAAATATTAGAAGAAAGAATTTTACGGGCATTTAGAAGTATAACGCCCCAAATGCTACAAAACGTGTTGAGAGAAACAATTGAACGAGCTGAAATGTGTCGTAAAAAAGAAGGAATGCACTTTGAACATTTACTACAGTAAACTTTTTAACAAATTCAGCTACTGTACTTTGAAATATTTTAAGTGCGTCGTCTAAGTTATTAGTTTATTTTGTTAGTTTTTTGTTAATTTTGTTAAATTTTTAATCCAATTCCTGTCTTTCATACTAGTCACTAAAACTTTGCGATTGTATTTTTTTGACATCACCTAAGGCCCTTAGATTATTTTGCGTCCGATCATGGCCACCTAGATGCAATTTTAAAAGTGGCTCTAAAAAAATGAAGTAGACGTAAAAAGTTTTTAAAATGTCACATTCTGATCTAGAATTGTCTCAGAAATCCAAAGATGGTAAAATATACAGGGTGTTCTATTTAAGAATTCAAAACCGGGGCCATTTCCGGTGAAACCGGAAGTGACCGGAAAGTGGAAAATATGCGAAAACTCTCCCCTTCACATACCATTTACCTGTATCAATTCTCATTTTGATACACATAATACTCTAGAAATTATGACTTGTCTAATAGATTCGTTGACACCCGGTATATTAACAATGTAATCGCAAGAACGCACGTGGTATATTTATATTGTTATAACAATGAAGAAGTACGATGTTGCCAAATATACGTTTTCCCAAAGTTAAGAAAATTTTGCATAACTTGGCAACACCGTATGGGGAATCTCCAAGAGTAACCCTATATACGAAGTTTCAAACCCCCAGGGCTAAAAATAAGGGAGCTATGCAAATTGACTTTTATGAATGCTTTGTACTAAACAGCCTCGGTATACAAACAAATGACAAACACCACTAAAGCAAATATTATGAAATTGAATAGAAATTTCTCGAATATTTTCTAAAAATGTAGAAGCCGTATTTGGGTATATAAGTAGCTACAAAGTTGCAGGGTTAGTCAGTCGAAGTGAATTGAATCAAATAGTTGAGATTGTAAGATGTCTCGAAAATGTGTGAACAATCCAGAACACTTCTGTTATGTTTGTGGTGAGGTGACTTTTGCGTCTCAAAAGCGGTCTGTTACCTCATTAATAAAAAAGGCATACCAGCTTTATTTCGGTTGCAGTATTGGGGATTAAGACAAACTGTGGGCGCCACATATCTGCTGTAATGCATGCGCTTTAAGTCTGAGGAACTGGTTAAATAGTAAAAAACGATCTGCTAGGTGTGGCAGAAACGTAATGAGACTGAATTTTTATTCACAGTATTTCCCTTGGGCAGCTACATTCCCATAGAGACGTTTTTCCCACTGTTGGTAGCAGCACTGGAAGTCTTCAACCGGTATGGTCTTCAGCATGTCGGTTACACTCTTTTCGACGTTTTCTAAAGTTCCGAAGTGACGTCCTTTGAGGACATTTTTCAGTTTAGGAAAAAGAAAAAAGTCACAGGAACTGATGTCAGGTGAATAGAGGGGAGGGAGAACCACAGGAATGCCTTTTGAGGTCAAAAATTCTGTGACGGAGAGGGCAGTGTGACATGGGACGTTGTCATGATAGAACATCCATTTGTCTGCAATGTCTGGTCTGACGCGAATCACCCTTCTTTTGAGCCTTTCTAGGGCGTCTTTATAAAAAAACTTGGTTGACAGTTTGTCCTGGAGGTACAAATTCTTTGTGGACGATTCCCCATCTATCAAAAAAACAAATCAGCATTGATTTGATTTTCGATTTGCTCATTCGGGCTTTCTTTAGTAGAGGAGAGCTCTGAGTGTGCCACTCCTCACTTTTCCTCTTGGTCTCTGAATCGTATTCAAAAATCCATGATTCATCACCTGTCATCACACGACTAAAGAAATCTTGCTCATTGGCGATTCTGTCAAGAAAATCAAGACACTTGTTTTTTCGATTGACCTTCTGCTCAATTGTGAGGTTTTTCGGCACCATTTTGACACAGACCTTTTGGCATGTGCAGATGTTTAGTCAAAATTTGATGAACGGTAAATCTGTTCAAATTTAATTGTTCACTCAACATTCTTAATGTTAAACGGCGATCTGATCTCACAAGAGTCTCCACAGGTTCGATATTTTCGTCGGTTTTCAAGGTTAAAGGCCTCCCTGAGCGTTGTTCATCTTCAACATTTTCTTTGCCTTCCAAAAATAATTTGTGCTTGCCAAAAACTTGAGCTCGGGATAAAGAAAGTTCCCCATAGGCCTGTTTTAACTTTTCAAACGTCACACTTGCCGATTCTCTAAGCTTAACACAAAATTGAATGGCATAACGCTGCTCCAAATTCCGCTTTTCCATTTTGCGTAACGCACAAACAAAACACAACTTCACTAATAGCAGTTGAAAATATCACGTAATTAACGGAAGGCATTGAAAGTAGCACTGAGCGATGGGAGGGTACTAATACGCGTTGTCAGATCACTTGCAGTATTGCTAGTCTCATTACTTTTGTGTCACACCTCGTATGTGGTTCGGTGTCCCAATAATCTCAAGAGACTCTTAAAATCATGTTCTTGATTGTTTTTGCTGCATCATACCTCGTGTTGGGCAAAGATCAGGTATCGCCAAGAAGTAAAAGTCGGTTATCAACTATTCAAATATACCAACTGCCAGGAGACCTGTGCCTTATAGTGACGAACTTTCTATTCTAGAACTTCATAAACATTTACTTATGAATCAGATAATAACGATACAACGATCTCTCAAGAAAGAGATATGCCATCAACATCAAGAGATCATGATTTCGCACCCAGCGTTTTACCGCCAACCGCACAAAATAACCCAATCAGAATTAAACGATCTTGTGAGAGACCTATTACTTCCAAAAAGTAAAGCAGAGTTACTAGGATTAAGATTGCAGCAGTGGAACTTATTAGAAGACGATGTTTCAGTATGGGTTTTTCGTAAACGCCATAAAGGTCTAGAACTATTTTTTAATATGGAAAAAAACTTGGTTTTCTGCAGTAACACGAGCAGTTTATTGGCGGTTTTAAAGATAAACTACAAGACAGAGGATTGGAGATTGTTTATAGACATTCCTGTTAAATTTGCAGTTCATATGAAATAATCATACGACAACATGAAGTACCTAATGACAAGAGCAAAATACGATAAGCACCAATAACATATCTGTGAAGACATAAAGGTGATTGTACTTTTACTTAAGTTGCAGCTAGACTATACCAAGTTTTTTAGTTTTTTGTGTGAATGGGACAGTCGATTAAAGGCACTTCATTATGAGAGAAAAGACTGGTCCGTTCGACAATCGTTAGAACTAGGTAAAAAAATGTACAACATATGCCATTGGTAGACCCCAAAAAGATATTTTTGTTGGGCCATACATTCGAAATATTCTGAAAGACAAACATTTTGACAGCATCTATCAGATACTGGAAAAAACGTTTGGAATGACTTTCGCCTCGTGATCACTAATTTCTTCGGAAATAAAAAAGCTGACAATTACGTTACTCTTGTTGAAAATATGCTGTCATCGTATCAAAAAATGGGTTGCAATATGTCTCGAAAGATCCATTTCCAACACTCACATGTGTACTTTTTTCCTGAGAACTGCAGATCTGTAAGTGATAAGCACGGCACACGCTTCCATCAGGATATATCAACAGTGGAGAAAAGGTACCTGAGAAAGTGGAATGCTTCCCTGCTTGCTGACTACTGTTGGACTATTGTTAGAGATGCTCCAGAAACAATTCACAAAAGAAAAGCAAAAAGACAGGATATTTAGTGTCTCTACAAGTATAGAAGTATGTATTTTTCATTATTTTGTTAAAAATAAAATTTTAAAAAATTGTTCTTGAAAATTGCAACTAAAATTTAATTTTATTGTCATTTTTCTGTTTAGCGTCCCAAAATTAACGAAATATGCACTTTTGATGCAAGATACAAAAAAAAACTAAAATTTGTTGCGTTAACAAGAGTTCTAATTTTTCGTTAAGTTTTTGTTGAGATCAATGTCTTTTTTGGTTTTGATCTGCAGAAGAGTTTCATTTTTGAGGTGAGTGGAAGCAAATAGCCCCAAGATTCAAAAAATAAGTATGGATATTTTAGGATTCGAAAGACGGATAATAAATATATCACACACTGAGGAGTCATTTTGCAACCCCAAAAATTCATTTTGCACTTCATCGGTATTATCAGCCATATCCACGCATTAATGCAACTTCTTGTTTAGAAAACGCAGGAAAATCACATTAAAGTTTAGATTTAAAGGCTTGAAGATAGTTATTATTTTTTTTTCTTAGATTATCTGCAATTCCTGCCACCAGTTCTTTTGTTTAAGTGCAAAACATGGCAAAATTTCCATGATTTATTTTAAGCTACTGGTTTTTCAGCTGTATATGAACTCCTGTTCCGTTTTCCGAATGGTTCCGAGACCTGCTGCGCGTAATCGGCCCTGTTGCCAGTGTTTGGGGTTGCGTTGCCGAGTTGAAATCTGTTTCGTTACTAAGTGGTATTGGTTGATGTTTTGTAAGCAGATTTTTCCAAGTATTAGGCACACGTTGGCTATCATCTCTGCTATTTAAGTTGTTGGGCCTCTTTAAAATTCCAATGGCTTCCCTAATCACTCTTGTGGACAGGTTTTCACATCTCGATAGCATTTTCGTTCCCGAGAAATTTATTTTATGTCCTGTGTTTAACCAGTGTTGGGTCAGAGCAGAAGAAGTTGTTTTTTTGCTTGACAGCGTTCTTATGTTCGTCTCTTCTGGTGCTTATTTTACGGTTGGTTTGGCCTACGTAAGATGAGCTGCATTCTCTGCATGGAATTTCGTACACTCCCTGGTTTTCTAGAGGGATTCTTTCTTTAGGTGTTGGCAAGAGATCTTTTACTTTACGGTCTGTGGTAAAAATGGTTTCAATGTTGTATCTCCTGAGAATTCTTGCGATTTTGTCTGTGTTGCCTCTTACATAAGGAACAAAAGCCTTGGAGCTATTCTCTTGGTTTTCGCGATTTTTTGGGGCCAAGTGTTTGTTTTTCAGAGCCTTGTCTATATATTCTTTTTTATAACCATTCTTTGTTAGGGCGTCTTGCAGTATGTTCATCTCTTTGTGATAATTTTCTGAATCTGTAAGGGACTGCGATCGAAGCGCAAGTGATTTCACTACTGCAAATAATTGGGCGGGGTGGTGATGTGAATCGGCGTTGAGATACCAGTTGGTGTGAGTGGACTTTCTGTAAGCAGTGTGCGAAAGCAAGCCATCCTCTTTTCTTTTCAGTAGGATATCCAGAAACGATAGTTCTCTTTCCTGTTCTGTCTCCATGGTGAAATTTTGGGATGTATACTCTTTATGTGTTCCAGGAAACTTTTGAGATTTTCTTTCCCATGTTGCCAGATAACGAATGTGTCATCTACGTAACGTAGCCACAGTCGTAGTTTGTGTGAAGAGGTCTCCAAAGCTTTTGATTCAAAGTCTTCCATAAATAAGTTAGCGAGTGCAGAAGATAGCGGCGATCCCATCGGGGCTCCCTCAACTTGTTTATATCGTCGGCCTTCATAAGTAAAATAGGTGTTATCAAGATAGTGTCTAGCTAATTCGATGATATATTTAGGAAAATGGTGAATGAGATTTCACCGAAACGTCAGCTGCCTTACAGTCCTGAGAGGGACTCAGCACATACACGGGATGCCCGAAAACCTTCGATTACACATTACACCCGTGAGAATATCCGACACCATATATATATATATATATTTAACAAGCAGGTAGTCTCGTGACTGGAATAGTTAAGAAAAAGCCAACTAAACCGAGAGCTTTGGGGCACTTTTGTGGGGCTGCAGTCAAAAGGATGTTTGGCAAGTGTATTGCCTGCATTTGACGAGAAAGACTTTTCTATTGTTCAAAGATGCCAACTTTGTATTAATTGTGACCCATGATTTAAATAAACCCACCGTTGCAGGTCCATACTATTGTTTGATGGTATTGAAAACCCCCACTTCTGTAAATTTAAAAAGTAGGTGGTCTCGTAACAGGACTAGTTAAGAAAAAGCCAACTAACCCGAGAGGTTTATGGCACTTTTGTGCAGTCAAAAGGATGGTTGGCCAACCATGCTTTAATTTATGGGGAAGTGCTGTCTCACTCTTCGAAGGCAAGAAGATGTTTTTCTGAAAGATTTCCAGCTCGAACATTGTTAGGTCCATAGTCGGGTGATCTAAAACATCTTCTGTAGTATAGTTTAATGAGTCTTTATGGCCTCTACAAAATATTAAAATTTCATTAAATTATACAAGTCGGTTTAAAACTTGGAGGCGATAAAGGAAATTCACTGGGTACCTCTTTAGGGCTCTGTATCTCCGTAGACTCATTTTGATCTTCCCTGTATGCTCCCGAGAAATTATTTGTAGCAACCTAAAAGGAGTAAGTTAGTGAGTCTTACACCGACTTCGAAAAAGTAATAAATAAATGAGTAAATTTATGACTATAATTTCAATATAAATCAGTTTCTGATATATTTTTCACTTTTTAGTGTTATTGTGAAATAATACTATATTTAATATGAGTGAGAGTTGCAAAAATTTTATTTCGCAGAGTGAGACGAGACGAGACGATACTCCTTTCAAACGTTCTAAATTTTTCGTTTCGTGAAACACTTATTTTATTGCTCTTAATACGAACTGAAAAGCGAACGCGAATCACTTTTAAGATTTTATTCGGAAGAGAAATTTCGGATTCCGCACACAGGTTACCGCAAACCGCTTTAGAAATCCAAGATTCGCCTGTCAACAGGTCTTAGGCTTAATTTTATGCCCCATGTGTCGCAGAATTTATGACTTTCTTTATTTTCACGCTCCTAGGTGGAATTTCTTATCCAGAATTTGTATAAAAGAGATTATTTCTAGACAGTGAAGAAACACAATGTATTTTTTAAAATTTCACGCTTGAAAAGTTGTTCTATTTGAGTTAGCACAAGATTAATTGGATGTTTTGGCATTAAAAACTGTACAAATAAAATAACTTGTTGAAAATGCACGTTTTCTAAAAATTAAAACAAGGAAACATCAAAAGAAAATAATTTTTTCAAAGCCAATTCACATGCTAAAAACATTTTCCAAAAGAAATATTATGATCCGGCGACATAATCAAATTTAGAAATTCGCGTTGAAATATCTTAACATTCGGTTGGACTAAGGAGCGCCTCCTTTTTTGAAATAGATGTTGTTTTATTATCCAGACGCCTTCCGGTTTTCAGTCAAGCATCGAAAGCGTTAGACTTGTATGATGTTGTTCCCGAAATCGCTACAGTATATGATATCGCCATAAAGCAGGGACCATAACAACCTCGGGCGAAGTGTTTCCAAGTATAAATTTATCTTACTAGATCGTATCGTAATACGTGTTAGGTCCCTGTTACGATTTTAATTTTCCTATCTAATTTCCTATCTAATTTAGTAATTTTTACGCTTACCTCCTTCATCATTTATGTGTTTTGTTTTTTTGGTTTGGGAACATATTTACAAATGAAAGAAAACGTTGGCAGTATATCTTGTTTATAGAATTGAGTTCACAAATAATTAATAGTCATTGTTCGATAGTCCTTGTTGTTGTTATGTTGAGTTCCTAAGGCTTCTCTTCTTTGTAGCTAAAACATAGAAAGGTATTAGTCTTGTACAGAGTGGTTCGGTATAGAATATTTAGTTAGAAATTCTTAATTTAAATTGTATTTTGCGGTTATTGTTACCTTCATCGAGAGATCTCGAGTGAGCAGATAATCATTTGGCTGCAGGATCGACAGATTTCTGAGTGGAAGCTCTCTGGATACTGTTGGATCTTCTATGTCTTCTAGGCACTTTAATTTTCCCATTGTATCAGTTATTGTGCGACTATGAGAGATTATATTGAGCTAAAATCGAAAAAACTACCTCAATGTCAAATATAAATAAAGCTTAAGGTTAGAATCTACTCGACTTTTCTTGTTCAGTTTCACTTCAACAAAGCCTGTTTATTGCTATAAATTTTTGAACATACCACAATTGTCTTAGTTAATTGCTAATAAAATTTCGTGTCATAATTTTAAAATTTCATATTTCTATTTTTTTTAATTGTTTTGAAGCTTGTCAGTTGTCAGTCGATATACAGATCCCTGTATCTTTTCCCGCCGTTTCCGTGGACGTTTTTCTGGGGGACATGGAAAAAAAGTCTGAGAGTGATAAGGACTTTCCTTGCAGAGTTGCACCGGAAAGGTCACTTGGCAATTTTGCTAGTTTTGAATTGAAAGTTTCGGGTCCCTGACCAAATTTATAGTAACTGTGTTGTTAACAGCTGTATGTTGATTTGGTCTGGTCAATTCGGGGGATAAACCCGACATCAAATTTGGCTATTTTTTCTGTTCCACCACGAAAAGGCCACATAACATTACTGGTAAGTCTTTGTTTCAATTTTTGTTTTAATTCTCAAGTGTTAATAATTGTGGGTATGTTTAAGAAGAAAGGAATGAGTAACCTACCTCACTCGTAACATAAAAAGTCCATCTTCTGTTTTAGGCCTTTCTTTTTTCCCCCTTTTTATTTTTCCTTTCATTGCCCTCATTTGAAATCATCATCGGGGCCTTCTTGCTGACTTCTCGACGGTACCTGCCTTGGCTGCTGTACATACCAGACCATCGGGGCCTCCTTGTGGATGTCTCTACGGCATCTGCCTTGCATGCTACATACCACCACACCGAGCGATCCAAAGCCTCAACATCAGGACATCAAGAAGCCGCCGTCAATCAGGTTTTATGTGTCTGTGTCGTTTTCAGGGTATCATAGACTTTAATGCCTTCGGCATCACCTGTAAAATTTAAAGCCGTTGTATGTTTCTTTTCATTTTGGATATAAAATTAATGAATAATTAGTGTACTTACCTTGGTAAGATCTATTGTGTTTCCTCATATAGTAAAATTAATCAAATCTTGCAACCGTATGCAGTTGATATCTTTCACATATGTAAAAGGGCACATTTGTTAACTCAGGTAAACAGGCCTATTTACTCGGGTAGAGTGCACTTAATACTATCATTATTATATATATATATATATATATATATATATATATATATATATATATATATATATATATATATATATAGTTGCCATTTATATTAAATCGCTTTTGTATAGTTAGTAGTATATCCAAAACACTGATTAAATTAAAATTTCTCATTTTATTAAACAAACTAGTTAGTTTTGAATTGTCAAAAACCAGCTGACTGTCCGAAGTTTATTCCTTCAAACAGAGAAGCGCTGGGCCACTCTCGGTGGTCACATTTACATCATAACACGTAAAATATAGATATTTATTTTTTCTTAATTTTTTGGGTGCTTTTCTTGTAATTTAATTAGATTTCCTGTTTTTTTTTGTTAGGTCGGTCTCTACCTTAACTTTTAAGGCACCAAAACAGGTGGCGCACTTTACTTCGACCACTCTCCGTTTCCTTGGAAGCTAGCCGGAGGAGTCCTAAAAGGTAGAGACTACTCAAGAGTCACCTGATGAAATAAAAAAAAAAAGAATAAAACTAGACTCAAGTCAAACATCAGAAAGTCTTTATTAATTGACAACAACACATTTCTTTCATTCTTACAACTATTTCTTTTAAACTTTCTTGGGTGTTTTAAAGACTAAATAATTTTTTTTTTAACATCCCGTAGCGAGCACAATCATGGTTCATTTCCACCAGGTCGCTTTATTGTCGTTGGAAGAAGGTAGATTCAGAACGTAAAAACCATATTTAAGTTTTTTCTACCTTATTGAACCGCCACGCAGGGGGTTGTGGTGCGAATCCCTCCTAAATCCCCTAACCAGATAGGTAATCTAGCCGCCTCACTTTTCTTCTCGCTTACCGGGGCAAAAGAAAGAGGATGATAATAGGGCTTTTGTTTTCTTCTGTTTACTTCGGAAATTGAACTAAAGTTTGCTTCCAAAAATAAGCAACTGTCGGCTATGCATAAATACATGATGAAGGTTTGAGCAGGGAATGCTCCAAGGTTAAGACTGTAAAAGAAGATTAATTACGGATAAGCTAAGCATTACGGTGAATAAAACTTAGCCAGGGGAAACTTGCAAGTGTTTTGGGTTTTTTGGTTTATTATTTTCCGCAAAGAAAATGATTCGAAAATTTGTATATGTATTTATAACTAACTGTACATAATTCTAGTACTAGTAACTGGTTAATTTATGAAATTTTCTCTTAAGTGAACGTTTGACATAATATTATAAAATAAAATTTTTATAAAAAAATTGAACCGACTTCTAAAAGTGTGCTAAAAAGTGAAAAATAACTAGAAATTTTTATATGAAATTGAAATTTTTGAAATCGGCGCCAAATTAAGACCTTTCTTACCATAATTTGTAAATATTAGTAGTTATTTATTTCATTTAGAAATAATAAAATTTGGCGCCGACTTCAAAAATTTCAACTTCATATAAAATTTACAGTTATTTTTCGCTTTTTAGCGCACTTTTAGAAGTCGGTTCAATTTTTTTATAAATATTTTATTTTTCGATTTTTAGTTTTGAATTTATTATGATATTCATAAATTATTTGAACACAGTACTAATCGAGATTAATGTTCCTCGCAATGACTCCAAGGTGGCAAAAAAGTACCCATTTTTTCCAGAATTGTAAATCATCCTAAAATGAACCACTAAAAATTCTTTGATTCTTAGAGCTTTCAAAATACTAATGAAATTGTGTCAAACAAATATTTAGTGTGTCATAATAAATCCACTATCTTAAATTTCAAATTAATTTTAGATTGGTAATATAGGCCTCAAAACCAATATCGATATTTAAAGAATTTGAGACGTAAATTTCTTAGCCCGATATATTTTATACTGCATATCGAGTTTGTATACGCCCCAAGAACCCCGCAATATCAATTTTAGATAAAACCGGAAAATGTAAAATTTTTAGTCTTTTATATTGTATCTTATCAACCCAATAGTTGTAAAAAAGTAACCTTCATATTCGTAATACACCACCCCCAACACCCTAATACTAAATCTGAAAAAATGCAAATTAGATAAAACTTTCAACCCACCATATTGGATTTGCCATATTGAATTTCAAAAAAATAATTTTAGCATCTTCATCTAATTTAAATCTACACCCTCCAAACCCGCTAGTATCAATTTTAAATGAAATCCAGAAATTTAAAATTTCTAAACAGTCATATTGTATCTGACATATTAGATTTTCCTAAAATAATTTAATATTAGCTATTTACATCCTCAAAAACGATTCAGTTACACATTTGAACAAAATCGAAAAATGTAAAATTTATAGTCAGCTATATTGCATTCGTCATATTGAATCCTGAAAAAAATAATAAATTCCTAATTTACACCCTCAAGAACCTTCTATATCAGTTTTGGAGAAAGTCGAAAAATGTAAAATTTTTAGGACACCATATTGAATCCGCCAGATTGAGTTGTTCAAAAAATATTTTAATTTCGTAATTAACACTTACCAAAGTCCCCTAATACTGATTTTAGACAAAATCGAGAGATGTAGAATCATTAATCCGTCATCTTAGATCCGCCATATTTAATTTTTTTTTAAATAATATCAGATTCGTAATGTGCTATCCCAAAAACTCCCCCATATCAATTTTCAGAAAAATCGGACAAAATTAATTTTTTATCCACCATATTGGATATGCCATATTGAATTTCTTAAAAATAATTTTAGATTCGTCATGTGCGACCCCGAAAACTCCCCCGTACCAATTGTGGAGAAAATTGGACAAAATTGATTTTTTTGCCCGCCATATTGGATCCGTCATTCGTTGGGTACATCCCGAAAATTCCTCCATACCAACTTTGGAGAAAATCGAACGAAATTAAATTTTTTGGCCGCCATATTGTAAGCGCTATCTTGGATTTTACTGCACCAATTTCGTCCAAAAAAATATGGGACCACCGCAGCAACTTCCTGAACATAACGTAAAAAAGTTCATTCAAATCGGTGCAGCCGTTCCGGAGTAACCGATGTACATACATTAAAAAAAAAAACATACATACGCGACGAATTGAGAACCTCCTTCTTTTAGAAGTCAGTTAAAAATATTATAGGAATGATAAAATGATTGAACATTTAATTGAATTGGGAAAATTTGAATGAAAATTCCTGGAGAGAAATATGATAAAGGAATTTATATCATATTTTGGTGAATTCAGGTTATGTTTGTTTTGAGTATGTAGAAAAATGTTATTTGAATTAAATCGCGATCTTTATGCGCGGAAAATAAATGCCATAAACCTTCTTATTTTCGTGAAAAAATAAAAATATAGATAGAAAAACTTAACTTTCCACAGGCAGTACGCTCGATAAAATTTGAACATTTTACGTGCCACAAACACTTAACTTGTTTTTCGAGATTATCTACTTTTCAACATTTGTTTTACCGAAACGATCACTTACTCATACTTTTTTGCGAGAATTCGTATCTAGTCTTGCGGCTGCGCGGTATTACCCTTATTTGTTTTGCGGGAAAAAAATAAAATTTCTAAATTTGCCATCCTTTTCTGCATCAGCGATCGTATAAACCCTTACTTGTTTTACAGAAAACTTGCGCTAAAATCAATATGAAAACAGGACTTAGAAAAAATCCGATTTTTGCACCAAAATAAAAAATTCTTCTTGCAATAATTCAATATTATTGAAACAAGATAGATATTTTTTAGCAATAAAAAAATTGAATTTTTTCAAAAAGTTAGGTGTTCTTTGCGGATCAAAAAAATCCCCACAACGGAAAATTATACTTAACCTACCCTGCGAATTATCTTCTCAACTGGTAGTTAATAAACTTCAAATCTGTAATTTTCGAACATAGACGTCTTGAGCACATCAGCTTACCTCCTAGACGCATCCTGAAAACCATTTTTTAAATTTTGGCAAACAAAAAAATTTCTTTTCAAAATTTAGAGCAATGATTCAACAATCCCAAATGTTACTTAATAACAGCAAGAAAGGAGAGGCTGCTTGGATTCTCGCTGGGTCTGGCAGTTATGGTGGGTCCTCTCTGGTACCCCCTGCGGGGTACCCCTTTTAACAACCCGATCATTTTTGTTTCATTCAACCCAAAAAAACCCTTCGTCAAGGTTCGTTCGATACGGAAATTAAACAACTCCCTTGGATGAAAGCAGCGTTTAATTTAATCTAGGGCCAGCTATTCCAGGATTATCGGCACCTCCTGACAAATTCGGTGGTCGGTTCGGATTTCATAGTGCGATGGTATTTTTTTTTAGCTCATAGTGCGATAGTCAATTCTTTTAACCTTTTTATTCCTATTATTGTAGACTTACAAGCCAAACGGCTTCGCACTCCCTCCAGGATTATTCACTCATACCAGGTATGCAAAGACACCAAAAGTATGAAGCTCTGTGGGGACCCTTTCCATGTCATCGGGTCCTAGGTGGCGTGGTCTTCTGCACTTCCTACAAACTTTCGGACGGTTCGCGCGGTTGCAAGGAGAACCGCTTTCTGAATCGGTTTTTACAGATGTTCACTAAGGCCCAGTCCCTTGATGTTCTTCAGGAGGTTCTTTGGTATCACTCCAGTTGTTGACAGTATTATAGGAATCGTGTGGACGCTGTTCATTGCCCACTGTCTGCGGATTTGCACCTCCAGATCTCTGTATTTGGCGATCTTCTCGTTGTACTTTGACCTTAGGTTGTTGTTGTTCGGTACAGCGATGTCGATTAGTGTAGTTCGCCTGGAAATTTTTTCTGTTAGTATAATGTCTGGCCTGTTATGAGCAACTGTTTGATCTGTTAGGACCGTTCGATCCCAGTATAACTTGAACTCGTTGTTTTCAAGAATTGGCTCTGGATTATATTTGTGGTAAGGCACCTTTCCTACCTGCAATAATTTTAACTTATCTGCTAACTCTTGGTGTAGTATCTTAGCGGCTGAATCGTGTCTTTCCTTATACTCGGTTGCGGCAAACGCTTGGCATCCTCCAGTTACGTGCTGGATCGTCTCTGATGTTCGACAGCCATATCTACATTGGTCATTTTCTATTGAGGGATCTTTAATAATGAATTTCCGATAGTTCTTCGTCGGAATAACCTGGTCTTGGATAGCTAACAAGAAGCCCTCCGTTCCCGAAAACATCTGTCCTGAAATCAACCAGTGGTTCGACGCTAAGTTGTCGACATTGTCCTGGTTGACCTCATTTGGATGCCGTCCATGAAGTGGCTTCTGTAGCCAAGCTTGTAACTTCTCTTGGTCTGTTCGGTGGTGAGAAGCAATATCCCGTTCCCTCAGCTGTAGCGGCGTTGAATCGTCTGCCTCGCATATTGCTCGATGTAGTGTGGAAGGGTCCGCTAACCTATGGAAATAAGAACGTAAGTTTATTATTTCTTGATCGAGCTGCTTACCAATATCGACCAATCCTCTTCCTCCTTGGTGTCTTGGAAGCATTGTACGTTCAATAGCACTCCGAGGGTGGTGTTTATGTGCTTTTGTTAGGAGTGTTCTTATTTTTCTTTGCAGGTTTTTCGATGTCCGTCTTGCTCCATTTTACTATCTATTATTGTTATTATATGTATTTAATATTTATAGCCAACTGCAAATTTAATACTGAAGTTTCAAAAAAATCAAAATATCCACTATTTTTGAAAAAGCTTGACAAAATTGAAATCGAGCTGTCAAACAATTTATAGCATAAGTCTGGTCTTACAAGGAAATTATCAAATGCCAAAATTTCGATTTTAAAAAGTAGTAATAAAATAGGTTTATAAGATTATCTTCAACTTACTCAAAAAAGAGACTAAAAGTGCTTCTCTTCCTGAAGTTTTTGTATTTGATAATCGATAATTATAATTGTAAACAAATAAAATGATTTAACACGTTTTAAAATATCTTGCACTACTTTTTACGCCCTGTATCTCGCTTTTTCCTTAATGTCGCACATAAACCCTAAACCAAAACGTAATTTCGTTAGGTACTAAGGTAATAAATATCACTGCAGGAAGAAAACAGACCGGGTCGTTTATCTCCCAGCATATGGAGCATAAAATTAAGTCTAATACCTGTTGACAGGAAAATCCTGGATTTCTAAAACAGTTTGCGTCAACTATTGTTCAGAATACGCACTTGTCCTTTTATTCGTTGACGTAACACTGGTGATAGCCTGTCCTTTTCTCGCTGTATTATTTAAACAAGAACAACGTGCTTTCAGGTGAATATAGGATTGGTGTGAATGTGAAATCTTCTTGTCAAATAAAATTTGAGGTCGATGTGTGTAGGTAACGAAATTTTCATTAAGAGTATAAACAGGAAAAGGGAATGAATAACTGTCGAATTTAAGACAGCTGGTAACAATGAAGGGTAGGAATTGCTGTAAAGGGATTAGAGGTAAGTTAGTTAATATGTAAATTGTTAGATAATGTTGGAAATAAATATAATTTTAAAAAGAGATTTATTTCGGTTCTCTTTGAAGGAAAAAGGCATTTTACGTAGAAAATGAAGTTTGGTAACGTTAAAACAAAAGAGTAATAATTTTAGGTGGATTAATATTTTCTCATATCATTATTATATTGTATTTATATATTTTAATTTGTGTTTCGTTTCTTTTTGTGTTGATTAGTTAATATTTAACTATGGATGAATTCCGAATAATAAGGATTTTCTTCCTTTCTTTACCATTTTTTTTAGTTGCGAAGCTGTACAAAAAATACTCATACTTGTGTAGGTAACCCAGGCGCGGATCCAAGGGGGGGGTCGGTGGGGGCGATCGCTCCCCCCCCCCAAGAGCTTTGAGTTCAGGAAAATGGACCCGATTTTTCCTCTTATACTATAGTTTATTCAAGAACTAGGGAGAGTAATAAATCATTTTTTATCCGTTTTTTCTTCACAAACTACCTGTGTTCTTTAGTACGGTGTTTTTAGCAAAATTTGTTAGACACATATATTTTTCATAGGAATGAGTTAGAAATTTTATAATCAAAAATACCGATCTATAATAATAGACTAAAACGTAGGATTATTCTCTTAAAAAATTCTAAGTTATAATTTAAATACTTACAAAATACCCATTGTCAAAAATACAAAAAGTTAAACATACATAAAAAAATAAATTCGTCCATATAATAATAAAATATTTTTGGGGCTATCGGACATTTTATTATTAATTAAAAAAATTTTTAGGGTATTTGACGTTTCAGTTTATTTATTTCTTAAACCATCTGCAGAACTACAATTAAACACTAAAAAGGGATTCAAATGTAATTACTTTTTTTATGTTGTAATTAAAATTAGACCTACTTATTATTATTTCTATTGTACTGATATCTTAATTTAATTTACTTTTATATATGGAAATACGATAGCCCCAAAAAAATAAGATAAACATGTTAATTCTACACGCTTAAGAAAAAGACAATCACAATAATAAAATAATAAAAAACTTACGGCTAATTAGAATTAAATATATATAAAATTAAAGAGTGGGACACACTAAAATAAAAATATATAAAAAAATAAAAAAAACATATAAACAACATTAAACAATAAAATACAACAAAAACAAAAATTTAAATAATAAATTGTGTTTACACTAGTAAACATTACGTATCTAATTCCTAATCAAAGTCAGTGAAACTATTTTCGCTAAAATTAATTATAATTGGTTCCTCTATCTCACCGATTATGAGATCGAGTTCTCACATTTTGTTTTATTCTTTTATTATTGGGATTTTTCCCAATTTTCCGCAATAACTTTATTCAAAAAAATCTTTCAAAAGTCTAGTTAAATTACTCTCCAACGGACAGTTTCCGGACGATTTATAAGAACAGATTTTCTATCTGGTTTTTCCCAGCAAAAATTAAGTTCTCTGAGCAATTTCCAGAGATCAGTTCTTTTAATTTCAGGTAAATCGCGATCTTCAATGATCCTAGTTAGAATTTTGTAGATGGTTGGGATCTGCTTCTCATAATAAAATGTATATACAACCTCTTTAATTGCAGTTTTCATCTCTTCTTCCAACGAGGTTTTTCGTTTGCCTGTGATCGAATGTGGCTTGGGAGTACAAACAATTCCAGTCGTTTTTTTCTCCGTCAGTATTCGGTACATAGTAGATTTTCCAACTCCTGTCATGTTGGAATATATCTCAACAGAGCTTTTAACATTATTATCTAGATATTGATATCTGAAGGCATCATAAACATTCATAGTAATAAGTTTTTCGTTGAGGAAAAAATGCCCTGGTTTAACGATTTTGGAATAAATATAGAGGTGAAAGCCATATCTTTTGGGTATCTCACTAATCTCAAATAATATATAAAAACAAGCGCAAACAAGATAAATCACTAAAAAAAAACTGTAAGTTGTACTTTGCTCACTGACAGAAATTAAATTAAACTATCGGAAATTCTATGTTGCAGTAAATTTATAAAATATATTTAAATATAATGAAATATAATTAGATTTATGGCAGTTCTCAGTTACCTGCGGCACTGGAGCAGGTACGTTAGAGGTTTCGGTAACAGCTTGATTACTTTCTCTAGTTCTTGAATAGAGTATAGGAGTCTGTATGCTTGCGATCAACCCCCCTCCCTCCCTCCCAAAAGGTTTGAGTTCAGAAAAATAGAACCCATTCTGTCTTTTATATTAGGAATGAGTATGCTGCTTGCACCCCCCCCCCCCTTTGACAACTTGCCACACTGTACTTTTGTGATATCACCGCCCCCCCCCCCCCCAAAGAGAGATGCTGGATCCGGCCCTGAGGTAACCTACACCACTGTGAAATATGTAGATAATATTGTTAGTCCTAGTATTATTCTCAAAAATAGATCACTAAAAACAATTGTGCAATTTTCATATACAGGGTGCGTCGTTTATCTTGAAAGAACGGAATATTTCGGTGGGAACACATTTTTTCGAAAAAAGTTTTGGACAAAAATTATAGAGTGGCATCGAAATTGACTTTGACCTCATGACGAAGGTCAAATATCGAGGTCATTTCAAGGTAAAATCAAAACGATTGCAGTATTTCGTGAAATGTTTTGTATAAAAGTTGTTGGGTGACAAGGGGGCTAAGCGGTAGTGACCTTGAAATAATGTTGGTCTTGGTCTTCAAGGTCACTTGAAACTCAATTTCAAAATTTGAAACGGAGACTCCCAATTTGACGCCCGGAAATGGAAAGACCGATCAATATCACAGTAATTTCATCATCAGATATGACCTTGACTTTAAGGTAAAGATTTAAGGTCAAACGAAGATCTTCAACGTTATTATTTTATAAAATGTTTCTTACTAAAGTTATAAGATTGCAAAGTTGCTATAACGTTATCTTGATCTCGATTCGCTATTTGAAGAAATTCATCCGTTCAGAATTGTTGGCAAAAACTATGCTTAGTACGACGATCTGCATGATTAACTACTTCTAGCACTATCCAGGAACGACGACGTAGACGTAGTAGTTTTTGTTCTTTTCGGGGTGCTTGTTTTCGGTAAGTCCCCTCGCGTCTAACCATCGGAGTGTTTGTCTTCTTCTTCTTCTTCATATACCTTCTCCATTTCGGAGGTTGGCTATCATCATTGCTATTCTGACCTTGGAAGCTGCGGCCTTGAATAGATAAGATGACTTGACGTTGAACCATTCTCGCAAATTCCTAAGCCAGGATATTCTTCTTCTTCCAACAGATCTTTTTCCCACAATCTTTCCCTGGATTATGAGTTGCAGAATCTTATACCTTGGACCTCTCATGATGTGGCCGAGATATTGCAATTTTCTCTTTTTTACTTCATATAGGATCTCTACGTCCTTCTTCATTCTTCTCAGAACCTCCAAGTTGGTCACATATTCTGTCCATGATATTCGCAGCATCCTACGGTAGGTCCACATCTCGAAGGCTTCTAGTTTCTGCTCGCAATGTAAGTTGAGGGTCCAAGCTTTTACACCATACAATAGGAGTGTTTGTAATGGAACAAATATTAATTGTTTTACACTGTTCAATGTGAACTATATTCTGTTAAAATGAATAATAAATAATCACTCTGTGAATAGATTTCTCGTGCGAATAGGGTGGTATATGTTTTTTTTGCCACTATCCAAGAAAGTCTAAAGGAAAAATAAATCACTTATCGAGCTTAACTTTTATTATCTTTGTCGTTTAAATGTTTTCTTAAAAATACATAAACTCAGGCAATTTATAAAGACATAAAAGACCCTCTCTAAGATTTGCCTATAAATCTGTCTAAGTAATCCTGCCCTGGTTATGTAAATGAAACCGAAACATAAGGAAGGTTTATACCATATAGTATATGCACAAACCGTTAAAATGTCTTAAAATAATGAACGATTTTCCCATTATTAGGAAACAAAAGCATAATCAAATAAACTCATTATACTCGAATATAACGTTTGACCTGTCAAAGGAATTTAATATTGCGACTGTTTTTCCTGATTAGAAAAAGAATGAATTAAATACCAGGAATATGAATAAAAGGACACTCAGGTTTTTTCACAGACGTTATATTATCTTTAGTTATAGAAAGAAATAGAATAGTTTTATTAATTGTGTTTATATAAAAATTACCATTAAGACGCTCAGAGGCCAATTGGGGAATCAAGCATCCGGTATAGAATAGCTAACGCCCTCAGCATGTAAGGATAGAAACCTTCGAACTTTAAGGGAAATAAATTGACGTTTACAAGGTTTCATCGGGTAATATGAGTACAAACGGGAAACAGAGGGGTGTCGAGAGGATAAAGTACGAGGACGCTCTTTTAAGAAATATTGAATTTCAGTACCAATCTGGAAGTCGTATTAGGGTGATCGATACCGCTCTTTAAGTCCAGTGCCGTAGTGTGTATTCGGCGGGAATGAAGGTTTTCTTTGTTTTATTTGTTTTTGATTTAATTCGGGAAGTTAAGGGAGTATCATGTGTATTTTAGTCGGGCGTTTCGCGATTTTCATACGGTTTGATTAAGTAATATAAATAGCTGTTTTTCGCGTTTTATTTCCTTTTCTGTTTAATATTTTATTAAGCTATTAATACGTGTTTTTTCAAAATTGGGTTTTACATTTTTGGATAACAGAACGGCCAATAAGAGCAATTATGCTATTTTTTTTTCGTAATTGTTATTAGTTTTAGGTTTCTCATTGTAAATAGTTTGTTTTTATTCTATTTATTTTGTTAATAGACTAAGTTGCTTTGAGAAATTTCTTTTATTTAATTTAATTAAAAAACCTTCTAGCGAATTGACGTGCAGACGTACTGCTGTGTGAGCTGTAAACAAGGGATGTCAACTGTCCAGCTAATGAGCAGCACTGCCTGAATTCTGAAGTTCTGAATTATGGTTTTGGTAAGCTTAAATAACCGTAGTTGTTTGGTACCAAAGCCGCAAGAGAGAAGATTACTGTAAAATTTAATTATAGGTTATCAAAATAGCTACTAATTAATATGGGGCAAAAAATGATTATAGATAAAATGATTAACGCTACCACAATATATCATTTGCAGGAGTCTATGATCAAATTCTGTCACGTTTGTCTTCGGTGAGTCTCCTCGCCTCTCACCATCAACGTGCTTGTTTTCTATGGATCTCCGTTGTTTTGGAGTTATCTGTATATCACTTAATGAAATTCTTCTTCAATGGTGTTTGTGTCCCATTCACTTTTACGATTCAACTTTGTGTTGAGGTTTTTCACAAAGTTGAAATTCTTTTTTATTTTATCCTGGAGCATGTCCCAGATTTATCGATTTCTGGATAATAGATCTTCGTTTTATGACTTCATCTCTCATCATCCTATATATTGTTTTCTTCATCATACCTTCACAAGAATATGTAGAGATGTAAGGTTTAGGCATGACATCCATTGAGCAAGTTTCCATTGCTTCACTATATTTTGAATATTAATTTATAAATTATTTGTCATGAAAATAAAAAGGGAATAAATTTAACGAGCACTAACAAAGTAGGTGTCGAATACAAGACGCTGCTGATTTGCTTTGGGAAACTGTGTTTTATCTCTGGGATGTAACAACTAAAGAAGGTAAAATTACTTTATAATCAACTGTATGCATATAATTCTAAACTTCAAGCATTTCAATTTGCTTCAAACAAATTTAAATAAATATGAATTGAGTGCAATTAATGTAATTTTTAGATTTGTTCAAGTACCACATGATAAATGAGCGGTATAAAAAATATAACACGTAAAAAATTCTCAAATAGTTTAAAAGTTAAAGATAAAAATATAAGAAGAGAGAATTATGATCTAAGTTAAGATAATATTGAAGGATGCGGGAAAGGTAAAGGCTGATCCAGCCTCTCTCTTTGTATACAAGATAGTACAATATGACAAGCGGAAGAGAGTTGTCAATGAACAACAGGCAGGTCAGTTTATTTTTTAATTTAAAGCTCCCATCATCATATCATGCGATATATTTGATTCTGGTATCTGTTCTCTCGTGTATTGGTTGACTTTTGTTGTTTTGTTTCTTGATTTTTGATTATTATTTTCCATGTAGTTGGAATATGTAAGCATTGTCTCGTTTATTTAGCTATTCCGCTTTTTCGATTTCTAGGGCCTCTCTTATGACGCGTACCTTGTAGTTCTGTACTGACGCTATTTCTTTTGCTTTTTTAAAATCGATTGTATGTCCGGTTGTTTGGTGATGTTCAAATAGAGCTGAGGTTGTGTGTTTGTTTTTGAGGCTATTTTTAGGTTCTTAATTCTTACTGATATGCGCTTCTTTGTTTGTCCTATATAAGTTTGATAGCAATCTGCACATGGAATGCTGTAAACACCATGATTTTAAAGGTTGGTCTTATCTTTGCGATTTCCCAGGATGTTGGCTATTGTTTCTTCTGGTTTAAATATGGGCTCTATTTTGTGTTTTCTTAAGATTCTTCCGATTCTGTCCGTTATTCCTTTTATGTATGGGATTACAAATTTGTTCTTTGTTTGATCTTGACCTTTGGTTTTTGTTGTAGTCTTCTCTTGTCTTTTTCTGGCTTTTTTATATCTGATTGTGAGAAACCATTCTCTTCTAGAGCTGTTGAAAAATGCCCAATGAGATTTTTACGATTATTATATGCAATTCCATGCCTCAACTCTCCTAAGAAATACATTGGCATGACGACAGAATATATTGAAAATAGAGTGAATGGACACAAGTATACTAAGAACGCATCGACATCCTTACATAAACATGAACAAACAACTAAGCATGAATTCGATTTTAAAAACACCCACATTTTAGATAATGACAGAAATTATCATAAACTGGTTATCAAAGAAATGATACATATAAAAAAAGATAAAAATGCTGTAAATGACAAACAAGATGTCAAAAACCTAAATCAAATATACCATGATTTGATATTTTAATATGACATACGTCGAGCGATTTCATAATAAATATTAGAAATAATGTGATGATGCTTGGCGCGTTTTGGTATAAACTCATGCAAATCAAAGAACGTTTTTTAAAAAAATAATAATCTTTTTTCCAATTTTTTTGCTGTTATAAAAAGTAATATATCCAATTGCAGAGCAGGTTCTAAAAATTGAATTTATTTTTAACATTCGAACAAAGCTACTTTCAAGATATGTACTATTTTATTGTTTTCAATATTTTAACCAGTTGTATCGTTTTATTTTAGTTTTAAACTGTTGTAAAATATGTTTTATTAATTTTAATTAATTTGGATATGTAAATGTAATAGTTCTGTAGGATAATTTCTGTGATACATGTTTTATTGAAAAGAAAATTTGTAATTTTGTGGATTCGACATGAATATAAAATAACTTTGAAGAAGCTCACTATGTTAGAGCGAAACGTCAGAAAAATTGTCGTTTTTTGATTTTCAAATAAAAAACCTATACCCAAGAAAGAGTTCTAGAAATATATATATAAATATATATATATATATATATATATATATATATATATATATATATATATATATATATATATATATATATATATATATATATAATTTTTCTTTTATTTTGTCTTTTCTTGGGTTTAGGTTCTATATTTAATAAATACATAAAATTATTGACGTTTCGCCCTTTATTCAAGGTATTTTCAAAATTTTTTCTCTCCTACAAATATATAATTAAAATACATCACATAAAAAACATATTTAACATTTTTAAAGAACAAACAAGACATTTAAACAATAGTCAAAACTTTAAAATTTTTTTAAAAATACTTAATTTTACCGGTACGCACCTTGACATTTTGCTGTTTTTTTTCTGAATAAAATTTAAATTTTACATCGTTTACTGAGGATACGTGGAATGCTAATGTGTTTTATTTTTTTAATATTTGTTATATTTTACAATGCATAAAAAAACAAATAAGGTATGTGTTTGGTTTTATGTTTAAGAGGATATTCCATTTTTGATTCCTATTTGACTGGATCGAATACTTAATGTTTAAATTAGGTTTGCGCAAATGTGGCTCAAATTACCCATATCTGTTCTGTCGTTAACAGTGTTTTTATCTTTTTTAATTTCAATCATTTCTTTTATCTGTAATTTTTTGGTAATTCATATCTTTGTTTTTTATAATGGTACTGTTATAATCAAAAGTGTGTTTTTCGTCCTGTGAGTGTTTGTTTAACGCTGTTGAGGCGTTTTTTGTATATTTATGGCCATTTAATCTGTTCTTGAGTAATTGGCTCGTCATGCCTATATATTTTTTGGGACAATTTGTGCAAGGGATCGAATATATTATATTTGATTTATTCATTAGAGGAGTTTTACTTTTTAAATTTGTGAACAATGTATTTAATTTATTATGTGACCTGTGGCATATGATGATATCATGCTTTTTTAAAATGTATTTTATTTTTTCTGACAGCTCACTAGTGTACGGTAATGCCACATATTTTTGTTCTTTATGTTCTATGTTTTTTGTTTTTACGTTACTATAAAACTTACATGTTCGTTTATCAATTATTTTGGTGATAGTATTTTCGTTGAAATTATTATTTATTAGTGTCTCTTTTACTTTTTGCAGTATTTTTGGTCGGAATTCTGAAGACGTTAGGGAGATAGCACGATCAGATAGACCGATTATAACGCTATTTTTTTGAGTTTTTGAATGATTAGAGAAATAGTTTAGATATCTACCTGACCAAGTTGGTTTGGTGTACCATTCAGTTAAAATTTTGTTTTTTCTGCGTATAAGTGTCATATCTAGACAATTTATTTTATTATTATTCTCTATTTCGGACGTGAACTGTAATTTCTCGTTGAAACTGTTAAACTCTTGGAGAATTTCATTTATTTTATTTTGTGGTACGGCTGCTATGCAATCATCGACAAAACGTTTAAAAAATATTATGTTAAAATTTACAAAAAACACATTAGCATTCCACGTATCCTCAGTAAACGATGTAAAATTTAAATTTTATTCAGAAACGAACCAGCAAAATGTCAAGGTGCGTGCCGGTAAAATTAAGTATTTTTAAAAAAATTTTAAAGTTTTGACTATTGTTTAAATGTCTTGTTTGTTTTCCGAAAATGTTAAATATGTTTTTTATGTGATGTATTTTAATTATATATTTTTAGGAGAGAAAAAATTTTGAAAATGCCTTGAATAAAGGGCGAAACGTCAATAATTTTATGTATTTATTAAATATAGAACCTAAACCGAAGAAAAGACAAAATAAAAGAAAAATGATATAACCTATGGTTCAAGAATCAAGAAAATAAATAAATAAATAAATATATATATATATATATATATATATATATATATATATATATATATATATATATATATATATATATATATATATAATGGGTTTAAAGTAATATCAGTAACGATCAGAGAAAGCTATAATGCTGTAATGGATTATGTGCACTAGGTAATCGCCAGTATGTAGACCTCAACTTACCTTCATACACGGCAGCGCGTACGTTATAGAGATAAAAAGCAATAAAAAACATCACTCTTTCAAATTTTGATGAATCTCAGATTACAGGTCTTGACTTGAAATATCAGCTGCTGGGCGCAGAATTTGAAAATATAATCCAAAGTTATTTATGTTGAAAAGTGGACATTTTCCAAAAAATTTTTAACTCAAAAACTATGCATTGGACGGAAAAATCACAAGAGTTACTTTGTGCTTAGAATCGGCAGAGAAATTTGAAAGTATTTTTTTTATAGAAAACCAATTTTTTTAATTATTAAAAAATTTTTGGGTTTATAATAAAATACCTTACTGTCTTTCGGAATTCCACCCTCAATAATCATAATCAGGGGGTCAAAATATGTATAAAAACTTTGGTGGAGCCATGTCTCTTAATCGGCCACTAAAACCCATTGGGCCCCCGGACTGCTGTTGGAATTTCCAATTATAAATAGTTCTTTGGAAACATTAGAATGGATATTCTATAAACGTTTTTCCATGTAAAGTTAATCATAAATTAGTGTATACAAGGAACTAACAACAACAAAAATGTACCGAATTGAAAAACTTATCATCCCTCAGAAAAATGTGAATTTTGTAGAAAAATCACACCTCGGTTTTTGACAAATAATCATAAGTATATAAGACTCCTATTAAGAATAAAATATTATAATTTTTGTGTTTCACTCAGTATACTGTACTATCAAACAATTTTTTTTTATTTTCGTAGATTATCAAAATTTACTTTTCTCGACACGCAACAAATTTTCAACAGTTTCAATCCTCTTATCGAAAAAGTCCTTTTCAATTACTCAAGTCCGGATTTCCTTTAAGAAAATTGAACAAAATAAGAACAGGGCCTTCTTTAGAAAATTCCTGGAAAATTCTGGTCTTGTAACAAGTTTTTGTTACCGGAGTTCCGGCAATGCCAAAGTAATTTTAAGGTTTACCGTTCTATTAGGCTTTTATGTGGGTTAGAGGATATTGGTCGATTTTCAGTTTAAACACTTTTCGTAAGAGCGTGGAAAATATGTATTTTCCGCCCTAGTTTGAAAATTCTATCTTGAAAATTTTATCCAGAGAATATTAATTTTTAATTAAATTGATAAAAAGTCTTTTGTTTTTCTTGTATGTATCCTAAATTAAAAGAAAAACATCCTGTACAGGGTGAGTCAACGATTGGATGAAGTAGGTTTGTGCCTTTTCGGTGAAATTAACAAAGAAACTATATTTATTGTTTGATACAGTTTATTTTTACGCAGATTTTAAAAATATTTAGGACTCTACAGGGTGAGCCAAAAAACTAGGACAGCATAAAGTTGTATTTTTTTAAATAGAACACCCTATATACGAATCGTATTTTCGATTTAGCTTATAATTTTAAATCTTTTTTATTAAGGGTTTACTATAACAAAACCTTATAGTTTCTGAGATAATTAAGTTTAAAGAAAAAAAGTCACATTTTCAAGCATCAATTCAATCCTAAATAACGTTTTCAATTTTGTGAAAAATATATTCAAATTTGGAATTTAGCAAGGCCAAGGACAAGTTAACATAATTTTTACCTAATATTTGCAATAAAAGCTACAGGGTATTGAACACATCGGCTCAAATTTGAACAAGTTTAAATGAATAAATATCTTTTTTTTAAATGGTACACCCTGTATATTTTCATGTTATTTAATAGAGTAATAAAAACCCTAAAAGTTTTGTTCAATACATCCTATACCTATTTATAATAGTTTTTGAGATATTTCAGTTTTTCTTATTTTCCATACTTTTTTACAGAAATAGTCTTCATTATCATAGTAGCCATGGCAAAAACAATGTAAAAGAACATTTTTCTGTGTGTCAAATTGATAACCGCAATCGCTTCTTTTGGTTTTTATGTAGTGTAGTTTGGTTTTTTTGCATTCATCTTATATTATAAAATGAATTTCCAAAGAATGAGTTAATAGATATGATTTGTACAATAGGACAGGCTCAAAAAAAATTGTCTTCTTGCTCAAAGAATTTACAAAATGAAGTATTCTGATCTACGCCAGCCTAATACCCATACTTTTCAAAACTTAATGCAAAGATTTGATTCTTCTGGTACTGTTGATTATCCAAAACGTAAAGTGGTCAACAAACCAGTAACTAATGAAGAAAAAGAACTACAAGTATTGTTAAATGTTCAGGAAAATCCTTATATTGGTAGCCGTCAGTTAGCAGCATTATGTGAAACATTACAATCCACCGCTAATCGTACTACCAAGAAATATAGGTATCATCCATATCACATGGAATTACACTAACAATTGCATGGACAGGATTTTGAAAGTCGTGTAAACTTTTGTCGTACAATAAATGCGGAGATTCAATTAAATCCAAATTTATTATGCAAGGTAATGTTTAGTGATGAAGCTACTTTTAGAAGTAACGGTGCCGTAAATAGACGCAACATGCATTATTATTCCACAGAAAACCCATTTTGGATTAGAGAGGTGCAACATCAAAACCACTGGTCATTAAATGTTTGGTGTGGTATTCATCATAATCGAATTATTGGACCCCACTTTTTTAATGAACCACTAAATGGCCATAGTTACCTGAACTTTCTACAAGAAGAACTACCCCAACTGCTTCAAGGTCTCGATAGGGATGAGCTCGACAGTATGTGGTTCCAGCACGATGGTGCGCCTCCGCATTACCATCGTGAAGTTCGTGCGTTTTTGGACCAACGATATCCGCAAAAATGGATTGGACGTGGGGGTTTCATTGAGTGGCCACCAAGGTCTTGCGACATCACCCCATTAGATTTCTTTCTATGGGGTTATATTAAAAATAAGGTGTATGTTAATCCACCAACAACAGTGGAAGATATGCGAAACAGGATTAGGGATACCTGTAGAACAATAACGCCACTAATTTGGTCCAGGGTCCGAGAAAATCTGCGAAAAAGACTAAATTTGTGCATTGCACAAGAGGGTCGTTTATTCGAACACTTATTAAAAAGAAATAATTAATCTCAGTATTTAATAGGTAATTTTTTTGTTTCAATTTAGTATAAAAGTAAATATGTATTTGCCTTGTCGTTATTGTTGTGTTAATTTTTTCACATTATGTTTAATTAAACTATTGCCATTGTAATATAACGAATAATGTATTTTATCATATTTAACCACATTCTGTTTGTTTCTGTAGTTTCTTCTTATTATTTTACATGGCTACTATGATAATGAAGACTATTTCTGTAAAAAAGTATGGAAAATAAGAAAAACTGAAATATCTCAAAAACTATTATAAATAGGTATAGGATATATTGAACAAAACTTTTAGGGTTTTTATTACTCTATTAAATAACATGAAAATATACAGGGTATACCATTTAAAAAAAAAGATATTTATTCATTTAAACTTGTTCAAATTTGAGCCGATGTGTTCAAGACCCTGTAGCTTTTATTGCAAATATTAGGTAAAAATTATGTTAACTTGTCCTTGTCCTTGCTAAATTCCAAATTTGAATATATTTGTCACAAAATTGAAAACGTTATTTAGGATTGAACTGACGCTTGAAAATGTGACTTTTTTTTCTTTAAACTTAATTATCTCAGAAACTATAAAGTTTTGTTATAGTACACCCTTAATAAAAAAGATTTAAAATTATAAGCTAAATCGAAAATACGATTCGTATATAGGATGTTCTATTTAAAAAAATACAACTTTATGCTGTCCTAGTTTTTTGGCTCACCCTGTAGAGTCCTAAATATTTTTAAAATCTGCGTAAAAATAAACTGTATCAAACAATAAATATAGTTTCTTTGTTAATTTCACCGAAAAGGCACAAACCTACTTCATCCAATCGTTGACTCACCCTGTACTGACTAAGGCTATAAACAATATACACATAAGAATCCTTAGATAGTTTAAAAATGAAAGTCTTAAAAGAGTAAACAGTGATCTAAGTAAAGATAATATTAAAAAATGTAAAAAAAGTAAAGCATAGTTAAGTATCAATATCAACTGAGTGTTCAACGAGACGCTCTAATGGTCATGAGATACTAACAAACGTATTATTTGCGAGTAAATATCGTACAAAGCAAACTCTCAACTACATTAGATGGAATCATGAACACTTACTGGAAAACAATATGCAGCTTCCCGATTATTTAAAGATTACATTTACAACAAAACTCTGTTAATTTTTTTATCACAAAGTGTATTAACTTCGAAAATCAAGTATCATGCTCAGTACTTTATATCGGATGAAAGAAAATACATGGAAACTATTAAAATTAAAAGAAGTAAAACAGCGCACCAACACATGCAAAAATAACTATAATATCTGATGTTCCTTACGCTATTGTATTGTTTATTATATATATATATATATATATATATATATATATATATATATATATATATATATATATATATATATAAATATATATGTATATATATATATATACATATATATATATATATATATATATATATATATATATATATATATATAAATATATATATATATATATATATATATATACATCTTTGTATCATTTCTGAGCCTTTCGTAAAACGTTACAATTTTGAACCTTGCAGAAATATTTCGTAGATTGCCTTGATAAACAGTTTTATATAATATTTAATATATTTTAGACCTTTAGACTAACTATATACACAAAAAAATTAATTATTTTAAAACTGTATATCATAGAAATTTTTAACTGATTAATACAATTCTGGACCAGAATATGTTTCATACATTTTTGGACCAAAACATACTCTTTTATTATAACTTCTTAGCGAAACTGAGCCAGAGCAATGTTGCCAAACTTATTATTATTTTGCATAATGTGAAGGACAGGATAAATGCGGCGGCACCTTTGATATGTTATATGCCTTATCAGTGACGAGTAATAGTGTATGGTTTGTACACAACAATTAGATATTACTGCAAACCTCTGCGTATAATCGTATAAAATCGAATTAAATAAACTTTCAATCGGCTTCTGGATTATATTACTTTGAATAAATAACACAATAATAGTAACCTTCTAAAAATATTTATTTCACTCTTCACCGTAGTAGTAACAAAAGTCTAGATAAAGTTTTTAATATGTTTATTAATTTTAAATAATTATTGGGATGATCGTTAGAAAAATTCTGAATTTGAAATGAGCTCTGAAAATTGTATAGAAGAAGACATTTTCCGTAACTGATTGAAAAATTTAGGGTGTACATTTTGAAACTATACTAATCATATTCAATATACAACGTGTGTCGCTATGAGCTTCTTTTAGAACTTTATAGTGGGGAAATTTAGTTCAAAGTTTGAAGTCTTATGTTTTTAAATATGTCTATCAAAAATAAATAAAATTATTGGTTTAGCTTCTGTGGTTGCTATGGTAACCGTTACTTTCTTATTTTATATGAAATAGCTTGCTTATTTTTAGATTGAGGGTTATTTTATTAAAACGAAGTTAATTTTATGCAGTATATTCCACACCTTAGATGAATCGATTTTAAGAGGGTGTACATTTTGAAACTATATTAATCATATTTAATATACAGCGTGTGTCGCTACGAGCTTCCTTTGGAACTTGATAGTGGAGAAATCTAGTTAAAAGTTGGAAGTTTTATGTTTTTAGATATGTCTATCAATAATTAAATAAAATTATTGGTTTAGCTCTTGTGATTAGTATGGTAACCGTTACTTTTTTATTTTAAATGAAATAATCTGCGTATTTGTAGATTAAGGGTTATTTTATTAAAACTAAGTTAATTTCATGCAGTATATTCCACACCTTAGATGAACCGATTTTAGGATATTTAGATTTAAACAAAAAATAGGGTCTTGGTACAATTTTTATGTCGATGGTTTACAATAAAATGCAGTTGTTAAAATTTGATAAAGTATCAAATTTTTAAATTATTATAGTTATTGAGATATCTTATATAAGATATTTTAATTTTTTAGGTTTTACGGAAAGACATGAAATTGTAACAAATCAATTTTTTCCAATCTGTACCTATCATTTGTTTCAACGTAAACCAAGACTTACTTTAGAAATTAAGCACACTATTTTTTAATTGTTTTTGTTACAAAAATTATTGAATTTTGGTATATAAAATTATAGTCAAATTTTTCGTTGAATCTGAAAAGGTAGTTGGTGATTAGACAGAGTTGTATTTATAAAAAAATGTTATTGGAATTTTATTGCTTTTTTTAAAACATAACAACCTGTATTTAATATGTTTAATAATTACATCAATTTCGATAATTCGATTCCTTATCATCAATTTTTTACAATTTAATAAGCTTAAACCAAATGGATCCGTAAACAATCGAATTAAAAAGTCTCTATTACTCATTTTTTGTTTTAAAGCTAAATATACCAAAAATCACACAGTTGGATCATATTAGGTAAAGAGCGGGCTACGTGGAATCAGGTATCGATCTAAGGAGGGAAAGGGGTCAACCCTCCTCAAGTGTTTTGAGTTTAGGAAAATAGACCCGATTCTGCCTTTTATACTAGGAATAGGTATGCTGCTGACATCTCCCCCCTCCCCGTCGACAACTTATTTTTTCTTGCGATCACCCCCCCCCCCTAGAGGATCGAAATCAAAAAAATAGATCCGACCCTGCCTTTTCCACTAGAAATGGGAATGTTGCAAATTCCCCCCCCCCCCGGACCACTTGCATTTGCTTGCCATACTGTACTTTGTAGCTCGTCATGGCACAAGACTTAGGTACAGGTTTCTGACACAACTAAAATTTTTACTTTTCATTTATTTCATTTTCATTTATTTATTTATTCATTTGTTCACATAACCTGCAAAATTTTTACATCCCTACAGTAATACTATAATATCACATTAAATAATGCAGCACCTGTATGTGCAAAAAAAAGAAACAAATCATATTTAGGATATGATACAGTGAAAGCTAAAACATGGAAACACTTAATCTAGAAAAAAAAATAAACAAAAAAAAAATCAATGTGAGTACAGTAAATAGATTCATACTAAAATATAATTTAATTCTGACGTATCACTTTTTCAAACTAATTTTATTTTATATTAGTAAGAAATAAAACAAATGCTCTTAATGTAATACTGTTTATTAAAAAGTATATAAAAATAATAAAATAAAATATATTTGTATACATATGTTAATTTTTTAACATAAATTTAAAAAATTTAAAAGAGAAAGAAACTAATATTTTAATTTTCCGCTGTACATATTAAAAACAACGGCTTTGATTGAAGTCCATTTTTTACCTTTAAATAATTCTGGATAATTATTTGAAAACATTTCAATCTCATGTCGTTTCGGCGGTTTTTTTTCTTGAATATGTTGCAAAAAATATTCTGCTATTATATTTTTTTGTACAGTGGTCGAGCTTTCTCTTTTTTGGATCGTAGGAAACTTCATTGTCTTTTGTTTTTGGTCATTTTTTGGAGTACTTTCTGTTTGAAAGTCAGCTTCTTCATAATTCAAGCATGAGTTCATGTTTTCTATTTCTGTTTCATTATCATATATAGGGCTTAAATCAATATTAATCTCATCCAGTGATTTTCCCCTAAACTCTTCTGCACCTCCCTCCATCATAAGTAGCAAAAGTTTGGAAATCTTTGCGGTTTGGTATATCTTATCAGACATACGATAAACGCTACAATGAGTTTTTAACGTGTGGCCCATAAATTTACTTAACTGTTCCATATCAATATTAGAAAACTGGAGAAGCTGAGTAATCGTGGCCAAGTGTTTTCGCAATCTTGTAGCTGTTATACTATTAGGTCTTTCAACTTTGCATTTTGTTACATATTTGTGAAGAATTTTGGTACCATCAATAAAATTCTTGCCACTAGTGTGGAACACAAAGTCATTTTCGCTGACAAAGTTGTGTCGTACTTGTAATAAAAAATCGAATTGTTTTTTCATTTCAGGGGAAAATAAGACGGGAACACCTCTACCTCGTTTTCCTCGAATTAAGAAACGACTGTATGTGCTAAGTAGAATTTTTTCAGTTTCAGTTAAACATTTTTCAAATTCGTTATTATTATCAGTTTCTAAATTAATTGATTTATAAGTCTGAATCTTTAATTGAGCAACTTCTGCTGGTCGTCTTCTGTTAAGAAGAATAATTTGAGTATAAAGCAACTCTTTTAGTTTATTATAAGCTTTAATATCACCATTGTCAGCTTTTAAATTATTGAACGCTTCATTTGAAGTTTTTTGCAAAAATAAGTTAAGTTTTTTCAAATCACTAGTAAGTGGTAATAACTCTTCCTTATTCCATTTATTTTGATTCAAATTGGAACCAGCTTGAGCTGAAATTTCATCTGCCCATTGTGATTCTATCAGTCTTTTCAATATCTTAAGATCTTTCCTTTGCTCGGTAGTATCCGCAATTTGGAGAAGATCAACATATGCTAGATCACAACATTTTTTGATTAAAGTTCCAAAATTTATAGCTAGGGTAGGTGAACTATAAAATTCCGTCTCAGGATTGTACTGTGCCATCTTATTAACTCCGGCTATAATTAACTGGAAATAAGATGGACGGAGAATATCTATAAATTTTTTTATATTATTATTTTCACTTCGAGCATAAATTAAAAGTTTTGCTAATCTTCTCATATTTTGTCTTACTAAATCTACATTGCCCTTACTTTGTCGCCCTTTTATATAAGAATAGGCGTATTTGCATATCAGTGGATCTTGTTTAGCAGTAAGACTGATATCATCAGCTCGCATTCGAGGAAATATTTTTGATTTTAATAATTCTTCATATTTAAATGTAGAATACAAAAGTAATGTAGTTTGTCCATCACTTTGAGAATTTTGCCTTTTTTCCCCATTGTCATAATTAGCATGGCATATTTTTGTATGTCTAAATAAACTCTTTTTTTTGTAAAATCCTAAGCAATATTTACAAGGAAGAAAACTATCTGACGAAATATATTTTTGTTCTGCTTGAAGTCTTTTGACTGGTAGTAATTTTGTGCCTGGCCTATTTCTCAAAAAATTTCCTCTTTTTCTTAAAATTGATAAAGCTTGTCGTCTTGCTAAGGAATTACTTTTTAAAGAAAGAATTCGTTGTACATCAAATTCTTGTTCATGCCAGGATGTCATATGTCTGGCAAAATGCTAAACATCTCTTTCACAGTAAATGCAAAAATCTCTTCGGTCAGTATAATTTTTTCGCGAAACAACCTCCACCATATCCTAAAAAATTAAAACAATATTAATGTGTTTTTGCAAACTGTAGTCAAAACACTAACTAAATAAATAGAAGTAATCACCCTCGCGCGCTGAGGGTTCCATAACGTCCAACCTTATAGACTAAACAGATTTAATAGACTGGTTTAATAAAGATGTTGGAGATGTCTTAACTTTCTTTAAAAAACTGTCTTTAAGCATAGTTTAAACATTGTTTTGGTCCGATATTTCGGACATGTGAGAGAAATTTTGTGTATTTTACATTTTTTTCCGTAACAGATACATCGTTCTATTTTTCCCGTATTCCTTACATGATTGTCTATCATCGTGAATTATTTTCGATCTACAAGCTTCGGATATAAGTTGGATGTTAGTTTTTTCATAGTTTTTCTTTTAAATAAAAGAGAATTCAATTCCAAATGAAAAGAAAAACAGTTTAAGAATACATAAGAAGTCACCGTTTATATGAGCCCATTTGACCTAGTAAAAGAAAAAAAAATACTCTCGTTTTTAACCCTCAAGTTTCAGGTTTTTGGCATATGTTCTTCCTGAAAACAACTGCTGTAACATAAAAACAGACAGACAAATTCTGAAGTCTCAGCTTAAAGGTTTTTTATTCCTTTTGGTATGGAATCCTCAAAGTTAACTCTATATAATTAAATATAACTAGTTTAGCTAGGATAGGTTCTCTCAGAACATTTTTTAAATTTTACCCAACTTCAAAAAAATCTCTTGTAAATCTATAAAAAGTTATTAACTGCCGTTTTGTAACCTATTATTTAAAGATTTTAAATTTAAATTAGGAATATTGTACATTTTATGAAAAAGTCATTTCATCTTAAAAAATCACCCCAACAATTCAAGTAAGAAATTTAATATGTTACCTTTTTAACTACGTCAAATTTTAATTTACCACTCGCACATTAAATAAAAACATCGAAAGACCTAAGAAATACGGACATTTTTTCAGACTTTTATCATTATAAACCCTTTTTACTTCTCCTTTTTTTTATAAAACCGAATTAAATATATCTTGTGTTCAAACGTAGAGTATTGCCTGTTCAACGGTGAATTATTTTTGAAATCGATTCGATAGTTCCGAAAATTGCCTGAAGCAAACCATCAAACTGTGCTTCTAATATATTAGAACAACTAAAGTACATACCTGTAAATTTTTGGATAATAAGTTCTCAGATGCTACAGGTACTTCAAGAGAGCTAGTTATGTTATCTTTTGTTGAAGATATTTCACTTTGTATGACATTATCGGGAGGATTATAATTTGGATCTCTCGTAGAATGATGATCATCACTATTATTATCTTTCTCATAAGAAACATAAAAATTATTTTCATGGTCAGTTTGATCATAGATTTGACAGTATGTAGTTTTCGACTGACTTACTGTTACAGACTCTGATTTTTCGGGTATTAAGTGTTTTTGATTAGAGCTAGTTGTATTAATTTTCATGGAAGAGATTTCTCCTTGTATGGAATAACTTGGAGTACTAGGATTATAATCTGGATCCTTAATGGAATCATAATCCTCGTCATCGTTATTGTCGTCATCAGACATATTAAAATCATTCTGATGATCTGTTTTTTCATAAGTTTGACACAATGTATTTTTCGATTGACTGGCTGCCACTGACTGAATAAGAGAATACATGCATTTAGGTTTAACACCCAAAAGCCAATCTTCAACGATTTGTACTTTATTTGAACAAGTTTTATTTTCTCTAAAATTGGAAGATGATATATCTTCAGTTTTATTCTTAGTAACATTAACTTCCATTTCTAAAAAAAAAAGTACTACTTTAAAGAAACTATTCAACATTATCACATTTATAAAATTAAGCTAAACGCATAATATAATAAAGAGTAAACTTAGTTTATATTTTTAAATAACTACCTATGTTTAAAAATAATTTTCATAACAACATACAATTTTTTCTTTTGAGTTTTCTGTGTTCTTAAAAAAATATAGTTAATTTTAACCAGACCAGTTAGTAAGAAACTTAAATATTTTAAAATTTTCTATAGAAAATAAAATTTTTATTAAAAAATTGAACCGACTTCTAAAAGTGCGCTAAAAAGTGAAAAATAACCATAAATTTTTATATGAAATTGAACTTTTTGAAGTCGGCGCCAAACTAATACCTGACAAGATGTGATTTGCATAAACAGATTAAAAATACTTTATTTGTATTTGCTTTCTTACCATAATTTGTATATATTAGTAGTTATTTATTTCTTGTACAAATAATTTGGCGCCGACTTCAAAACGTTCAATTTCATATAAAAATTTATGGTTATTTTTCACTTTTTAGCGCACTTTTAGAAGTCGGTTCAATTTTTTAATAAAAATTTTATTTTTCTATTTTTAGTTTTAGAATTCATTATGACATTCATAAATTATTTGAACCAAGTACTAGTCGAGATTAGTGTACCTCGCAATGACTCCAAACTGTCAAAAAAGTACCCATTTTATCCAAAGTTGTAAATCACCCTAAAATGAACCACTAAAAATTCTTTAGTTCTTAGATTTTTCCAAATACCAATCAAATTGGGTCAAAAGAATATTTAGTCTGTCATTGAAAATCCACTATCTTAAATTTCAAATTAATTTTAGGTTGGAAATATAGGCCCCAAAACCTTCCAAAAATCGATATTTAAAGAAAATAAATTAATTTTATATCCACCATATTGGATACGCTAGATTGAATTTTTTAAAATAATTTTAGATTCGTCATATGTGTGACCCCGAAAACTCTCCCGTACCAATTTTGGTGAAAATCGGACAAAATTGATTTTTTTTGTCCGCCATATTGAGTTTTTTAAAAATAATTTCAGATTATTTATGCGAAGCCCCGAAAATTTCCCCATACCAATTTTGAAGAAAATAGGACAAAATTGATTTTTTCGTTCGCCATATTGGATCCGCCATATTAAATTTTTTTAAAATTATTTGAGATTTGTCATAGGCGACTGCGAAAACTCCCCCGTATCAATTTTGGAGAAAATCGGACAAAAACGATTTTTCGTCGGCCATATTGAATCCGCCAAATTGAATTTTTTAAAAATTATTTTAGATTCGTCATATGCAATCCCGTAAACTCCCCTTTACCAATTTTGGTAAAAATCGGACAAAATTGATTTTTTGATCCGCCATATTGGATCCGCCATATTGATTTTTTTTACAATAATATCAGATTCGTTATGTGCAACCATAAAAACTCCCCCATACTAATTTTGGAGAAAATCAGACTAAATTAAAAAAAAAATTGTCCGCCATATTGGATCCGCCATTTTGAATTTTTTAAAAATAATTTCAGATTCGTTGGGTACAACCCCGAAGATTCCTCCATACTAATTTTGGAGAAAATCGGACAAAATCAATTTTTTTGGCCGCCATATTGTAAGCGCCATCTTGGATTTTACTGCACCAATTTCATCTAAAAAAATATGGGACCACCGCAGCAACTTCCTGAATATAACGTAAAAAATTTCATTCAAATCGGTGCAGCCGTTCCGGAGTAATCGGTGTACATACATAAAAAAAAAATACATAGTCGACGAATTGAGAACCTCCTTCTTTTAGAAGTCGGTTAAAAATGAAAGATATAATATCTTTTAAAACGTTAGAATAAAAACATATTTTTATACATTTTTGTTTATAATTGAAATTTTCGACATCTGTGCAAATGGAATGCATCAAAAAAATCCATATTATATATCATTAAGAAGCTTTTTAATTCAATTTTTCCTTAATAAATATATATTTTTAAATATGTATTATAAAAAACTTAATTTTATTCAATAAATATTTTATATATCTATCTATTGAGAGCTATTAGAAGAAAACTGTATGATAATAAAATTTTTATAAAAAAATTGAACCGACTTCTAAAAGTGCGCTAAAAAGTGAAAACTAACCATAAATTTTTATATGAAATTGAACTTTTTGAAGTCGGCGCCAAACTAATACCTGACAAAATGTGATTTGCATAAACAGATTAAAAATACTTTATTTATAATTGCGTTCTTACCATAATTTGTATATATTAGTAGTTATTTATTTCGTGTACAAATAATTTGGCGCCGACTTCAAAAAGTTCAATTTCATATAAAACTTTATGGTTATTTTTCACTTTTTAGCGCACTTTTAGAAGTCGGTTCAATTTTTTTATAAAAATTTTATTTTTCTATTTTTAGTTTTAGAATTCATTACGATATTCATAAATTATTTGAACTAAGTACTAATCGAGATTAGTGTACCTCGCAATGACTCCAAACTGGCAAAAAAGTACCCATTTTATCCAAAGTTGTAAATCATCCTAAAATGAACCACTAAAAAGTCTTTAGTTCTTAGAGTTTTCCAAATACCAATCAAATTGGATCAAACGAATATTTAGTCTGTCATAGAGAATCCACTATCTTAAATTTCAAATTAATTTTAGATTGGTAATATAAGCCCCAAAACCTTCCAGTATCGATATTTAAAGAAAATAAATTAATTTTTTATCCACCATATTGGATACGCCATATTGAATTTTTTAAAAATAATTTTAGATTCGTCATGTGTGACCCCGAAAACTCTCCCGTACCAATTTTGGAGAAAATAGGACAAAATTGATTTTTTGTCCGCCATATTGGATCCGCCATATTGAATTTTTTAAAAATTATTTTAGATTCGTCATATGCGACCCCGAAAACTCCCCCGTATCAATTTTGGAGAAAATCGGACTAAATTGATTTTTTTCGTCCGCCATATTGAATTTTTTAAAAATTATTTTAGATTCGTCATATGCGACCCCGTAAACTCCCCCGTATCAATTTTGGAGAAAATCGGACAAACTTGATTTTTTCGTCCGCCATATTGGATCCGCCATATTGAATTTTTTAAAAATTATTTTGTATTCGTCATATGCGACCCCGTAAACTCCCTTTTACCAATTTTGGTGAAAATCGAACAAAATTGATTTTTTCATCCACCATATTGGATCCGCCATATTGAACTTTTAAAAAATTATATCAGATTCGTTATGTGCAACCTTAAAAACTCCCCCGTACCAATTTTGGAAAAAATCGGACAAAATTGATTTTTTCGTCCGCCATATTGGATCCGCCATATTGATTTTTTTTTAAATAATATCAGATTCGTTATGTGCAACCTCGAAAACTCCCCCATACCAATTTCGGAAAAAATCGGACTAAATTAAATTTTTTTGTCCGCCACATTGGATCCGCCATTTTGAATTTTTTAAAAATAATTTTAGATTCGTTGATTACAACCCCGAAAATTCCTCCATACCAATTTTGGAGAAAATCTGACAAAATTAATTTTTTTGACCGCCATATTGTAAGCGCCATCTTGGATTTTACTGCACCAATTTCATCTAAAAAAATATGGGACCACCGCAGCAACTTCCTTTACATAACGTAAAAAATTTCATTCAAATCGGTGCAGCCGTTTCGGAATAAATTTATTTTTAAATTTTCCCCAAACCATAAAGAAAAATGCCGCTTTTTAATAGTTGTTGGGATTTCCGATGACAAGGAAATGATTGCCGATATCGGAATATGGAGAAATCTAATAAAACAAATTGTTCCCCCATAATTCCCCAAAATTAAAAAATTTACATCTTTACAATAGGTAAATTTATTTAAAATTTATCTTAAAATATATACACATCAAATTGAGAACCTTCTCTTTTATTGAACTTGGTTAACAATTAAAAAAAAAACGTTTATAAGTTCGAGCAAATAGTCGTAAAAATAAAAGAAATAGCGAAAAACTGAAGTGCACCTGCTCCAAACTTATTTAACACTGGTTCATTCTTAAATATTTAAAAATGAAAAAGTTAATATTTTTATTTTATTAAAATTACTATGGTCTATGCCCAAATATTTTACACAATAAAGTAAAAGTAGGTTATCAAAAAATGGCTTACCGTTTTTTTGGCATAAAGCCACCAATCGTTTACATCTCGAAGACATTTTACAACCAACACAAACACCGGCTTTGAATAATACTATTGCCGAATAACACAAATAAAAGATCACTGTTGCCACATCTATTGGCTCAGAATTGAGATAATTGCCTTTCATATACAGATTTGGGCCGTATATTTACAAGGCCGATTAAGCGCCTCTGTCGAGAAATGAAGGAACTAAATTATTCAAGAATAATACGATTCTAATCCACTATAAAAATAGTCATAACTGATCGCTGGGGGATTTACTGTGTAAAATTCGCAGTTTGACTGGTAGTGCCATCCATTAGCATGTTTTTGATACCAAGGGAAGTTGGTAATAACGAAACCTTCCAAAAAAATTCACGCAAAACAATTCCAAGCCAATATACAGGCTTAGGTTTGTCACCGTGGCTCAGGATTGTTAATAACTTTTACTATAGTTGGATTAGATTTGTATCATTACGCTATATATATATATATATATATATATATATATATATATATATATATATATATATATATATATATATATATATATGATACTTATTAAATTGTTGGGCGCCAGTCACAAATAACTATACCTAAGTATAATCGATTTGTACCAAAAATATTTTATTTTTTAATAAAAATTACTCAAATGCATATGTGCTGTATTTCTGAATGTACCTGGTTTTTAGTAATTTGAAGTCTACAATATTGATGTCAATCGTCTCTTTCTCAGGTGAGTTCAGGTTTTATTAATCACCCAGTCTATACCTAATTAAATTATCAATATGATTCAATATGCACTGTATTTTTTTATAGGATTTGGAATTATTAAATCTGGCAATATTTAATAAATGTCTAAACGGCTAAAAATGACTAGTCTTAACATATGGGATTTTATTTTAAACAATATAAAAATAATTTAGTGTGTGCCGTTATTATTAAAAGTGATCTTGTTACAATGCAAATTAAACAATTTATTTTATTATTAACAAGAATTATTCATAATAAGTTTAGTATATATATATATATATATATATATATATATATATATATATATATATATATATATATATATATATATATATTATATCAAATTTATTTTCAGGCAAGCCAAAAATTTCTATATCTTACACATTAAATAAATATCTTTTAAATCTCCAGAAATTTTTTTATAATCACGTTTTAGATTTCCTCCTTCCTTTTTTTATGAAGAAAAACTTACAAATCCATTCTCCTTTGCCAATTATTTAAATATTTTTCACAGCTGCTTGCTTATTGATATAATTTATGAATATGAATTTGTTAAACTTCTTTTCCTACCTTTAAAATTAACTTTCAATCTCCAGATATTTTTATTTCCAATTTCTATGTTTCTTCCTTTTTTTTATAACTAAAAACTTAATGAATGAGACCAGCAAGGTTATCTCTACCACAGATTAATCTGCACTGTCAGCCTGTAAATTTTTTTAATAAATAACAAATGGGAAATTTTGAGGTTATGGTCCCGTTAATAAAAAAGACTAGCGATTTTTACACTATAACCGATTAATATCCACTCCTTCTTTTGCTTTTCAAAACAACAACTAAAACTATTGAGGTTATGTTATTTTTTATGAACCAGACTAACGATGTTTAGTGTACAACTGATAGATCTGGACTCCTTTAAAAAAAAAGCATTTTAGCTTATATAGTAAGTGGTCACGTGATATAAATTTATGTTTTAATTTTTTTCTGATTGGTCGGCCATCTGACGTGAACTGGCAACTAGATGGAATTTTAAGCTTTGAAACACAAAATCAAAATGGATTTCTAATTGTCAATTTATGATAAAATTTTGACATTTTATTGATATTATGAAATAAATATTCTATTTGACAATAATTTATGATTTATGTAAATTTTGGACCTTTCCTGATATTTTGATATATCTAAACTTTACTTTTAGTTGTTATTTAGATCATAAAATTGATAAATAAAATTTGATTACATATAACAAAATTTTACATATACATTTAAATTTTAATTGTAACTTGCTGAAATTAATAATTCTTATTTTATTAATATTATAATCATATTTAACAAAATTTTACCTACAATTAGGTATTATTTTATTCTAGTTTCTTATTAAAATTAACTTATAATCTACATTTTTTTATACCGTTCTTACACATTTACAATATTTTTAACAAATTTTTTATAAATACTGTTATTGGAATCAGTAGAAACTAATATATTATAAAAAATTATTGATGAATAGTGTCTATATTTCACTAAATGGTTATTATTTGACGCTTATTCACTAATATTATCTTTACCCACACTATTTATAAAATGGGTGATTAAGATTCTCATGTTTGTGGATTTCACTATATTGTTTTAAAATTTCTTTTTTAGTCACTATCTCTGGTCAATAACACTTCACACCTTATTCAAAATTTCACCTATTTATTAGTTTATGCATGTCTTTCAGAGTGCAATATGTTTATTATTCTTACTTTATATGAACTAATGTCCAACCTTTCACATTAATTGTTATACGTTTTATCATGTCATTACACGATTATAGGCATTTTATTTCCTTTTAAAATATGTTTTAAATATAAATTCTTACAAACTATTAACTAATATCAATTTTACCATCTGCACTTACCATGTAAATGCATAAATTAATTATTTATGTCCTGTTTTTGTTTGACATTTTCATAATCAAAAACTTATCACACCTGAGAAAAGGTGACCAGTTATAGAATATATATATATATATATATATATATATATATATATATATATATATATATATATATATATATATATATATATATGTATATATATATATATATATATATATATATATATATATATATATAACAGTAAAAGCAAACTTCGTTCCATCATATAATTTGTTATATAACGCAATTCATCCTATTCCACCATCATCGAGATGATGGCCTCCCCGTACCACATATCGAGAAGAAAGTCAAAACTTACCCTCCCCGCTACAATGATACGGCAGAGGTACATGTTTCGTCGCTACTAGACTCATTAGGGTACCGACATGCACCTGTTTGTGCAAAGGACAGATCGGAAGGAAGTATGCAACATTAAACACGGCTTCGCCGACCTTCTGCAAGTTGGCATATATGTTTACGCGCCTTTCACGGATTCCTCCGTGTGAGATGTAAAAGCAGTGAATATATCCATTTACATCCAATTAAAAACTTATACGGTTTTAAAATTATTTAAATCTTTACAAAAATATGAAGGTACGCACCTTGAGTTTGCCATTTATATTTCGATACTGAAAGATAAAATATATTAATTGTGGTATTAGAAAAACAGTTCCTTTTTCATCACATTATTTTTTAAAATAAGTTTTAAAATTTTTTTTTTTGAATTGTCTTCTAACCTTTTTTCTTTTTCTGTTAATGTGTGGAATTTTAACCATGATTTGTGTATTTTAAACTTTAAGTTATTAAAATAAGGAAAATAATATAAAAAAAAACTTTTGTGAAGATGCCTTAAACAAAAGACGAAACGACAAAACACGGTGTATTTTTTAATATCCACTCATGAACCTGACCCCAAGATTACCAAAAAAAAAACATATTCATACATATATATATATATATATATATATATATATATATATATATATATATATATATATATATATAGTAATTAATTTTTCTTCAACCATTAAATATATTTTTAGTTGGTTATTTTCTTGGTTCATTTTTATATTGAAACTACATATATAAAGTAGTCATATTTATTGTATATATACATTTTTATTTTTCAGGACGTTTCGATTCTTTTGAATATTTTTCAACTGAGAGTTTCGGCGAATTCTACAATTTTATATTGTTTATAAACCCGGAACTCTACTTCGATCAATTGTATCTTGTGTACAATCGCCTTTTAATGCACTCTCAAAATAGCTCAAAAATATCTTAGCAAATGTCACTGGCTAAAAAAATTTTTACATTAAAGACTCATGGAGCTTTGAAGAAAAAATACAAAATGTTAAAATCCCAGAAAACCACGTGTTGATCTCATTAGACGTTGTATCTCTTTACACAAATATAGCCATAAATGTGTCCTTAAACATAATCAGAAAAAAATGGTCAGAAATAAAGAAATACACTAATATAACATTAGATGATTTTCTTGAAGCTGTAGAAATCTGCTAAACTTCTACATACTTCAAATATAAAAATTTATTCTTTAAGCAAATTGAGGGTTGCGCGATGGGTGCATCCATATCAAGTGTTATTGATCAATTAGTGTTAGACGACCTAGAAACTGAGGTTATCAACAACTTAAAATTCAAACCACCATTCTTTTACAGATATGTAGATGATTGCATAACAGCTATAAAAAAAATCAAGATTCATATATCTTAAACAAATTTAACAGCTATCATGAAAAATTACAATTTACCATAGAATTTGAAAATAATAATCACAAACTTCCTAGATATGATGTTGAATCACAAAAATAATACAATACTAACTGAGTGGTACACAAAATCTACATGGTCTGGTCGCTACCTCAACTATAATTCCCAACACCACATGGCCCAAAAAAAATCAGTAATAATTGGAATAGCCGATAGAGCCATCATCCTTAGTAGCCCCGAATTTAGAAACAACTGTATCAAAAAAGCAAAAGAGGTCCTTATGTCAAACTCTTACCCAAATAAACTAATTAATAAAATGTTTAAAGAAAGGCTAGAAAAATACAAACATGGAAACACTAAAACAGAAAATTTAGAACACAATAAAACCAAAAAACAATATCTTTCCTTACCATACATATCAAAACTTTCTGAAAACTCTCAAACTTTTTTTAAGAAACATAATATAACCACTAGTCATAAGGGCATAATTTACTTAAAAGCAATTTCAGCAAATTAAAAAGTGGTATTCAAAAAAAAAAAAAACAAAAAATCAAATGTATTTACCAAATACCCTGCAAGGATTGTACATCGAATTATATCAGCCAAACTAGTCAGTATCTGCAAAATCGTCTAAATGGACATAAATATGACAAAAAATATTAGTCCTAAAAAACACGAAATGAAACACAAGCACACCTTTGATTATAAAAATACAAAAATCTTAGAGACTGAAACCAATAAAGGAAAATGAGAATTTTACGAAATGATCGCAATAAAAAAAATCCGAATGCCGTAAACGAGAAATCAAACATTAATAATCTAAATCAAATTTATTTCAACATACTAAAATAAACCAATATAAGGGAATTTCTAAAATAAATAAAACAATAAATAAGAATAATTCTCCACTTTCAATTCTTCTAAATTGAATCACGATATTTTTTCAGAAAGATATCACTTCAATTAAAACACCCAAAATTTTACACCAATTAAAGTACCTAAAACATACACCATCTGGGTTCTACATTCAGTCAAGTCAAGACAGTTATAGGGTTAAAAATGTAGTGTTCATTCTTCTAGCTCGACTTTTAAAAATACTTTTGAAAAGTTAATATACAAGGGTGTGTGATTATAATTGGTTTGCGATGTAATAATTTTTGTTTAAAACAAAAATCTCTGTTCTTAATGGTAAGTTTTTAACCTGTTATTCCGTATTAAAAATGTACATTTTTGTAGAATCCGCCGAAACCCTCAGTTGAAAAAGATTCGAAAGAATCGAAACGTCCTGAAAAATAAAAATATATTTACAATAAGTATGACTACTTTATGTATGTAGTTTTAATATAAAAATGAACTATATTCCCAAGAAAATAACCAACTAAGTATATATATATATATATATATATATATATATATATATATATATATATATATATATATATATATAATTCAGGTGCATATATTTTAGAGATACTCTGTATAGTAGCATAAAGTATCTAACAATATTCATCCGTTTCATTTGTAATTTAAAGATGACGTATAATACTTTCAGAAAATGAGCGACTTCCGTGACCTTTCTTTTTATTTTTTCTTTTATGTTTCTAGAAATTCTTTAAGTTTCCTTTCTTATTACTTTTTTTTCGTTCCCTTATAAGTCACATAGTCCATTCATTATTATAAAAGATATAACGAGAACGTATAAAAACAATTTTTTTTTATAAAATAAATCTAAAAGTTTTCTTTTCAATTAGTGATTTTCGGTTTCCCCAAATAAAACGAACGAAAATGAAAACAAATATTTCTGCGGGAAATTCATTGGAAATTCTGGTCGCGTTTAAGGTTTTAGTTGTGAAGAATTTTAGTGAAAATAAAGTTTTCCTTTCCGTGGGATTGAAAATAATTGTAGCCATTTGTTCTATTTATTTAGCGATTATTTTTGAGATGTGTCTGGCGCGTTAACAAGTTTTTATTACCAAAAAATATCAAGGATTAACAAATTGTTAAGAACAGAAATAATAGGATAGAAACTCAAAAAATTTCTACTGACATGCAGGGGCGGATCCAGCCCCTCTCTTTGGGGGGGGGGCTATAATATCACAAAAGTACAGTATGGCAAGCGAAAGCAAGTTGTCTGCGAGGGGGGAGGAGACACTAGCAACATTCCCATTTTTAGTGTAAAAGGCAGGGTCGGGTATATTTTTCTGAATTTGAAGCTCTTGGAGAGGGGGGGCGGCGATCACAAGAAAAAGCAAGTTACTTACAGGGGGGATGTCGGCGGCATACACATTCCTAGTATAAGAGGCAGAATCGGGTCTATTTTCCTGAAGTCAAAGCACTTGGGGGTGAGGGCTATCACAAGAAAAACAAGTTGTCAACGGGGTGGAGTGCCAGCAGCATACACATTCCTAATATAAAAGGCAGAATCGGTTCTATTTCCCTGAACTCCAAGCTCTTGGGAGGGGGAAGGGCGGTCGCAAGCACACACGTTCCTATACTCTATTCAAGAATTAGAGAAAGTAGTAAAACTGATACCGAAAACTCCAACATACCTGCTCCAGTGCCGCAGGTAACTGAAGACTGCCGTAAATCTAATTATTTTAAAAATTATAAGCTTTTATAAATTTACTGCAACAATAAAATTTCTGATAGTTCAAGTTAATTTCTGTCACTGAGCAAAGTACACCTTACAGTGTGTTGGGAAGGGGAGGGGCGATCGCAAGCATACACATTCCTATACTCAATTCAAGGAATAGAGAGAGTAATAAAACTGTTACCGAAACCTCCAACTTACCTGCTCCAGTGCCACAGGTAACTGAAAACTGCCGTGAATATAATTATATTTAATTATATTTAAAAATTATAAGGTTTTATAAATTTACTGCAACAATAGAGTTTCTGATAGTTCACTTTAATTTCTGTCAGTGAGCAAAGTACACCTTACAGTGTGTTCTTAGTGATTTATTTTGTTTGAGCTTGTTTTTATATATTATTTGAGATTAGTGAGATACCCAAAAGATATGGTTTCCACCTCTATATTTATTGCAAAATCGTTAAACCAGGGCATTTTTTCCTCAACGAAAAACCTATTACGATGAATGTTTATGATGCCTTAAGATATCAATATCTGGGTAATAATGTTAACAGCTCTGTTGAGACATAGTCCAACATGACAGAAGTTGGAAAATCTACTATTTACCGAATACTGAAGGAGAAAAAACGACTGGAATTGTTAGTACTCCCAAGCCACATTCGATTACAGGCAGACGAAAAACCTCGTTAGAAGATGATATGAAAACTGCAATAAAAGGAGTTGTACATACATTTTATTATGAGTAGCAGATCCCAATCGTCGACAGAATTCCAATTAAAATAAATAAAGATCGCGATTTACCTGAAATTAAAAGAACTGAACTCTGGAAATTGCTCAGAGAACCTAATTTTTTCTAGCAAAAACTAGATAGAAAATCTGTTCTTATAGATCGTCCGGAAACTGTCCGTTAGAGAAGGAAATGTCGCTATCAAGTAAAAGGTAGAGTTGCTAAAAATCACACAACTTACAAAATTAGTAACTTCACTGAACTTTTGACAGATTTTTTGTTGAATAAAGTTACTGCGAAAAATTCGGAAAAATCCATATAATAAAAGAATAAAACAAAATGTGAAAACTCGATCTTATGATCGGTGAGATAGAGGAACCAATTATAATTAATTTGAGCGAAGATAGCTTTCCTGACTTTCATTAGGAATTAGATACGTAATGCTTATCTGTGTAAATACAGTTTATTATTTAAATTTTTGTTTTTGTTGTATTTTATTGTTTAATGTCGTTTATATATTTTTTTATTTTTTTATGTATTTTTATTTTATTGTGTCCCACTCTTTAATTTTATATATATTTAATTCCAATTAGCTGTAAGTTTTTTATTATTTTATTATTGTATTTGTCTCTTTTTCTTAAGCGTGTAGAATTAACATGTTAATTTTTTTTTTTTTTTGGGGGGGGGAGTATCGGATTTCCATATAACAAAGTAAATTAAATTAAGATATCAGTACGATAGGGATAAAAATAAGTAGGTCTAATTTTAACTGTAACATATATAAACTAATTACATTTGAATCCTTTTTTAGTGTTTAATTGTAATTCTGCAGATGATTTAAGAAATGAATAAACTGAAACGTCAAATGTCCTAAAAATGTTTTCAATTAATAATAAAATGACCGATAGTAACAAAAATATTTTAATATTATATGGTATTTTGTAAGTATTTAAATTATAACGTTAGTCTGAATGTGCCTAAAACCGTTTCTATGACAAAATTAAAAATAATAAAAATACAGTTGTGATTTGTGTTAAATATGTCAAAATTATCTACAATTATCTACATTTTGTAATGTATGTGAATTATTAAGAAATGATAAGAAATAATTTTTTTTTAAGTTTATTACCGAAATAATATTCTATGCCTTAAGTACTTAGTGATAAAATAAACCTTCTTCCGACGCCTATGACAAGGATTAAAATTCTTTTTGTTGTTATCTAACCTGAATGGTCCATTATTATAGAGCGATATTTTTGATTATAAAATTTCTAACCCATTCCCAAGAAAAATATATGTGTTTAACAGATTTTGGCAAAAACACCGGACTAAAGAACAAAGGTAGTTTGCGAAGAAAAAAAAGTAAAAAATGATTTATTACCCTCTCTAGTTCTTGAATAAACTATAGTATAAGAGGCAAAATTTGGTCTATTTTCCTGAACTCAAAGCTCTTGGGGGGGGGGGGGTGATCGCCCCCACCGCCTCCTCCTTGGATCCACGTCTGCTGACATGTAGGGTTAAGGATGAAGCTTGTTACAAAATGAGCTGACAAGTATTTCTGTTAGAAATATAAAATAATCTTCACATCCAACATATGTAAATATGTTGGTATCAAGTACCACCAACTTCTACAATTCCATTTCTACGAATAATGCGGCCACTCGAATAATATTTGGTGTATATTACGTTCAAATTCAAGTGAGAAATGGTTTAGTAATTTTTGTATCCCAGGCAGTATATTAGTTCAAGCTTCTTTACAATGATTTAAATATCAGATTTAAAACATTTTCCAGACCTCCGTTCTCTTGCAAGAAAAAATGCATCCAACGCCAACCTTCCTCACAATAGTTCGATTTAATATGAAAATATATAGTTCTACGTAACATTATACAGGGTGTTCGATAAGTACTTCCTAATTTCTCGGGAATATATAGGGTAGGTCAAAATAACCCTACTTTGTGCCCCTTAGCGGAGATACAGAGCCCTAAATTGCAATTTTGCATTGCAGCAATTTACCTTATCGAGTTTAAGTTTTGAGCTGACTTGTATAACTAATAACTACTATAACAATAACATAAAAAATTATTATTAATTTCTTCGATATGCCGTTGCCCATCTTCACACCCTCCAGTCGTTCATGGATTCGCTGGCACTCTCTTGAAAGGCTCCTGCGTCCATTGGGGGAGGGATACCACCAATCACCAGATTTTTCTTCAAGAAAATACATATGGAAAATTGAATATTGGTGATTGTTCAGATTACCACATATTCCACTGACGTTGTCATGAGAAATGAGACTCAAGTTGCAGAAAACACTCACAATACTTCAAGATCACGTCTATGCCTATACTAGTTAATAAATGCACAGAAAATAGAGGATACTGGTACTGATCGTAGCCATTAAGTTCTCAATAATCTTACTCAGTTATACCATTGACTAAATAAATACAACACTTTCACCACCTATGGACGCCTTGGCAACTATTTTTGCTATTTTTGGCGAGAGCGCAAGATGAAAAATTTCAATAAATTTAGTTATAATAAATAGTAGTAAGAAAGCAGGGCATGAGACGATGCAGTGTTGCCATGTTAGATAGTAAATCTAAAATACGCGTATAAGTTTTTAACCTCTCCGTTCATAATTCATTTAAATTTACAAAGCAAATATTGCCAAGAAAATTTTAACGTTATAGTTAACCCCTTTAAATATTGGTAGTTAATGTCATGACTGTATTGGTTGATTGTTAATTACTTAGAAAAATATTACAGGAAATTAAAAAAAAATCATAAAGGTAATGATTCCCAAGATAAATAATATTGTGAAAAAAATCAATATCCATCAACTTAATTTTTAAAAATCGTATACAACTAACAAGTTTTTGACGGAATTAAATAACTTTATACATTTATCGAATGGAATAGCGTAAAAAAAACGTTGTCACTCCTATAAAAGATTCATTCTATGCTGTTACAAAAGCAATAACTTTTCGTAAATCTAATAATATGAAAGTGATTTTACATGAAAAATTAGCCTTTTAAATTTAAAAGAAAAAGATTTCAGCGATAAACTTTGGGGGTTGTTATCACTCTAGAAATGCAATTTAAGACGAAAAAATACTTGTCGCATATTCTTTAATGTACCACAACATATCATAAGTGCGCTAAAAAGTGAAAAATAGCTATAAGTTTTTATATGAAATTGAAATTTTTGAAGTCGGCGCCAAACTAATACCTGATAAAATGTGAACTTTTTTACTATAATTTGTATATACTAGTAGTTATTTATTTCATTTAGAAATATTTTGGCGCCGACTTCAAAAATTTCAATTTCATATAAAAATTTATAGTTATTTTTCACTTTTTAGCGCACTTTTAGAAGTCGGTTCATTTTTTTTTTTTAATTTTATTTTTCGATTTTTAGTTTTGAATTCATTATGATATCCATAAATTATTTGAACTAAGTACTAATCGAGATTAGTTTACCTCGCAATGACTCTAAGGTGGCAAAAAATTACCCATTTTATTCAAAGTTTCTTAGAGTTCTCTAAATACTAGTGAAATTGTGTCAAAAAATTAGTTTGTCATAGTAAATCCACTACCTTTAATTTCAAATTAATTTTAGATTGGTAATATATACCCCAAAACCTTCCAATATCGATATTTAAAGTACCGAAGACATAAATTTCTTAGCCTGATATATTTTATATTGCATGTTGAGTTTGTATACGCCCCAAGAACCCCACAATATCAATTTTAGACAAAATAGGAAAATGTAAAATTTTCAGTCCTTTATATTGTACCTTATCAACTTAATAGTTGTAAAAAGTTAACTTTACGTTCATAATACAATACCCCAAAAACTTCCTAAATCAATTCAGTCCCACCTTTGAACAAAATCGGAAAATCTTTAGTCCGCTATATTGGATTCGTCATATTAAATCCTGAAAAAATACTTTTAGATTCATAATTTAAATATCAGTTTTGGAGAAAATCGAAAAATGTAAAATTTTCAGGACGCCATATTGAATCCGCCAGATTGAGTTTTTCAAAAAATATTCTAATATCGTAATTAGCACTAACAAAAATCCCCCAATACTATTTTTAGACAAAATCGAGAGAGGTGAAATTTTTAATCCGCCATCTTGGATCCGCCATATTTAATTTGTTTAAAAATAATTTCAGATGCGTAATGTGCGATCCCAAAAACTCTCCAATATCAATTTTGAAAGAAATCGGACTAAATTAATTTTTTATTCGCCATATTGGATCCGCCATATTGAATTTCTTAAAAATAGTTTTAGATTCGTCATGTGTGACCCTAAAAACTCCCTCACACCAATTTTGGAGAAAATTTGACAAAATTGATTTTTTTGGCCGCCATATTGAATTTTTTAAAAATAATATAAGATTCGTTATGTACGACCCCTAAAATTACCCCGTACCAATTTTGGAGAAAATCGAGCAAAATTAATTTTTTTGGCCGCCATATTGTCAGCGTCATCTTGGAATCTACTGCACCAATTTCATCCAAAAAAATATGGGACCACCGCAGCGACTTCCTGAACATAGCGTAAAAAATTTTATTCAAATCGGTGCCGCCGTTTCGGAGTAATGGATGTACATACATAAAAAAATGCATAGTCGACGAATTGAGAACCTCCTTCTTTTAGAAGTCGGTTAAAAAAGGAGAATGACTTTTCAAACTTTTTTACAGTAAGCTGCAGGGAGTAGATTAACTCTTTGAAATGGTAGATTTTCATTATATGCCACTCATACTTAATGTACTTAATGATTTGTATTATTGCTCGTACTGAATTTCTAAGAAATATATACTTTTCATGTTTTTTCAAAAAATATTAAAAAGTGGTAGTTAACCCGTAACAAATAATTATGGAAAAGCATATACCGTCAATTTAATTTTTGAAATTCAGGTACAACTAAGAGTTATTGATTGAATTAAGTAAGTTTAAACATTTACGAACGAAAACAGCGAAAAGAAATAACGTTTTTACCCCTATAAGCAAATATATAGCAAGCCATTACTGATAAAATTATGTGTATCAATCGCTTTTCGTAAACTTAACTTTTAAATTATACATTATATAAAAGTGCACCTCATGACGTAAAAAAATACGTATTGGATATTTTTGGCACACTCCAACATAATACAGACTGAAAGAAATTAAAGGCGGACTCAAATGACCCATGAAAACTTTTCCTGTAAATAAAATTTAAAAATATTTTTTTAAAATTATTATCAAAACTTACCTATATATAAAGCGGCCTAAAAGGGTATAATTTATTTACTACAAAAAAACTATATTATTGTTTATAATAAAAACTTTCTTTGTAATTCAATCTTTCACTTTGCACCACTGAACTCAAAAAACAAACGAAATAAATCCTGCTAGATAATCGAATTGAAACTAAAATGGCGGAAAACCGAGTTTGCGAAATAAGCGAGAGTAGACATTACCTTACACAAAATATTCCTCATATTTTGCGAGACCTTATAACAGTGGTCTCATCATAGGTTAAATTAAGCAACCACAATACATTGAAGAGGTGCCTTTTTGCCTAAGGAACGTGCAGTGTTATCATATTTCAAAGGAACATTCAAAATTAAGATTTTATTAAATCATAAATGTAGCACTGTGAGCATTATTTAAAAATAGGCCTATATTATACCATTGTTATAGAAGTTTTCTTTTCTCAAAGAACATATATATTTAGGTCACGTTCTATTTTGTACTTTTGAACTTGATTTTCTGTAAAATCATGGAGCATCTTATTAGTAATATTTAAGAATTGGCAACGTTGCGATTTCAGTAAAATGTCGCTAGGAAGTAGCAACCGTGCATTTCTTCAATTTATCAAGGAGGAGTTTATCTTCTTTAGTTGGCACGAACATTGCCACGTTTTGAACGGAAATACAACAATTTAAATTCTTTTATACTTGTTGCAAAGGCATGTATATAACATTTTATTACTGATGTTCATGCGTCGAAATTATAGCATTGGAGTAACATTTTTGTTTTATTTAGTCAATGATTTTACTGTTTAATAATACTAGTAAATTTGAAAAATCCTGTTTAAATTTTCATTTTTATATCTCGCTGTTTCTTTCTTTATGTCAAATTTAACTGCCGGGTATATTAAAAACAAAAATCCGTGCTTTGAACCCATTCCCACGCGGCAACCTTATTAGAAATTATTTTTAACAAAGACACCCGCAAATATCCTGACATAAATCCCACACCTAAAGTTATATTCCAGACTCCAAACGTGCATGTCTAACAAGGTCTATTGTTAAAGGAATCGAATATGCTTATCCCGGATTTACCACGGGCGAACATCCAAAAGAATCCGGTTTCAGGCGTTCTCCTTCCCGTAATGAAAATATATATTTTATTTTTCATTAAGAATTTAAATGTGTTATGGAAGTATTTACATTTTAAATCTAAAAATTTAATATAATATTTATATTGAAAAGGATACAATCTTGCGTTGGCGATTAAATTATAAATTTTAATTTATAATAATAAGAGAGAATTATAAATTACAATATATAATAATAATCATATATTATGAACAGTTTCAGTACAGTCTAACATAATGCCTGTATGTGCACAGTATCAATAACATAGTAATTTCAAAAACAACCATAATAGGACAAACATAATGAATGAATAATATTACTAATCAATAGAAATACCTACATACTACGCATTAAGTAACCTATGGAGATTTTATCAAAGAAAAAGCTTAAATTGATCAATATTATGAAAAATATATGTTCTACAAAGCTTACCAAATTTTTTCACATTTAAGTTGTTCTTATACTAATCGGAATAATATAAAACTTTGAAGGCAGATAGTTAACAAATCTGTGACTCATTACTGTTTGGTATCCTTAGATGTCTATTCATTCTACAACTCATTTCATAAGAGTGAATTACGTAATTATTAAATTTCGCAGTCTTAAGTACCTAAATGTAAAGAAAACAATATATACAATGAACGGACATCAAAAATTTGGTCTGAATAAAGAAACCTAGTAGATTATCTTTTTTTTTTCCAAAAAATTACCTTTAAAATGTAGTTATGTACTACGTTGAGTTGTTGTAAAGAGTTTTGATACAGGCCACCCCAAACAATTATTCCATAACTAATTAAGGATCTTACTAATGTTTTATAAATATTTATTAAAAGCTGCCTAGTGAAAATGTTTCTTAGTATATAAAATTTATGAATTAACTTCCGGATGTTGTTTGTTAATTTTAAAATGTGCTGATCCCATTTTAGATTTTTGTCGATTTTTATACCCAAATATTTTATGAATGGTACATCTTTTATTAAGATATCTCCATCCTCAATATGGTTAAAGGCTGGAAGATATGATGTTGTTATCGAAAATGCAATATAATTAGTCTTATCAGCGTTTAAAGTAAGCTTAGAGGAATCCGATCAGTTTATTTTAAGCAGACCAGTTTTCGTTGATTTTTTTTTTACTTGATCCCACTGTATCGTTCGCGTATGAAACAAGCACATGCTTGTTAGTGAGTTTATATAAACCAGAAACAAAATCGGTCCCAATACTGTCCCTTGAGGAACCCGGATTCTGATGTCTAAAGGGTCACTATAGATATCATAAATTTTTAAAATTTTTCTATTTCTTAAGTAACTCTTAAAGACACTAAACACAGAACCCCTAATACCATAGACGTTTAACACTTCCAAAAGTGAGTCATGGGGCACCGTGTCAAATGCCCTAGCAAGATCCAGAAAGACGGCAAGACACTTTTTATCATTATCAAGATTCACGGTTACTGACTTAGTAAATTCATAAATTGCATCTGATGTACTCAATCCACTGGTAAATCCAAATTGATTTTTAGAGAGGATGTTATTCTTTTCCAAAAAAATTACCAATCTATCCTTTAAACATTTCTCAAATTTCTATGCAAAATTATTTATTACACTAATCGGAGGATAGTCTCTTTGTTTCCTGCTTTATGTATTGGTGTAACAAGGGTCACTTTAAAATGGCTGGGTACTTTACCCGATTTAAAAATTAAATTTATTAGATAAGTCTAGGGTTTCAGCAAGAAGAGGTGGAATTGTTGAACGAACCAAGAGTTTATTCCGTCTACACCGAGAGCGCAATTATTCTTTAAAGGGTGTATTTGTTTTCCTATTTCGTTTCTATTGACAGGCTTCAGAAACATAGAGGAAATAGAGGCATGTAATACCTAAAATTTTGTATGAAGAACCTTTATCTTATTCAACATATGGACTTCCACATTCACAAAAAAATTGTTGCAAAAATTTGCCATTTCTTTCACGACTGAAAATTTTCGGTTAATATCTTCAATTTGCACCATTTCCTTGCTTTTTTTTATTGTTACCATTTTAAGCCTTAATTAACTGAGGCTTCATTAACAATATCAACCATTTTTTTAACGTCATGTTCACTATTTACTATTTTTTGTCTAAAGCAATCATATTTGCATTTATGTATGATTTTATTTAAAGTATTTCTGTATTCTTTATCCTTCTTTTCTTCATTTCAATCTTTTTTTTTTCTAAGACATTTTTTCATTTTATCTCGTTGTTTTATTGAGTGTTCAATAGCAGATGTTATCCATGGTTTTTAGTGTTTTAGTTTCCTTATACCTAACAATCCTCCTATCTTTGGATTCCTTTATAATATGAGATTCTATTTTAGTGAAGTTTTCAGTCCCAATTTCTATGTCATTACTTGCAGTCACAACATTCTAATCCTGCTCAGCCAGTAAATCATTAACTCTTTCAAATTGATTCTTGAAGCAGTCTTTGTAACAAATCCTGTTAAAACTTTTAATTCATGTATTTCATTGATATAAAAATTTATCATAATCGGATAATGATCTATGAGATCAGACTCCAAAATGAAGGTAGAATATTTAAGTGAAGAGCATACTAGCGTTTTCTTAACAAATATATGATCAACGCATGAAACACTTGTCGGTATCACACATGTCGGACCATTTATAGCAGATTTAAAACCATGGGATAATAAAAGTGATAAGTAATTGTTACTATTGATATAATTTCTTAATTCTATGTTAATATTTATATCTCCTAAAATTAATTCTACATGACATTCAAGATTTTCAAACAGATATTTTTCCAAGTCCTTACTAACATATGGAAGAGTTGTAGAAGGTGGGCTATAAATACATGTAATGTCATACTTTATATAATTTACTATAAGAGTAATTTTACTAAAAGTTACTCCAGTATTTATAGATTTAACAAACTTTTTATTTTTAATACTAACATCTTATAAAAATGACAACACCCTCGTTTTGGTTAACATCACCCCGACTGTAAAACATACAAAAACCATCAATGTCATACAAACTATCTTCAATCTTCCACGTTTCACTCAAAACAATAATATCACAGAAAAACAGTTTATGGGCCTGAAGGAAAACCAAAAGTTGATTAAAGTTTTTGTTTATACTTCGAATATTGAAATGTATTAAATTTAATCTTTTTCAACTAATATCAATGTTTGTTTATATTAAATTAGAGTCCATACTTTGTTGGGCAGACCGATCGTCAAGTAGTTCCAACTCCTGTAAGATCTCAATTTCTTGTGACTTAGACGCCATTATTATAACCATAGTCTATCTTGTTTCTCAAAATCTTATAAGGTACTTATATGACGGACAGTCTCTATCATTTGCTTCGTGATTTGCATTATAATGCAGGCCAGATTTCTTATTCGCTTTTTCACAATTTATGTGTTTTTATACTTTTTTTGACACTGTTGAACTGAGTGTTCTCCTGCACAATATTCACATATGGTATTATTTGGGCCAACATAATTTTTGTGAACATGTTCCTGACAGTTGAAACAACGTTCTATGCCGATATCCTCATAAACTGGATACTGTTCCCACTGTACAAAAATCTTCTTTAAATTCATCAGCTTATGAGACAGTTTAGGCGAGCAGTCTCCGTAAATAATATAGGTTCCATTTTTTTTTATTTTGCTTTAAAAATGTTACTTGCAATTCATCAGTGGTTTCAATAAACTGATTTTGTACTCGTATACAAGCTTTTGTATATTGTTTGTCGAGGTCTTTCTCTAATTGGATCTTTGGTAATTTATATGTCGTAGTCTTTTAATTTGTTTTCAGCGTCCTTTCTTAAAATCTCTACATCATTCCTGTTTTTACACTTTACAACTATGCTTCCATTTCTTATGCTCCTTGTACTTCTAATACCAACCTACAGATGAGCGGGCCTTATATTCCTCTGTAAATCTTGCTTTATTTTTTCTGTATTCTGCTGTTTCTTAGATTTTATTATAATGCTACCTTTTGGAGAACAACCTATTCCAAATGAACAGCTTCTTTTACAAAAAACCATAGAGGAGATGGACATGGAAAAGCCTGGATGGCAAAACCCGAAATGAGATTGATCACATAATAAGCGACAAGATACACATAATCAAAGACGTGACAGTGCTAAACAGTTTTACAACTGGAAGCGATCATAGATTGGTCAGAGCTACATTAGAGCTAAACATCAGAAAGGAATGAAATAGAATTGTACAGAAAAGGAAAACAAAAAAGTGGACGCAACCAGAAAAGAACAAGAATTTCAGAAACGCATAAATAACGCACTAAAAGAAATAACAACAAATGAGCTAGTATCTCCTAAATGATTCGATAACCCACACAATCGCAGAGGCCCAAATGAGGTTTTGCACACAAACTGAAAGAGAAAAAAGAATTAGACCCATAACGAAACTTAAAATAGAAAATAGAAGATCACTTTTAAGAGATGATAATACAATCCAACAAGAAATAAACCATGTGAACAAAGAAATATACAAAGCTATTAGGAATGACATCAGAAAATACAAACAGAAAAAAATAACGCAAACTATAGAGGAGAACAAAAGTATGAAAGTACTTCGACGAAGGCTAACACAAGGCAAAATAGACATAATAAAATTAAAGGACAAAAATGGGAAAATAAAATCTAACAGAGAAGAAATGTTAAACATCGTGGAAGAATTCTACGAGAGATTGTTCAAAAACCAATTAATACTTAAACCCGACGAACACGAAACACTAAGAATCACAAATCAGGGCTCCGAAGATATATCCGAAATCTCAGTTGAAGAAATTAACTATGCCTTGAAAAGAATGAAAAACAATAGAGCACTGAGAGAAGACTTAATAGTAATAGAGTCCATAAAATGTGGGGGTCCTGCTCTTATTGAGAAAATTAAAAGATTATTCAATTTATGCCTTGAAAACCAAATTATTCCGGCCCAATGGAATAACTCTATCACGATCCTCATTCACAAAAAGGGCGATTATACAAGCCTTGAGAACTATAGACTTCTCAGCCTCCTGAGCTACCTATATAAACTTTACACTCGTATAATCACCAATAGACTAGAGAACAAACTGGATCTTTACCAGTCTAGAGAACATGCTAGGTTCTACTCGGCTACGGGACAAATGACCATTTGCAATGTTTCGAAACACTTATTGAAAAAACTGTAGAATACGACCGACCTTTAAATCTTGTCTTTGTCGACTTTCATAAAGCTTTCGATACCGTGGAATTGGTGTCAATTTTAAGAGCATTAAAATAATGCAGGGTAGACTAAAGATATTCCAACATCATCTACAATATTTATAAAAACGCAACAACAACAATTAACTTACACACTAAGACGAAGAAAATAAAAATAAGAAGAGAAATTCGACAGGGAGATACAATATCCCCAAAACTGTTTACGATAGTGTTAGAACATGCGTTTAAAGATTTGGACTGGAAAGAGAAAGGCATTGTTATAGATGGGGAAAGATTGAGTCATCTTAGATTCGCTGACGACATAGTCCTAATATTAGACGATCTACAAGAAGTCAGAGAAATGCTAGAACTACAACAGGCAACACAAAGAGCAGGTCTGAAGATAAATTACAACAAAACAAAAATGATGACAAATTTAGTACTAAGTGAGCCTATAAAAATAGAAAATAAAATCATCAAAATTACCGGAAAATATAACGACCTGGGTCACGAAGTCCGGATTGGCAGAGACAACCAGACGTGTGAGCTATCCAGACGAATAGCTTTGGGATGGGCTGCTTATGGAAAACTCAGAGATATAGTCAAGACAGATATACCCATAAACCTGAAACAGAAAGCATTTAACCAATGTGTTCTCCCAGTCTAAACATATGGAGCGAAGACACTAACATTAACGAAAACAACTGTTAAGAAACTGCAAATAACACAATGCAGAATGGAGAGATCCTTGCTGGGGGTGTCCCTAAGAGATCGGATCCGAAACGAGGAAATTAAGTGGAAAACGGGGGTAGATGATGTTATTGTGCGCATTGCAAGGTTAAAGTGGAGATGGGCCGGACATGTAGCTAGAATACGGGACAACAGATGGACGAAAAGATTTTTGGAATGGCGACCAAGAGCGGACAAATGCAGTCAGGGACGACCACCGACCAGATGGACAGACGACCTCAAAAGAATAGCAACAAACTGAATCGCAGTGACTCAGAATAGAGGAATGAGGAGGCCTATGTTCAGCAGTGGACAGAAATGGACTGATGATGATGATGATGATGAATTATAATGCTAGGTATATTGTTTCCTTTCAACAACATCACTATATAAAAAACATTTCCCGTTAGAATTTTGTTTGTCTTCTAAGAATAGAAATGGGAAGATTTACTTTTTACGTCAAAAAATAAACAAAGATTGAATTGTTCATTTAACCAACAACTTGTCCAATAAGAACATAATGCTGAAACGAAACTTTTGACATTAGGTAGAAGATGTCTAACTTAAGATGACAATATGCCTTAATCTAAAGTTAGACAAAAACATGAGACATTTTGATATCTGTTAATCAGAAAGCTAAATTGCATTTTCTAATATCCTTCAAGGATAACAATAGCATTTACGTAAGTCATTTTGCTTAACTTCTCTAATATTGACTTAATTTTTTACGAAAATAATCTTTTTTCGTTTATCGAGGACAAAATGGCAAAAATGTTTAAAGGAATGCCAACGTTATTTTTCTTGAAAAATTCTGCTTAGAAAACTGGAATAAATTAATGGAATCCTTTAAATTTCCGTCGTTCTTATGAAAAATAAAATGAAAAAAATCTCATTACAAATCTGCGAGTTTTAAGGATTTGAACAAAGTTAATGGACTGATTAAAATTGAAAAAAGATTTGGATTTTATAACGGAAAATAATTCTAGTTTTTTAAGGGTGAAAGATAAGAATATTTTCATTTTTTGTGTCGAGACGAGTGTGTGGAGGAAAATGGGGCAAAGTGGTACAGTTAAAAGGTCTGGCCTATATCGGAAACTTTTTATGGTTTTCTTTAAAAAAAAGCCAGCCTATAAGACGCGTAAAGAAAATTTATTTTTGATTAAGCAATTAACGGTGCATTTATAATATTTGACGATTTTGTGTTCGTATCTGTGATTTATAGTAAAGGCGCTATTAGACTACACGATATTCAGCTTTTCTAACTAGGATGTACGGGGTTTCCCATTTTCGATACTTTTAGGGAGTATTGAAATTATTATCATAGAGTGATGCGGTTTTCACTTTTGTTTCGTTTTTTTTTTATTGAAACTAAAGATTCCGGTGTCAAATTGGTCAAGGCTCTCTTAGTTTTTAATCTACAGGGTGATTTTGAAAATCTTCCTTTTTAGGCACAACTCGTATTTCCATTATGCCTTATTAAAAAGGCAAAAACTAATTAACCGACTTCTAAAAGAAGGAGTTCTCAATTCGTCGCGTATATATTTTTTTTTATGTATGTACACCGATTATACCGGAAAGGCTTAACCGATTTGAATGAAATTTTTTACGTTATGTAAAGGAAGTTGCTGCGGTGGTCCCATATTTTTTTGGACGAAGTTGGTGAAGTAAAATCCAAGATGGCGCTGACAATATGGCGGCCAAAAAAATTAATTTTGTCCGATTTCCTCCAAAATTGGTATGGAGGAATTTTCGGGGTTGCACCCAACGAATCTGAAATTATTTTTAAAAAATTCAAAATGGCGGAACCAATATGGCGGACAAAAAATTTATTTTTGTCCGATTTTCTCCAAAATTGATATGGGGGAGTTTTCGAGGTCACAAATTGCGAATTCAATACATTTTTAAAAAATTCAATATGGCGGACAAAAAAATCGATTTTGTCCGATTTTCTCCAAAATTGGTATGGGGGAGTTTTCGGGATCGCACATGACGAATCTAAAATTATTTTTAAAAATTCAATATGGCGGATTCGATATGGCGGACGAAAAAATCAATTTTGTCCGATTTTTTCCAAAATTGGTATGGCGGAGTTTTCGGAGTCTCACATAACGAATTTGAAATGATTTTTAAAAAATTCAATATGGCGGATCCAATATGGCGGACAAAAAAATCAATTTTGTCCGATTTTCACCAAAATTGATATGGGGGAGTTTTCGGGGTAGCACATGACGAATCTAAAACTATTTTTTAAAAATTCAATATGGCGTATCTAATATGATGGATAAAAAATTGTGTTCGATTTTTTTCAAATTTGACATTAGGGAATTTTTGGGATAGCACATTACGAATCTGATATTATTTAAAGAAAATTAAATGTGGCGGATCTAAAATGGCGAATTAAAGATCCTACATCTCTCGAATTTGTCTGAAGTCAGTATGGAGAGATTTTTGTTAGTGTTATTTACGAAATTAAAATATTTTTTGAAAAACTCAATCTGGCGGATTCAATATGGTGTTCTAAAAATTTTACATATCTCGACTTTCTTCAAAAGTGATATAGAGGGTTTTTGAGGGTGTAAATTATGAATTTAAACCTATTTTTTCAGGATTCCATATGGCGAATGCAATATGGCTGACAAAAAATTTTACATGTTTCGATTTTGTTCAAATGTGGAACTGAATCGTTTTTGAGGATGTAAATAGCGAATATAAAATTATTTTAAGAAAATCTAATACGTCAGATGCAATATGAAAGTTTAGAAATTTTAAATTTCTGGATTTCATCTAAAATTGGTACTAGGGGGCTTTGAAGGGTTTAGATTTAGATTAGATTAAGATGTTAAAATTGTTTTTTTGAAATTCATTATGGCGGATCCAATATGGTGGGTTGAAAATTTTACGTTATTCACATTTTTTTAGATTTGGTATTAGGGCGTTGGGGGGTGGTGTATTACGAATATGAAGTTAATTTTTTACAACTATTAGGTTGATTAGATACAATATGAAAGACAAAAAATTTTACATTTTCCGGTTTTATCTAAAATTGATATTGCAGGGTTCTTGAGGCGTGTACAGACTCAATATGTAATATAAAATATATCGGGCTAAGAAATTTACGTCTCAGATTCTTTATATATTGATATTGGAAGGTTTTGGGGCCTATATTAGCAATCTAAAATTAATTTGAAATATAAGATATTGGATTTACTATGACAGACTAAATATTTGTTCGACACAATTTCACTGGTATTTGGAGAACTCTAAGAATCAAAGAATTTTTAGTGGTTCATTTTAGGGTGACTTACAATTCTGGATAAAATGAGTACTTTTTTGCCACCTTGGAGTCATTGCAAGGTACATTAATCTCGATTAGCATGTAGTTCAAATAATTTATGAATATCAAAAAGAATTCAAAAGTAAAAATCGAAAAATAAAATTTTTATGAAAAAATTGGACCGACTTCTAAAAGTGCGCTAAAAAATGAAAAATAACTAGAAATTTTTTTATGAAATTGAAATTTTTGAAGTCGGCGACAAATTATTTCTAAATGAAACAAATAACTACTAATATATACAAATTATGGTAAGAAAGCAATTACAATTAAAGTATTTTTAAACTGTTTATGCGAATCACATTTTGTCAGGTATTAGTTCGGCGCCGACTTCAAAAATTTCAATTTCATAAAAAAATTTCTAGTTATTTTTCACTTTTTAGCGCACTTTTAGAAGTTGGTTCAATTTTTTCATAAAAATTTTATTTTTATAGAGTTTGTAGTGCAGTTTTTGAGATATTAACAAAACTTATAATTTTTTAAACAGGACACCCTGTATAGTATTTTAGATATTGGTTAAGTATAATTTAGGTTATATAATGGTTTGTTTTATTTTGAAAAACAGAGTCAAAATTCGATATTTTTAATAATTTACTTTATTTATAACTGAAGGTTATGGCTAATTTATAGTAAACAAAAGGCAGATGTCCAATATGTTAATATGTTTCATACAAAGCAATGAAAGTCCCTAAGAAGCTTCTAAATTATATTTCAATAGGTAATGTATTTAAAGCGTTACCATAAGGATAACTTCTCATATCTGTTGACCGTTTTTGTTCATTTTAGTTATCCAGAAAGAAGGCAACCCTTGTCAGACATATTTGCTCGTTTAAAAAGAAATCTAGTTGAACACCGATCTTTTATTCAGCCGCGTCCCAAAACATACTTCAAAGAAGACAGGCAGAGAAAAGAAACAAATGTGTTATTTTACGCAGCAGCAACAACTTCATCATCCTGTAGAAAAATAGATAAAGAAGTTGGTGTAACAAAATTTGACGCTGAAATAATTTTGAAAAAGTAGAAATATCATTAATATAAATTTAAAATAGTTCAACATTTAAAATCCGGAGATGATGAGCGCCGAGAAATGTTTTGTGAATGGTATTTAGAACATATCCGCACCAAAGAATATTTTGGCAGATTTGTCATCTGGTCTAACGAATGTTATTTTTCAAGTGCGGGAATTTTTTATAGTCACAATACGAGGCACTGGCCTACAGAAAATCACCATTTAATTTTCAAAAGGGCCCAACAAGGGCGCTTCAGGAGCTGGTGTATCGTGTTTTATTTTGGGCCGATGCATAGCCTACAGGATATATGAAGAGGGTCTCACATCTGGAAATCCTTGAGAAAATTATTTCAGAATTGCTTGCAAATGTCCTATTGGCCCATTTCCATTCCATTTATCTTCAACAAGACGGTGTCCTAAGCGACAACTCTAGACTGTTAAGGCCATTTTTGCACAATAACTTTTCTCAAAGATGGATAGGTATCAATGGGCCAGTGAGATGGGCCCCACAATCTCCCGATCTTTCCCTTTTGGATTTTTTTTGTCAGGTTTTATGCAAAATCAAGTGTATAAGACATAATATGAATCTATAGCGTAACTTCGTGAGGTTTTTGGTTTGGCTTTCAAAATTCTTCATAATAGACCTATGGTTCCTTTAATTGCAATTAGAAGAATAACAAAACTGTGCCGATATTGCATTCAATAAAACTGCCGTCATTTTAAAAACCTTCTTAAAAAAACTCTTTATTGTTTTTAGTTTTACTCTTTCTTTTAGTTTTTGTTACTTTAGTTTTATAAAATAATGTCCTTCTTGTTTCTTTGCAATCAAATTTCAATATTCTGGTTTTATAATTACAGTATTATTAAGTAAGTGAATGTTTAGAATTGAAAATATAGAAAAAAATTAAAATCAACTTTTAAACTTTCTAATCTTTGGTACGATTATTATTGTCAAAATTTTGTATTTGTTTATTATAATCTGGCCATGATCTACTGTTACAAATAAAGTAAATTATTGAAAATTTCGAATTTTGACCTTGTTTTTCAAAATAAAAAAAAAACGTACGGTTCAAATTGCATCAGATAGTTTAGTTTTGCGTTAAAAGTAACATTCAATTTCAGAAGCTGTAGTATACTAAGAAATACATTTTGAGGGGGGGGGGGGGGGTAATTTTTCGTCTAGTGGTGGTATAAGAAAATAATCTAGAAGTGGTATTGTAAATATCCCTCACGAATAACCAAATTTACAATGGAATGAGAAGTTGCATAATGAAAAATCCAATCGAATGCCGAAAGATTCGTTTCGATCCGAAGGATAGAATGACGGCAATCGCACAACGCAATTTTCTTATATAGTTTCAGTGTAGCAGAAAAAGTGTCCAATCAAAAGTTCGCTTTGTTCCGATTGGTTACACACAAGAGAGTAGAGAAAGCTCTCGGAAACTATATAAACCCCACTTTTTGGGCAATCGTTAGCCAAAACGTCATTGCCATTCATTTATGCTCACGGAAGATAGAAAAAATTCACGAAATCAACAGTTTTGAAGAAAGAAGCCTTCTGTTTTGAAGAAAAACGTCCGAATTTGTCAAATATTGTATTTTTCAAAAGATCTTCGTATTTTAGAGGGAAATTCGACAAATTATTTGACAAATTCAAGAAGATATTTCTTCAGGAAGGCTGAACAGCCCAGAAAATAAACAACATCGACGATCTTATCAGACGGCTGCGTGGCTGAAAGGATAGTGTTAATTTTAAGCTAAAACCAAGTACCTACGAGTTCCCTGGACGAACTAGTAACTTTTTCCCGGGAAATTGCCAAAGGCGGGGGCGCCTGAAGATATTAAAAATCATTCAATTTTTTTTTCTTGCACAAATCGGATTAAATACGGTATATCGGGGTTCCTCTGATCAAATTCATAGGATTAAAGGTAAGAGAGGTTTCTAAACCTCAGAGCCCGATATACTATAGTTCGAAAGACGGGCGTTATTCGTAATTGCATACGCGAACTGGTGTTGCAATTACGGATCACCGTCATAAAGTTCGCGAAAACATCAAATAAAGAGTGTTCCGCATAACTCACCCTCCATAAACATTAAAGGACTTTTATAAGCCTTGAACCATCCCTCATATAAAAAAAAAACGACCGAAAAATACTTACAAAAACACTTTTCCAAGGCTGGTCTTGCACAAATTTTTTTCAAATTGGTAAACACTTAGGAAATTTTGGCACAACAAAAATTCGAGCGCGAAAAAATTAACACAAAAGTCCCCACAAGCTATCGTGCAAATACATATTGCGAAATTTCGGAGAAAGCAACCGGATTTCGGATACATAACGTGAAATAAATTTAAATTTGCGAAATTCTTTTCCGACAAAAAGGACAAACAAGTTACAAAATTTAGAATGACTTTCTCGTTACAAACAAACACCAAAAAATCACACTCAACAAGTGCAACAAAAAGTTCTAATTTTCCAATAGTTAGACTCCCCCAATCTCATTGCACAAGACCCGTAGAGCACTCCGGCTCACCTCCACTACGGGTCTTGTTTTAAATAAAGTCCCCATTTTTGACTTTTGGTTCAAACAACAACAACACTTCAAACTCTTCTAAATTTAAGAGCATAAATGGCTCAACAAAACACAATGCCACAAAATAACAGCAAGAAAGGTGAGGAGGCCTGGGTTATCCCTGGGTCGGGAGGTTACGCTGGGTCCTCCCCGGCACCCCCTGCTGCCCACCAATTTTCAATGGAATCTTATTGATTTGGATGAACCTGTCACACAAACCGATGACTTGACAGACGCGTCAATTTGGATTTTGAAAGCGAATCATTATACTACGTTACGCCAACGATTTTACCGGTAAATTCCCTGAACAATTTTTCATTATCAAGACAATTCCCTGGCTTTGGGTCCAAGAAACCAATCGTTAGCGCATACAGAGAGACATCTAACGCATCCCACTTACTCATTTACGACATACTTGGATTCAACTTCTACCGATTCAATTCAAGTGGCTACACAATTTTGTTATAAAAATTCTGAAAGGCGCAACCAAGATTTAATGCAGAGTGGTACAAATTTCTCCGAAGATACCATGTACCATATGCAACAAAAAACATCGATAGAACGAAGTAGTGAACAAATGAGAGGTACCAACCCAAGTAGGCGTTTCCTAATCCGATAGTGGTTAACTTTATTTTTGTAACAATTCACGTATATATTTTTTTCAATTTTTTGGCTCATTTTGAATTTTTTTTTATCCAAATAGACATAAAGAAAGCTTTTCAATTTAAGAAATAGGGGTGGCAACCCTTATGGTTAAAACTGCATCGGTTAATTGCACATTAATATCAAAAGTAACACGCAATTTATTTCATTGCAAAATTATGATTAGAATCTGAGATATATTGGAAAATCCAATTTAGGGGTAGATATCACTCCTTAAACTATTTTTCCGCCGATAAAAAAAACACATGTCTCTTATTTCATCGCGACCTACAACATATCAAAAAATACTTTCCTTGTAAGTAGGAAAATTGAAATATTCCTTGAAGTAAACCAAAGTTTTAGCTGGAAATGATTTTTAATTTAATAAAAACTGTTTTATATCAAAACCATATTATCTAAAGGAAATAAAAGAATACGTAATACAATTTTTTTCCACAACTTCAAAGAACTACTAAAGCCCCGATAGCTGTAAGTTAGTGCTTCTCTGAAATAAAACAAGGGGAATTAATTTGTAAAAGGTTAAATTGGTTAAAAAAGTTTCCGTGCATGGGAATTTTTTTAATTAAATTTTGAAGGTTTACCGTTGTTTGTTTTAAAATATCTACAGCGTAGGGCCTGAAAGTTCCTATCTGCAAAGTGCTTATATTAAAAAAGTATGTAGAATACGGGTAAGTAAGTTTATATGCAGAATTTTCGACTTCCAAATTCTATAAACACAATGTGAGGTAAGAAATATGAATTTAAGAATTAATAATTTAAAAAATATGTCAGTGCATGTGGGAGACTCGTTACGTTAAAATCCCGTAATTGTTTTTCATTTCCTTTTTAATTTTTTATTGTTCTATCTAAAATCTTTTTTTATTAGAAAATATCTTGATACATCGATCACTTAAATATTTTTTCATCTAATACAGGGTGTTCCATCGGGAACCAATTCTATCTATATATGGAAAACTATTTATAGGAAAATTCTGAAAATATAACAGTATATTAACATCGATGGGGGCAATCCGGCTAAAGTATTTTCAAGATGGTGGAACTTCCGTTTATACCGGAAGTAAGTGTCAACTTAATTATTTATAATGGAAGACCCTAAATATTACTGCTTTTTTGGATTCTGCGTAAGATTCAAGACATTTGATCCGAAAAAAATATATTTAGATTCTTTGAGTCATTCTGAAGGAAAAAGGTTTCCAGCTACTTTTTCGTAGTATGCACTATTTTGAAGGGAGATATGCCCAAGGTTTGAAAAAATGTGATTTACGCCATTTTCATCATTGTGAAAATCAATGAAAAACGGAAATATTAATTAGGTTATGCGTTGTTAGGTATTCTTAAAAATTTCGTTTACCACTGAGAAAAAATCGATTTTAAAAAAATTAACTTTAAGGTTTCTTCTTCGTAATATAAATTAGCACGTTTATACGTATAACAGCGCGTAAGCGCTAAATTTCAGTTTTTTTCAATATATACTACTTTTTTTGTAGGACAGTAGTAAAACTGTGTTCTACACTTAATTCCAGAGCAAAAAAAAAGGGTTTTTAGTATTAAATTTAGTATTCAGGTGGAATGGAAAATTACCGAACGCAGGACTGAAAAAACGTTTCAACATTTTCTAAGTCACTGTCCAATACATATATATATATATATATATATATATATATATATATATATATATATATATATATATATATACATATATATATATATATATATATATATATATATATATATATATATATATATATATACATATATATATATACATGTATATATATATATATATATATATATATACATATATATATATATATATATATATATATATATATATATATATATATATATATATATATATATATATATATATGTAATCGAAGGTTTCCGGGCATCTCGTGTATGTGCTGAGTCCTTCTCAGGCAGCTGACGTTTCGGTGAAATCTCATTCACCATTTTCAATGGCTTCCCTTATAACTCTTGTGGACAGCTTTTCACATCTCGATAGCATTTTTGTTCCCGAGAAATTTATCTTATGTCCTGTATTTAACCAGTGTTGGGCCAGAGCAGAAGAAGTTGTTTTTTGCTTGACAGCGTTCATATGTTCGTTTCCTCTGGCGCTCATTTTACGGTTGGTTTGGCCTACATATCCGACATATCGTAATTTACCTTTACGGGGAGGAAACCTACCACGACTCAAAAACATTCGAAAAGCTATGGACGAAAAAAATCGAGACTGCTTTACGATCTTGCCTTCTTACGCAATTGCCGAGATCAACACCTCATACCGACCTGCTGTAAGATTAGGTATCACATAAAAAACTCTATAACAGACAGAATACTAAAGAACACCAGTCTAGCCCTGTTTCGAGAAAGAATACAACAGACAAGAACAAGTCTAAATTCTATCGACTGTCAGTTATATAGATTACGGCTCCGCTTAAGCAACACAATACACTTGTCACTATGGTCTACTCTATAGTAGTGTGTTTAAGTGTCTATACACTCTAGCAGAATTCAGGGCCGAAACAAATTTCTCAATAAGAACAGAGAGACAGAAAAGGAAAATTATCCGATTAAAAGAGTCATCAAAAGCCCCATTAAAGAAACAGCTAACGTAGGAGCTAGAAGTCGTACACAACTTATCTGACAAAAATTTGACACCAACCGCCAAAAGTGTTTTAACCAAAGGTTTTAATTTCGCGATAGCACCATCACGTATCCCAACCGATAACATAATATGTGGAGTTGAAACAGCTCTAAACAACATAAACGACGACACAGCAGAAACTATCCGCCAAGAAATTTCAACCGTTTTGCGCAAAGCAAAACCTCCAAAAAGTAATCTATCTGCAGAAGAACATTGAGCCTTACAAGACCTGCGCAAAGATACCTCGATCGTAATACTTCCGTCTGACAAAGGAAATTCGACAGTGGTCCTAAACAAAACAGACTATCATGTTAAACGACCCTGCCTACAAGCCAATAAACAGAGACCATACCACTTATCTAGAAAAGACCACCAAAACATTGATCAGGGCATCTCCACTTACCGAAGAAATAAAGAAGAAGATCACACCAAGAGAAAAATCATCCATATGTCCTAAACTTTATGGCTTACCGAAAATATACAAGCCCGGAGCCCCCTTGAGACCAATTGTAAGCTCTGTCAGCTCTCCAACTCAGGCCCTAGCAAAACATCTAGCCACCATTCTCCAACCCTTCGTCGAAAAAACAGCCCCCTACGTTAAAGACTCGCAACATTTTTGCGAAATAATCAAAAACATACGTTTACAAGAAAAAGATTGTCTAGTTAGTTTTGATGTAACATCACTTTTCACACAAATGCCAGTTAAAGAGGCTCTTTCTGTAATAGAAAACAAATACAATTTGCCAAAATATATCATCGAATTGGCTAGACACTGTCTTGATAACACCTATTTTACTTATGAAGGCCGACGATATAAACAAGTCGAGGGAGCTCCGATGAGATCGCCGTTATCTCCTGCACTCGCTAACTTATTTATGGAAGACTTTGAATCAAAAGCTTTGGAGACTTCTTCACACAAACCAAGACTGTGGCTACGTTATGTAGATGACCCATTCGTTATCTGGTAACATGGGGAAGAAAATCTCAAAAGTTTCCTGGAACACATAAACAGTATACATCCCAAAATTAAATTCACCATGGAGACAGAACAGGAAAGAAAACTACCATTTCTGGATATCCTACCGAAAAGAAAAGAGGATGGCTTGCTTTCGCACACTGTCTACAGAAAGCCCACACCAACAGGTACCTCAACGCCGATTTACACCACCACCCCGCCTAATTATTTGCAGTAGTAAAATCGCTTGCGTTTTGATCGCAGTCTCTTACAGATCCAGAAAATTATCACAAAGATATGAACATACTGCAAGACGCCCTAACAAAGAACGGTTGTAAAAAAGAACATATAGACAAGGCTCTAAAAAACAAACACTTGGCCCCAAAAAATCTCGAAAACCAAGTGAATAGCTCAAAAGCTTTTGTTCCTTATGTAAGAAGCACCACAGATAAAATTGCAAGAATTCTCAGGAGACACAATATTGAAACCATTTTCACCACAGACCGTAAAGTAAAAGTTCTCTTGCCAACACCTAAAGAAAGAATCCCTCTAGAAAACCAGGGAGTGTACGAAATTTCATGCGGAGAATGCAGCTCGTCTTACGTAGGCCAAACCAACCGTAAAATAAGCGCCAGAAGAGACGAACGCTGTCAAGCAAAAAACAACTTCTTCTGCTCTGACCCAACACTGGTTAAACACAGGACATAAGATAAATTTCTCGGGAACAAAAATGCTATCGAGATGTGAAAACCTGTCCACAAGAGTTATAAGGGAAGCCATTGAAATTGCAAAGAGGCCCAACAACTTAAATAGCAGAGATGATAGCCAACGTGTGCCTAATACTTGGAAAAATCTGCTTACAAAACATCAACCACTACCACTTAGTAACGAAACAGATTACAACCCGGCAACGCAACCCCAAACATTGGCAACAGGGCCGATGACGCGCAGCAGGTCACGCCACCTGCTGGGCTGGAACCATTCGGAAAACGAACGCGTCCGACGCGCTAACGGGACCGACATCACCGTAGTCGCAGGCGTCAGTTTGCTCGTGGACGCCATACAGTGAGCTTTGAAAATGGTGAATGAGATTTCACCGAAACGTCAGCTGCCTTACAGTCCTGAGAGGGACTCAGCACATGCACGGGATGCCCGAAAACCTTCGATTACACATCACACCCGTGAGAATATCCGACATAACGTATATATATATATATATATATATATATATATATATATATATATATATATATATATATGAAGTTTCACTTTCAACAATTCAACCATTTCTAAAAGTAGTGTGTTTTTTCTTTACTTTTTCGTAAGTAGGTGACATTAAAGAGGTTCTAAAATATTTCTCTTACTTTTATCTGTACCTTGGTGGAGCTTGAGGATCAATAAAATTAGGTCTGCGAAATGCTTCTCCTTGAACAAAGTTATACGGAAGCATGTCTACAATGATGAGGTCTATAATACATTTATCGATCCGCAAAGAAATCGAATGATTTTTGGGCCATGGTGGAGCTATTTTTTTTCAATAACATCTGGCAGAGTAGATTGTTTGCCTTCTTTCTTAAGACCTTGGGGTGCATTCGCGAACTCTAATTTTTTAAATTTAATCAAACTTTGGTATTTAACACCGGCTTCATAATAGACTTTCCATTCATTATTGTAAAGTTTTGCCAAATGGATCTTTATCTTTGTTATCGTTCGTTTTTTGGCAGAGAACTGCCCAGGGATAACGGTTTACTGTAAGCTGTTTTGGCGTCATTCCTTTTAAAATATTCCCAAATTGAATCTGGTCGTACAGATGACATTTTGTTATATTAAATACCTGTACACTATTTTAATTCACAAATGTGAAACCGATCAACAAAACTGATTATTATACATTTTTATAATCGTTAGTTATCTAATGATCTTAATTTTGCAACTTTCTAATTATCTTCATACATAAAAAAAAAGATAAAAGATAATAATACTTTTCGAGCATCTTTTTTGTTTTATTTAATTTATTTGAAAATCCTATTTATTAAGCAGTAGCCGATACTTCATTAAGTACACCTAATATTTAATTGATTTAATTTTGCCGATACCGATACTTCATTTTCTTGATTAACCAACGCACTAGATGCCTGGACTCGTGACTCCTTTAAATATGATATTTTGACAATAACTTAATTATTAGCTACCTACTAACACTAATGAATAAGTGAAGTAAAGTAACCTTCATTCTTTAAAATAAATAACTTGTGATAATTTAAATATTATTGAACAACATACGAATAGGTGTACTTACGTTGCAACGTCATATTCACAATTTCTTTCCGTTCCTTTTCCTTACACAGCAATAATCAAAAAACACTAATCTATACTAATTGACATGTGTGCGCACAAAGTTGTTTTGTACTGCTCACGACTTCCGGCGCGCTGCGCTGAATGAAAAAACTTCGGCTCCGACTAAACTTCTGCTGCTGTGTCGAAACCGAAGCCGAAGCTTCGCTCGGACTTTAGTTGCCACTAGCGAAATTTTTCACAGAGAGCAAAGTTGGCCGAGCTACTACTTACAGAGCTTCAGCCTCTTAGTAATAATTTAAAAAAAGGACTGGGACTGTAGACTAATAGCAATTTTGCTAAATTTATTTTATTTTTATATTTTAATTGTTATTGGCCTATTGTCGTTTTAACACAATCCAAATTTCTTGCACCAATTCTAAGCTTAGAAAAAGTTTGAAACGGAGATACGACACCTCATAAGTAAAACTTTTTTAGACAAAAGATGTCAAGAATTAAAAAATTTTAATTTGAAATTTAATATATCGATTCACAGAAAAGTAACAAAGCTTTGATATAGGTGAAGTGCTGGTGGTGTCCTCTGCAATGTACATCAATACTGTAATCAAGACTTGATTACTCATTCTAGAAAACTCCAAAATGTGACATTTGGTGTAAATCAAGCTTTGACACCCTGTACTTCAGAAACTATCAAGTTTTGGACTAAAATAAATTAGGCCAGATTGTCACATTTCATTTTCAAATGATTTTTTATTAAAATGTATTCAAAAAAATTAATTATTTATACTTTGCAACCATACAAGCGGTACAGACTCTTTAAATTACGTTTAAATATCTGTATAACTTTTTTCTAAAAAACAAACATAAAATATCGATTTGGTCTCGGCTTTGGTCCAAAGTTAACTTGCAATATCCCGAGGAATATTCCGAAATTCGCAATAAGGCACATATGCGCCTAGTTTATCAAGTTGATAAAGTTTATCCAAACATTGGCCGTTATTCTCGACTCTCCAAAAGGGGAAATTGAACCGGTGCCAATTCAAAATGAAGTTTTCGATTGGCGAATAACTTTTGTTGAAGTAGTTTCATGTTTGTGTTGGACTTAACTGTTGCTTTTCGAAATATCGTATAACGAAAGTTGCTTTACACTAGAAATTATAAGAAAATATATAACTATACCAGTTTAATTTTTTTAACTGGATTTAGAATTTTGATTCAGGTTAGTCAAAATATAACACTAGATTTCATTGAACTTCTATTTGGAAAAGTAATTTTGTTTTACTGATGATATTGCCACAAGTTTTAACATTTAACCGATGAGACAACTTTTACGGTACCTTGCTATATTCTTCCTCTTTTTGAAAGCAGAGTGTGAAAAATTATATTTAAAGTTAATAAAGTTAGCAACTCTTCAACAGCTCAGTGAGAGAAGGCCCAATAAATTTAGGGCACCAACAGCTCCTTATCAGTTGAACTGCAAACTACCATTGATGGCTTCGGTACTTTCTCTACAGTTCCCACTTAGCCAATATATAACTTAAGGATTCCAAAAATAAAATAAAACTGGATGTATGTACTAAAATCCATTAACAGTTCACTTTTAAAATATGCAAACATCTATTAATTTTATTTTTAATAGAATTTCATAAAAAAAGAATTTATGGTTAGTAATGACTCAATATAAAATTGGAGTTCGTCTTGAAGATAGTCACAGAATACGTTTGGACTATCTGAAGACCCAGTGCAGCTTTCAAGTGTTACTCAATAATTTTCAACAATTTACACAAATAAAACAAAAGGTAAGGTAAAAAAAAAACAAAATAAGTAACTCAAAGGCAACCGGCTGAAAATACCATCCAATGGAGTTAAATATGTCGGACACAAGTTGCTAATAACCTTAATGCTTTGTTAAGACCAAATGGACCGAGGAAAATGTTCTTTTTTCCCAAAGTACAAAAGGATTAAAAGTACCCATAACATAAAGCTGATTAAAGGAATACTCCTTTAGCAGTGTAAAATAGCATATCGTTACAAAAAAGCAGAAGGTGAAATACGAACTACCTCATAATATACACAAAATATATGGAAATATCCAAAATAATTTAAAGACAACTGCAAGAAAGGGTAAGAGAAAACATTTCACTCTAATAGTAGTAGGCAGGAAAACCGTAATCTATCTCAAAAAAAAAGGTAAAAGTAAATTCAGCACCAGTAAAAAAACAACCAAGCACAGTGCAGTAAAATATCAATATAATGGTCAAAGTGATAATCAAAATCGTCAATAGAAGTGGTGCTTCCTATATCAAAATAACCAAACTCTTCACTAAATTACCAGTTACATTTTTGCTTGTAGGTTTTTATTTAATTTTAAATTAGGGCTTCCGAAGATTTTCAAAATTTATCTTGATAATTATTTATTTAAAAAGAAACACAGTAAAATAAGCGAAAAAAATAACCATCACAAAAATAACAACAAAATAATTTTCTCTGTGGTCGTGACAAAGGTATTAAAAGGGGTGAGATTTCACAAAGAAAAGCGAACGACAGAATCAGAAAAAAGAAAAGCCAGAGGTGTGGTAACGCTGATGGAAAATGACGTCAATGTCATTAATAAAAATAAAGGCACTAATAGTGGTTGGTTTTCGTAAAAAGTATTTTGTTTAGATTCAAGTTCTTATTTAATTTTTAGCTTATTTCTCAGGTTAATAGATATACATCAGTCAAAATAAGATTTGGAAAAAAAATTCGGTACAGCAAACTGATAGTGGAATATTGTAGATAATATCATAACTAATGAAAGAAAAATAATCCGAACCACCGGTGATCTACTGGGGTGAAATGGGGGTGATTTTTAGGGATGAAAAACAGTTTTTTGCGATTTCCGGCTAAACTACGCTTCTTTTCGAATATGGTTAAATATAAAAGTTGTAGGTAATAAAAAGGTCTACAACTTTTGTAGAACCCATTTTTATCTTAACCTCAAAATTTTCCAAGAAAAACGCAAAAATCTGTTTTTTCGTTTTTTTTTTGCTTTTTTCTTCCACCAAAATGATTTGATTTAGCTCAAGCTTGGAAAGAGTATACCTTTTATTGTTCCAAATAAGCTATTTTTTTTTGTGCAAAAATATTCGTTGCGATTTTATTTAACTTTAAAAAAAACTGAAACATTTAATTGCATTTCCTCTTAGAAATAATTGTCCGATATTCGGACTGGGCTCTCTGAATATTTTTGCACAAAACAAATACAGCTTAGTTGGAGCATCAAAAGGTACACTCTCTCCAAGTTTAAGCTTAATCGAATCACTTTTGTGGAAGGACAAAACAAAAAAAAACGAAAAAAAGGTTTTTTGCATTTCTCTCGGAAAATTTTGAGGTTAGTGTAAAAATGGCTTTTATAAAAGTTATAGATCTTTTTATCACCTACAACTTTTGTATTTAACTCCTTTCAACAAAACGCGTAGTTTAGCCGGAAATCGCAAAAAACTCTTTTTCACCCCTAAAAATCACCCCATTTTCACCCCAATGGGTTGCTTCAGTTTGCTGTAACGAATTATTTTTTTCTTATCCCCTGCTTTACAGCGACTCAGACTGGCCTAATATACCTACTCCTTTTTAATTCCTGAGATAAATATATTTACAAGAAAAATAAGGTCACATGTGACTATAAGGATTCTGTTTTCCTTTTTTGAATTGAACTCTAAAAATGGGCCACAATGAATCAGGTTTTTTAGATCTTAACAAATTTACAAGAGGAAATACCCAGTCTTTTATAGCAAAATATTTCTGTCATTGTACTTATAACGTAAACAAAATTGCCTATAAATTCTAAATGATCGGAAGTCCCTCTACAATATAAACCGCCACAAAATTAGTCTTCTATTCAGCTAAGCGAATGCCTATTAAGTCCATTGTTATATAAATCATTAATCGAATCCTTTTGTCAAATATGTTAATGGGATAGTGTAGTGTCCAGTTGTTTATTAGAGAGTTACTTACCCATAGAAAATTTTAACTGGGTTTTTTACCGTTAGTTTGATCGAATTCATGAAAATGGATCGACAACTTGAACAAAAAAAAAACGGACAAACAAAATTTTGTATTTTTTGAAACATTATTTAATATTGAGTTCGGTAAAAGTTCTATTGGATTTCGTGTTATACAGGATATATTTTTGAACACCCTACGAAAGCATCAAATGATACAATATTGTATCAGTTCATTCGATTTAAAGTCTTACAAGTTATTTATATTTCCAATCTCTTTACTCTGTAGGGATTTTTTAAAGTAAACTAAGCAACAATAACAATAACACTGGACAACCGTCAAAATGTATCTAAAATAAAATCAACTAAATCTTACCATTTTTGGTGTGCGAAAATCGAAACTAAACTTACCTCAGTTCAAGTTTTAGAGATACGTGATGTCATGTTTCCCTATATATTAACAATGTGACCGCAAGAATGCACGTGCTTTATTTGTATTGTTATAACAGCAAAGGGGTGCAACGTTGCCAAATATATGCTTTATCCAAGTTCAGGAATTTTTTTTCAATTTGGAAACACCGCATGGGATATCCAGGGCTGACCCCATATACAAAGTATCAACCCCCCAGTATCAACTCATGCCATAGAAACGGCAACAGTAAAACCGAAAGTCTGGTTGAGATATGTCGATGATACTTTCATCGTATGGAAGGGCAATGATCCAGAACTTAATAAGTTCCTGAAACATCTGAATACCATTCGACCTACAATTAAGTTTACCATGGAAAAAGAGGTAAATGATCAATTGCCCTTCCAAGATGTCATGGTGAACCGTTCAAACGAAACTATTAAAACTTCAGTATACAGAAAGCCAATCCAAAAATGGGTTGTAATATGTCCCTGATGATGAGCACGTCGAACGCTTCCATCAGAATATATCAACAATGGAGAAAAAGTATCAGGGAAAATGGAATGCTTCCATACTTGCCGACTACTGTTGGACTCTTGTTAGAGATGCTCCAGAAACAATTCAAAGAAGAAAAGCAAAAAGACCGGATATTTAGTGTCTCGACAAGTGTAAAAGTGTATTTTTTATTATTTTGTTAAAAATAGAAAAAAAAATTATTCTTGAAAATTCCAATTAAGTTTTTAATTTCATTGTAATTTTTGTATCCAGCGTCCCAAAATTTACAAAAAAAACTGCACTTTTCATACACGATACAATAAATAAACTGAAATTTGTTGCGTAGTATAATTTAATATACTCCAATAACTCTAATAACTGCTGCGATGTAACTTGGTAAGCTCTAACCACAATTATCATTTGTCCTTTGCGAAGTGTTTTCTTATTTTCCGTGGAAAATTATTGAAAGATCTGGTTGCAAATAGGCCTTTCTAAAATGTCCCAAACATAATTGATAGAGTTTAAATTAGGGCTATATGGAGGCCAGTATAATCGTTGAATGTTCATTTAATCTAGATCATCATGGACAACTCTTGCAATATAAATTCTAGCAAAATCGAGCATTCACCCTCATTGAACTGGCTTGCAGTGTTGCTAATCCTACGTTTAAAACGGTAGGATTGGAAACACTTCAAGCCAGTAATCGAGAAAGGACAGTAAACAGCACGCGAACTCCGAAACAGATGGAAATAGAAACAGAAAAGAAATAAAGAAGAAAGAAAATTTCTTTCTATCAACGGAACCTACTTTCTAGGATATTTTCCTTAAAACTTCGGGCTAGTTCGCATAGAAATAACTACAAACTACCATCTCTAAAACATTTATCTTTTCTAGGGACTTTATAATTAAAAGAAAAAAATACTAAACATATTTACCTTGTAATTTTTTAGGTTAATTGACCAAAAATTTGTATCGAGAAATCTCCAATATTATATTTTAAAGAATTTAACTCTAGACTTTTTTTTAACAAATTACCTATTAGAAAATATGGATCCGATATTTATATATTTTGCATAAAATATTGAAGAGTAGAGGGATATTTTGTGGGCTCAACAGATATTTAAGTGAACCCTGTCAGAAGCTTTTGCAACTCAGTAAAACGGAATTAAAGACTTTTTCAATTGGATATATAATATATATATATATATATATATATATATATATATATATATATATATATATATATATATATATATATATATATATTTATTTTTTCTTAATTTAGTCCTAATAATTTATTATTGTTCTGATTTTTAACGTTAAGAAATAAACAGAAATAAAAATAATTATTGCTATTTTGATATTTTTTTTATATAACGTGTAAATCTATACTTTTAGCTAAATAAAATATAAAAAAAAACATTTATGAACTTCATTTCATTCTTAGAAATAAATATATCTCATATTCAACATAACTACAAATTCAAACACCATAAATCAGGAAAAAAATGAGACAAACTTATACAGCATTTAAAATGCTTTGAGAGAGATAGAAGAACAGCAACAAGCCAAAGACTGTTTCTATTTCTATAGCACGATTGCTTGTTCGGACATACCCGACCGTTGCCGAATGTGCTTATAGAGTAAGTTTTGAATGATCATCTATAATAAAAAGAAATAGCAAAGAAATTTCTTTTCTATAGTATTACGGAGTTCACGTGCAGAATATCAGTCTAATTTTCAGACACTAACGTTCTTTTTTATTGGGCACTGATAGAATAACAACGGATAGAATAACAACGCACTTACGTGTGCCGCGTAGCGCCACCTAGTGAACTGAAGAAAATTCATTGGTCTTTAAGCATGAAATTCTTTAGATTCCGTTGCGTTCCTGTTTTCTAGTTAATATAGTGATAATATTATGCAATAATAATAAAGTTAATAAAAATGTAATAAATGTTAACCCAAACTGTTATTAAAAAACGATAGAACACTTATGAAAATGAAGAGAATAGTAGCTTTCATTGAAAAACGCTAGGTTTACCGTTAAAACGGTGGGATTGGAAACACTACTGGCTTGTCCCACTGGACTGGCTCACTGTCCTGGCTTAGTGTGCAACCGGCTTTATTCATGTGATCCATGGCGGATGGTTCATTGTAAATCGTACATTTATAAGACGACTATTATTATTATTAAGATATTATTCCTCAGTTCTGCAAAGCAGTGAGAGTAATAAAATGATCCTCTGGTTTGTAATACTTGATCTCTCTGATCCTTGATGTCGCGTGTATTTACTGGTTTGACAAAAGCAATCGATCGCATCTTGTATAGTGCTATAAAAAATCTTCACTGACACTTCTGATAAGGAATGCAAATAGCAAACCCTTATCGTCGCGTCGCTACGCAATAGAATAGCATTTCCTTTAGATTAAATATATTGGTATGGTTAAAAATTTAATGTATTTTTTCATCAAATAACAGTGCATTTTCAACGTACAAATCTCGTTTTTTTAATTATTTTAGAAATATCAAACGATACGTCACTTAAACTTCAATATCTCGATGGCTAAAGGTCAAAATGTCATCAGATTTTGACACATATCTTTTGAAGGTTGACACTGCCTAAAAATTGTATGCATATTGTTATGGACGACTAGAAGGCTTGTATACAAATATTTCTATGTAATGAGTCCTAAAATCCCAAAGAAACTAGCAAATATTGTTAATGAAAGTTTTGCCACACAGATCTTTCCCACTAATCTCAAGACAGGCAAAGTGAGTCCTATATTTAAAAAAGGGGATCGCCAGTGCATCAAAAATTACAGACCAATCTCCCTGTTTCCAGCAGTGTCAAAGGTCTTTGAAGAAGTTATATATACTAGATTATTTGAACATCTAAACAGACTCAATATCCTGAGTAAAAATCAGTTCGGCTTTAGACCTAACAAATCTACTGAAATGGCAATATTCGACACAATTTCCTATATAAATGAAAGAATTGACACAAATGATAAAGTGGCAGGCCTATATTTTGATTTACCTAAGGCCTTTGACACTGTGGATTATAACTTGTTTTTGACAAAGCTTGGTGCGTATGGGGTCAGAGGTGTTGCTGCCAGTTTGTTGCAATCCTACTTATTGGATAGACAGCAAACAGTCTGCTTTGCTAAAAATAATCATCATTACTTTTCAGATAGAACTACATTATTGCAGGGGTACCTCAGGGTTCCATTTTGGGACCCATATTATTCTTAATATATGTAAACAATCTGGGGGATGGATTGGCCGCGGATAGCGTTTGCCAGTTTGCTGATGATACATCAATGATTCTGGCGGACACTTCTATGGCAGGACTGTCTCAAAAGTTCACAAACTCTGCATTGAAAATGCAGGAGTGGGGTTCTGATAACGGCCTCACTCTAAACGTAGATAAAACCGTTCTCATTCTTTTTTCAAAGCATGCAACAAGGTCTGAGTCATTGCTTGTGTGGCCTGGGGGTAGATCTATTCTTACTTTGGAACAGGTTAAGTTCTTGGGTGTTCATTTGGACCCCTCTTTAAACTGGGAACATCATAATATCTCAGCTCTTTGGGCTAGGCTTAGCAGTTTGTGTGATGTAGTCCGAAGGCTTCGTGACGTGGTCACTACAGGGACTGTTAGGCTTTTCTACCTTGGGCCAATACAATCTCTTGTCTCTTATGGTATTTCTTTTTGGGGATCATCAAGAAAGGCTATTAATATATTTAAAATTCAAAAACGCATATTAAGATGCATCTTCCACCTATATCCAAGAGCTTCATGTTGACCATTTTTTACTCAGTTTGAGTTGCTTACTGTTCCCTCATTATACTTTAGATCTTTAGTCATGCTTGTCAGAAGGAATACGGAATTATTTCCTCTAAATAGACAGCCTTATGGGGGAAACATGGTTATGACTACCAGAGGGGCGAATGACCTAAGGGTACCTTTACATAACTCCACCTTCTATGAAACAGGACCATACTATATGGCGATTAAAGCCGTAAGCATATTGCCAAGAGAAATCTGGGTTACCGAGTCGATTAATTGCTTTAAGAGACGTGTAAATGAATGGCTGTCTGATAGGTGCTTTTACTCTTTCAATTTTAATGAATAGTTTTTGTAATGTCATATTTTTAACTTAATATTTTTTGTTTAATGGGTTTTTTCTCATGCATTTGTTTTGTGTGTAAAAATTTTATTCCTTTTAAATTGGAATATCTTATTTTGCAAACTGTAAAACTTTGTTCAGTTTAAACTGACTCTCTTATTACTGATTTTTTAAATTATCTTGTATCTGTCTTTTTCTAGGTTTGTTTTCCTTTGTGTAAAGTTCCTTTCAAAATGTGGATTATTTTTTATATTAACTGTAGTTAGATCGATATATTTACAATTCTTAATGTTAAACATTTCTTTCTCTGACGTTGCTTTGTTATGTGATCATAATTTTGTTGGCAATTAAAGGATATTATTATTATTATTATTAAACATAAGGGGTGATACTTTACGTTGTAAAATAAATCAGTGTTACAGATGGGGACGAACTGGACATATGAGAAGGGGCTGTCGAGTACGATTAAAGTCTCGTTCACCATACAGAGACCGCACAGAAGAGAACCAGGAAAACTACAATTAGTCAACACTAAGGGTCGAGTGTTGACCAATATCGAAAATGCCCCCAGAATTCTTTCAAATCGTAGCCTAGGAAGGACCGCTGACAGTCTTATAATTGAAGGACAAAAATGGCTCGAGATATTTACATAATTTTCAAAGAGTTGCTTTTGAAAAATGCAAAACAAAATTTCTAAGCATAGTATTTAGCAATGTTCAGGTGAATCGATTTTTTAAACACACTGTATAATAAAGAGAAAAACATATAAGGTAAAATTAGTCATCACTAGGGAAACATAAAAAAAAGGTTTTTTAAATCTGAAAAGTTCATGAAAATCGGCCAAGCCGTATTGCGAAAATTATACATTTCTCTTGTGTTTTTTTTGTGAAGCAGTTTCCGTAGACATACGGTAAAATAGTTGTAAACATATTTAACCACATCTCTCTACAGTTTTTATCTAGATGACAGGACATGTTTACAAATTGCTTTTGCATAAGAAGTACAATGTAAAACTGATTCAAAGTGACACTTTAGGAAAACATAATTTATTACGTGAAAGTTTGTGTAGATAGAAAAATGAAACTAACGTTTCAATGTGTAAATAGATATGCACATACAAAAGATTTGAATCAATTTTAAGTGTTTTTGTCGTGTTATGGCCCGTTGAAAGTTAAATAATACATTAAATTTAAATTGTTAGACTACGTGTTACTGTCACTCATAATCGCACCAAATTTCTTTATTTTATTGTTAATTTATGTTCCGGGTTGAATAATTCAAAAATGATTGATACTGACTCATACAAATCATTGACATTTTAGGTTGCATAGAGTGGTCTTGAGATTTATTTAATTGTTTACCATAAAAGTAACACTCAACAGTGTAAAAAAGTGCGGGGGAGATGATACAAATTATTTAGTAGATGTTCATCTACCCATTTAAAGTTATCTTAAATACATTTTCAGAGATTTAAAGAGTACAAGGCCGCCGTTTGTGTGGTTGTCGCAGGTCTGCGAATTATTTGCCGTCATACTCAACTATATTTTAGAAATATCATAACTCAAAAAATGTTAAAAATTTGTATATTTATACATATCTATTAATAATATAGTAGTTCATAAGTATTTTTTAAAAAATCAAAATTTCAGTAAGAAATAAAGAAATCTATCTACCATATTTAAATATTTGTTATATATGTAATTCTCCTTTTAGGCAGAGAAAAGGACAAATATATAGAAACATTTTATTTCGTGCAAATACCGCTCTGGTCCTCTCTCTATACGCGTTTCGATCACTTATGATTTCGTCTGTGGAGCTGTATTGGACCAAGGAAACAACTGATGTATGAAATATAAATTCCAAGGTATGTCGGTAGAATGTTGCAACCTGTCACCTCCCGACTTCGATTTCAGATTATTCTGTGCTTGACGTTTTACCCAACGTAGTGGGCTTTTTCAAAAGTATAATCTAAAATAAAAAGGAAAATACAACTAACACGGTTACAAACGCACACTCACATGGCTTTAAATTAACGCTTAACGATAATAATATTAACTAAAAATATCAATCTATAAAATAAACATAAATTAAAAAGGAAAAATAAAAATTATTTACAGTACGTACCTCAGTTTACTTTTGTTTGTTTGAAGGTCATAGACAATGATGTTTCTTGCGAAGTAGTAGATATCTGTTGGACTTCAATTGTCTTTATTTTTGTTGAATATCACGACGTTTCGACTAGTAGTTATCTCTAGCCGTTTTCAAGTGAAACTAAATAAATCCCTTAGCTACATGACTATTTATACTAAAAATAAATGCAGTAGAGTATGACTGAGATAGGTGCAGTCATGCCTGCTATGGCAAAATCCCATTTTTTTATGCTGCATTTAGTTTTAGTTTACAATTACTAAGAAGTGGTTTCCACACTTCTCTTATATCTAAAGATAGTTTACTAAAACAACTCGGGTTCTGATGTATAACAGCGGCTTTTTTGAATTTCCGTTTTCTCCAATGTTGTTCTCGGTGTAGTATTTTAGCTTCAGACCATTTTATGTGGTGTCCATGGGTCCAGGCGTGATCGACGGCACCAGATTTTCTGTTTCTCCTCGAGATGTGCATTTTTGGTGTTCTTTGATCCTTACGTCAAAAGGTCTCTTTGTTTCACCAATGTAGGAATTGCCACATTCACATGGTATCTGATATATACAGTTCTTCATGTCTCTTTGAGTTGTTGGTTTGACCCTAGTGAGCCGACTTCTCAGAGAGTTATTTGAGTTGAAAACAACGTTGATCTTATATCGTTTTCCTATTCTTCTAACTTTTTCTGAATTGCCTTTAACATAGGGGATGTTCAATACTGGTTTTCGTTCTTCATTCGTTGTCGATATTGTCCTATTTCTGCGTTGTTCAAGAAATTTACCCACTAGATATACTGGGTATCCGTTGGCTGTCAGTTCAGTTTTAATATAATCTATCTCTTTCATCAAGTTCTCGTTGGAGTTGCAAAAAGTTAAGGCTCTATCTACGAGATTTCTTATAATTCATTGTTTGGTATTGTTGGAGTGATTAGAACGAAGCTTAAGACAAAACATTCAGTTTATACTTGATAATGATTAGAGATACAACCTAATCGAATCGTCGTAAAAATAAATTAAAATAAAGACAATGCAAGTCCGACAACCACATTTTAGTCACTGTTTAGAAAGTTAAAAAGTAAGGTGACCCATAAAAAGAAATATAACGTTTTCTATTCCATACCATGTCTAAATTGTCCACAGGAATATATTGGAATGACAACACAATACCTAGACAGCAGATTGAACGGACATAAATACACAAAAAACTCAACGACAGCATTACATAAATTTGATTTTTTTTTCGAACACAAAGATTCTAACCCAGAAAAAACTACCGTAAACTTCAAATAAAGGAAATGCTACATATAAAAAAAGAAAAGCAAGCAATCAATGACAAACAAGATATCAAAAACCTAAGCCAAATATATTTTAACTTAATAAACTTTATCAACTATTGTAGCCCTTATTGTTGGGCAACACATTGTATAGTTGATATTGATATAATTTATTTGTAAACCAAAAAAACCTAAATAAAAAATAACGAGTAATAATAACCAAGGGAATCTTCAAATATTTCACTAAGAAACACGACAAAAGTAAGTTGAGGCGTGTACTGTAAATAATTCTTATTTTTCCTTTTTAATTCATATTTATTTTATAGATTGATATTTTTCATTAATATTGTTATCGTCAAGTGTTAATTAATAAATATCATTTAATCATAAATTTTAAAAAAATGGAATTTTCCGAGAAAAAAATTATATTTCGATAACTAGTGGCGCCACCTATAACTTTAATTATATCAATCGATAATTTTTCAATTATCTACAACTTTTGTTTGAAATATTTTTTCATACAACCCTTATTTTTCAAGATAAACTGAAAAAAGTGACCATTTATTGGCCGCCCTTTTGTAAGCCATGGATCGTATGAATTTCCATCGAAGTATGTTTTTAGTGATGCCAAAATATACTCTTTTCAGCAATAAAATCGCTAGTTACATTTTTTCCCTACAAAAGTTTAATTTCCATGGACTTCTTGATTTTTAACTTGGTTCTTTTTTACAAATTTTTAAACATATATTCCTTCAGAAAATTAAATTAAAATCGAATTTTTTCGACCTATCAGAGTGGTGTTCCCTCTTAAGAAAAAAACTTATAAAGGTAATCAGTATAATTTAAAATATATTCCCCATATTATAAATTCAATTTCTGTTGTAAATTTTAATCTAAACTTGAAAATAAACATGATAGTGTGCGAGATTCGTTGCATTTTATTCGATAGATAAATTTTGCTCAAATCCCATTTTTTATGTTTATAGAGTATCATTATCACATTTTATTGAAAATTCACCCTGTACCGAACGTAAATTTCTAACACAATTTTTCCTTAACACGAAAACTTTCTGAAGAGGTATAATAAGTGCTGTCAAAATGGGTTGCAGAGTAAAAAAGTTCGAACACTTTATGCTCTAATGGCCTCCGTAAACAGCTTTTTGAAAGTATTTTATGTTTAATTAAAGTGTAGGGAAGCATCAGAAAATATTAAAAAAAGTCTTGAGTAATAAAAAAGATGTTAAATTCTTAGTTCTAGTAATTTTAAACTTTTTGTAGCGGAAAGATTTCAAACTTTTTTCATACCTAAATGATTTATAAATTTAAAACTAGTTGCTATAATTTATATTCATACGTTACGTTTAGATATACTATATACTAAACAAATAGAAGAAATAGAGCAAAATGGGCAAAGCAGCAATATAAGAACATACTATAGGTGTATCTCAAATATAAAAAAAGGATACCAACCAAAAGCAAGAAATTTGTTAAGAATAGAAAATGGACAGCTTATAACGGAATGTATAGAGGTCATGAACACATGGCGTGAACATTTCCATCAACTACTGAACCCGGATAACAACGACAACACTCTCACAAGCACAGTACAAATAGCTGAAATTCTAGATCCTTTACCAACCTACGAAAAAATCCAAAAAGCCATAACTAAACTTAAAAATAACAAGGCACCTGGAAGTGACAATATTTCCGCCGAATGCCTAAAATATGGTGGAGAAACCCTCTATCGAATCACTCACCATCTGATAGAAGCTATATGGCTCACAGAAGAAATATCAAATGAATGGAAAGAAGGAGTCATCATAAAAAGGGTGACAATATGAAATTCGCCAACTATCGAGATATTACTCTGCTTAATACGGCCTATAAAGTACCGGCAATTGTACTTTTAGGAAAACTTAAACCCTATGCAGAGGAAACTATAGGAGACTATCAGTGTGGTTTTAGGGGCGGTCGCTCCAACGTAGATCAAATATTTACCATTAGACAGTTAATGGAAAAATGCTGGGAATTCAATCGACACCTGCATCAACTATTTGTGGATTTTAGACAGGCGTATGACACCATCCATAGGGTTAAATTGTGGCAAGCAATGGAGGAACTTGGCTTCCCAAAGAAATTAATCAGACTAACCTAGGTGTGTGTTGGAGGCTCAAAGAGCAAAGTGAGAATTAGACAAGACCTTTCAGAGGTGTTCAATATAAATGACGGTCTCAAATAGGGTGACACTATATCCCCGTTGCTTTTTAATGTAGCTCTAGAATACGTCAGCAGAAAGGCGAAAATCCAACCGCCAACAGCGATGTTTTATCATAACGGTCCCAACTTACTTTTAGCTTTTGCAGATGATACAGACATTGTGGAAAACAACACGCTGGATATCAAGACGACCTTCAATAACTTCGAAAAAAGTGCGAGTAGCATTGGGCTTAAAATTAACGAAGAGAAAACTAAATATCTGTATTCCACTAGAAACAACAAACACAGAGGCAGACTAGGCCAAAACATCACAATGGGGGACTATAACTTTGAATGTGTCAAAGAGTTCAAATATCTGGGAACGATGCTTACTAAAAACACTGACGGAATGACAGAAATTAACTGTAGAATCCAAACAGGTAATAGATGCCTATACGCAGTACAAGACCTCCTAAAATCCAAGTTAACAACAAGATGTAGCAAGATAAACATATACAAAACAATAATAAGACCTGTAGTGATGTATGAGTGCGAAGCTTGGACATTAACGGTAACAAATGAAGAACGGCTCCGAGTCTTCGAAAGAAGAATTCTTAGAAAAATATATGGCCCAACAGTGGATGCAACAACATGACGATACAGAATCCGTACCAATAAAGAACTGGAGGATCTATATGGAGACATTAATATTGTACGAGAAATAAAATCTAAGCGACTGCAGTGCGGGACACGTAAGAAGACTACCAGTCGCACAGTCAAACTCGCGTGGGAGGAAGCACCGGTAGGGAAAATACCACTGGGACGCCCTCGCCTCCGATGGAAAGACAATATTGCCGAAGATCTAAAGGCAATGAATATTGATAATCCGCTAGATGCCATGGCAGACAGGCAGCAATGGAGGAGTATTGTGAAGTCGGCAAAGATCCACCCAGGGTTATAAGCCATGGAGTAAGTAAGTAAGTAAGTTTAGATATACATTAGTATGCCGGCATAGCTGAGAAAAAAAACGGACAGGGGTACGCCATATATCTATTTTGATGAATCAATTCAAATATTTTTTAAAATTATTTTATCTAACAGATGTGACAAAAGGCGTTCCCGATAAAGCCAACTTTTGTGAACTTACTTTGTTGCGTTTCTTTAAATTTAAAACTTTGATAATGAATTTGTTATTAACCTTTCGAGGCTCGCACGCAGTCTCTTACTCCGCTGGCTATTTTTTCTGCCATTTATTTTAAAGTCCGTCACTGTATCTTTAAGCACCGCTGAATATCTTTCGGTCACATCTTCTTTAAATAGAAAAACGGGTAGGACAATTTTTTTTTCGATCGCAATACGAACAACGTCCCCGTTGACCTGCAAGTACTGGCGCACACATTGGTGCGTCTATTCCAAAAATTTTTCTTATTCTTGCTTGCATAACCCTGGGAATAAATTGAGTGACATATTGGGAATATGTTCTTCTATTTATTGAAAAGATAAAGGTCGTAAAAAACTCTTCTTCGTTGATCAGTCGAGTTATTCATAGAAAAGATTACGAATGAGTTTATACCAGACAAATTTAGTAACGAATAAAATATGACCATGGGCCATCTCCTCATGCTACGAGCACAATCATAAGCGGCACATAATTTGTCTACGGTGTCGACTTTTTCCTTAGTCGCATTATGGTCCATAATTATATTGTATTATTATCTATTTTGTACAACAACTACCTATTTATATACAGTGGGAAACAAAAGGAAGAAAGAGCCCAAGAAGGAGTGGGTTTGCTCATCCATGAAAAATACGAACACTACATAGAGGACATACCGTACGTCGCTGAAAGACTCATTCACGTTATCCTAAACTTACAACCAGAAAAGATGAACATCATAAGCGTCTACGCACCAGATACCAGCAAACCCAGAGAGAACAAGAATCAACCATAGACTACATAATAACGAATAGAAAAGTGTTACTCCACCAAATACTCGATGTCAGAACTCTGAATTCATCAGACCTGGGAAAAGATGACCACCGACTAGTATTATGTAAATACCGGTCCCAACAAAGTATAAACAGAAAGCAACAAACAGGAACATACCTTTATTAAATACAATACCGAATCATTCGCTAACGATAGCACAAAAGTATTGTATTAGCAGATACTCTCGGAGAAAATAAAAGCTAATACAATCCTAGAAAATGACGGAGTGGAGAAAGTCTGGGAAAAACTGAAAAGAAATATACAAGAGAGCGCTAGGGAGGCGATCGGAACACGAACAGTTAGCACGAACAAGCGAAGCAATACAAAACCATGGTTCACAGAAGAGGTACAAATACTAACAAAAGAAAAACGACAAACATTTACAAAATACCGAGGGCACAAAACAACAAACCATTTCGAAGAGTACAAAATGGTGAGAAACAGAATCAACAGTCAAATAGCTCAACTAAAGAATGAATACTGGAAAAAGTATTCAAAAGACATGGAACACGACCTATATGGAGGACAAAAGAAAATATGGAACATGCTGAGGAACAGAAAAAAACCAATCAATGAATACGTTCAACTAAGTTCAGTCGACAGCCAACAATGGGTCAGCCATTTTAAGGACTTACTTCAGGCACCAGCTACAGAAAACAACGTAGACGAAAACCAACAAGAAACCACAGAACTAACAGATGTTAACATCAGTGAATCAGAGATGCACCTGACAAATAAGAAATTAATAAACAGAAAATCACCTGGTACCGACCAAATTACGAATGAGATGCTAAAGTACGGAAGCCCCACACTTGTCACGAAGCTCACTGTTCTATTTCAAAAAATACTCCGCACAACGTCAGTACCCAACGAATGGCGGAAAAGCATCACAATTCCGATCCACAAAAAAGGATCAAAGAACCAACCCGAAAACTACAGGGGAATCAGCCTACTGAACAGTTCAGCCAAATTGTTAACCAAAATACTGTCACAACGGATCGTAAACAAGTTTGGGGCAAGCGAAGAACAGCAGGGCTTCCGGAATAACCGCTCTACTATCGATGGTATATTTATTATCAGACAGCTGGTTGAAAAATCTATCAAGTACGATAAACCGCTGTTCATTTGTTTTGTGGACTTTACACAAGCGTTCGACCGAGTCAAACTGGAACACATTACAGAACTACTGCGAAGAAAACAAGTAGACGAAGCAATCATACGCACAATATACGAACTGAATTCCAAAAACACCATGGTAATTAAAACAAATAACACTCTTACAGAGGAAATCCCACTATCCATAGGAATAAGACAGGGTGATAACCTAAGTCCAACACTTTTCAATGTAATCATGGACGAAATCATTGATGAGGTAAAAAGCACAAATATTGGATACCCAATGGGACACAATACCCTTCAGATTATATGCTTTGCAGACGATGTTGCCTTGACAGCAGATAGCGAGGACAACTTACAAAGAATGCTTTTCCATCTCAATCGAACAGCCAAACAGTATAATATCAAGATATCTGTGGAGAAAATCAAAGCAATGGTAATAGCAAAAGAACCGGTAAGATGCAAACTAATGATTGATGACAAACATATCGAACAGGTTGGGAAGTTTAAATACCTGGGAGCACATATAACAAGTAATAGGGCAGTAACGGAAGAAGTACGCACACAAGCCAACAAAGCGGCCATGATATCAGGCCAACTAAGAGTATATATAATCTGGAACAATAAACATATGACGGTTGAGAGCAAAACAAAAATTTACAAGGTATGTGTAAGACCGATACTGACCTACGGCGCAGAAACAAGAAATGAAACATCAAAGACAAAACAAATTATGAGAATCACAAAAATGAAAACGATGAGAATGATCACGGGAACAAGTTTAAGAGATAGAATAAGCAACGCAAAAATACGCAAGGACAGCGGAGTGGGGGATGTAGTGAAGTGGGTTCGAAACCGTCGTAGGCAGTGGAGAGATCACGTGGAACGAATGGACGATAACAGACTAGCTAAAACCATGATGAGAGAGAAACCAAACACCAAACGGCCGCCTGGACGGCCCCCCAAATGATGGAGAGACAGCTGAATTTCGACCTCAAACGAGGATCGATGAGGCATTGTGTAGATAACAGAACTTGGTTCTACCTAGAAGGAGAAGAAGAAGAAGAAGATCTATTTTGTCATCACTATACGTACTTCACTAAATAATCAACATATTTCTGTTTCTTTTTGGTATATAAGAAACGAGTCTACAATTTTTCCGAAAGGCAAACATAATAGATGAAACAGGACGGCATACTGAAACAGAAAACTGTAGAGACAATTCACTCTTATTTTTTCTCACACTACCCAAAATAGTCAGCTTAAAATCTCTCTAAAGGAAATTCAGTAAATCCATATTGGTAAACCAGTTGTCAACTGTTACGTTACAACTAGTCCCTTTTATTGGTTGACATAATATTTGTACTACTGCAGTCGGTGAATTTCTGGATTTAAACGGCCCATTAGGTTATTCGCCTACGTAAACCTCAATATTACTAGTATAGAACATCTTTGAATCGACCATAGTAAATATTTTTATCACATATTTATTAGGTTTACTGGGAATATATTGCCTGAAACTACATCGCCCTCGGAAACTTTTCATTAATTGTTACGAATGGTATGAAGACTGTTTTAAAATGGTTAACCACACTTTCAAATACTTCTTTAATGACAACTAGCTTGTCTGTTCGCTTTCTTTCCTCTCTAGTTACCAAATCGTCGAATCTCAAATGTTCCAAAAGAAATCGAAATCTACACTGAGACATGGTCAGTTTAAATAGTTCCACTCCTATACCATTCTTGTGCCATAACTTATCTACATTTAGACAATTCGATTTTTTTATCCTGGCTACACCAGTTCAATAAGTGCTTGAATTTCCAATATGTCTGTGTCTTTTGCGTCTCTTTCACGCCGGTAGTTTGGCTAGTCGATTGAATGTTAATATATGAATATAAAATATAAATTGCAAAGTATGTCGGTAGGATATTAAAACCCTGCCGACCGATGCCAGCACTACTCCGGTAACTGTATAGATGTCGTTTGACTGGCAATATTTTTTCAGTCTGGCATTGAAGTCGGAAGGTTTTGTAGTATCCTACCGACATATTTTAGAATGTTTATTATATATAGCAGTTGTTTTCTGCGAATGTTGCTCTCGGTTCGATACAGCTCCACTGACGAAACCATAAGATGGGCGAAACGCGTATGGAGAGAGGGCCAGAGTTGTATTTGCAGGAAACAAATTGTTGGTATATATTCTTTCCCTTTCTCGGCTTGATAGGATAATACATATAAACAACTAACTATTATAACTCGGTCTTTCGCAGTTGGTAAATGAAGATTTAGAGTTCATAAAGAACGAAAGGTTTCATAGCTTTGGTCAAGTTCAAAATCAGGGTTCTTGTATTTAGACCGTATCAAGTTGGAATCATTATCCGACGTTTTGCTTACGATTGCACGAGGCATCTTCAGCGATCTTTACTTCACGAATGACTATCGAGGAGCAACAGCCCGATATTTATACCCGACTGGTGCTCAGCGAATGATGATCCAGCTTTACAATCGATTTCCAAGCGTGATGTAGACTGTAACCTGCATCGCTATTAATATTATTTGGATATTTACAAATTTCGATTGATTCTCTAATTTTACGTTTAAAGAAACCAGGCACTGATGCTAGTACCTTAGTTTCTTTTATATTGAAAGTGTGACTTGAGGAATGCTGATGTTCAGCTACTGCAGATTGTACAGGGTGAGTCAACGATTGGATGAAGTAGATTTGTGCCTTTTCGGTGAAATTAACAAAGAAACTATACTTATAGTTTGATACAGTTTATTTTTACGCAGATTTTAAAAATATTTAGGACTCTACAGGGTGAGCCAAAAAACTAGGACAGCATAAAGTTGTATTTTTTTAAATAGAACACCCTATATACGAATCGTATTTTCGATTTAGCTTATAATTTTAAATCTTTTTTATTAAGAGTTTACTATAACAAAACTTTATAGTTTCTGAGATAATTAAGTTTAAAGAAAAAAAGTCACATTTCCAAGCATCAATTCAATCCTAAATAACGTTTTTAATTTTGTGACAAATATATTCAAATTTGGAATTTAGCAAGGCCAAGGACAAGTTAACATAATTTTTACCTAATATTTGCAATAAAAGCTACAGGGTGTTGAACACATCGGCTCAAATTTGAACAAGTTTAAATGAATTAATATTTTTTTTTAAATGGTACACTCTGTATATTTTCATGTTATTTAATAGAGTAATAAAAACCCTAAAAGTTTTGTTCAATATATCCTATACCTATTTATAATAGTTTTTGAGATATTTCAGTTTTTCTTATTTTCCATACTTTTTTACAGAAATAGTCTTCATTATCATAGTAGCCATGTAAAATAATAAAAATAAACTATAGAAACAAACAGAATGTGGTTAAATATGATGAAATACATTATTCGTTATATTACAACGGCAATAGTTTAATTAAACATAATGTGAAAAAATTAACACAACAATAACGACAAGGCAAATACATATTTACTTTTATACTAAATTGAAACAAAAAAATTACCTATTAAATACTGAGATTAATTATTTCTTTTTAATAAGTGTTCGAATAAACGACCCTCTTGTGCAATGCACAAATTTAGTCTTTTTTGCAGATTTTCTCGGACCCTGGACAAAATTAGTGGCGTTATTGTTCTACAGGTATCCCTAATCCTGTTTCGCATATCTTCCACTGTTGTTGGTGGATTAACATACACTTTATTTTTAATATAACCCCATAGGAAGAAATCTAATGGGGTGATGTCGCAAGACCTTGGTGGCCACTCAATGAAACCCCCACGTCCAATCCATTTTTGCGGATATCGTTGGTCCAAAAACGCACGAACTTCACGATGGTAATGCGAAGGCGCACCATCGTGCTGGAACCACATACTGTCGAGCTCATCCCTATCGAGACCTTGAAGCAGTTGGGGTAGTTCTTCTTGTAGAAAGTTCAGGTAACTATGGCCATTTAGTGGTTCATTAAAAAAGTGGGGTCCAATAATTCGATTATGATGAATACCACACCAAACATTTAATGACCAGTGGTTTTGATGTTGCACCTCTCTAATCCAAAATGAGTTTTCTGTGGCATAATAATGCATGTTGCGTCTATTTACGGCACCGTTACTTCTAAAAGTAGCTTCATCACTAAACATTACCTTGCATAATAAATTTGGATTTAATTGATACTCCGCATTTATTGTACGACAAAAGTTTACACGACTTTCAAAATCCTGTCCATGCAATTCTTGGTGTAATTCCATGTGATATGGATGATACCTATATTTCTTGATATTACGATTAGCGGTGGATTGTGATGTTTCACATAATGCTGCTAACTGACGGCTACCAATATAAGGATTTTCCTGAACATTTAACAATACTTGTAGTTCTTTTTCTTCATTAGTTACTGGTTTGTTGACCACTTTACGTTTTGGCTAATCAACAGTACCAGAAGAATCAAATCTTTGCATTAAGTTTTGAAAAGTATGGGTATTAGGCTAGCGTCGATCAGGATACTTCATTTTGTAAATTCTTTGAGCAAGAAGGCAATTTTTTTGAGCCTCTCCTATTGTATAAATCATATCTATTAACTCATTCTTGGGAAAATTCATTTTACAATATAAGATGAATGCAAAAAAATACCAAACTACACTACATAAAAACCAAAAGAAGCGATTGCGGTTATAAATTTGACACACAGAAAAATGTTCTTTTACGTTGTTTTTGCCATGGCTACTATGCTAATGAAGACTATTTCTGTAAAAAAGTATGGAAAATAAGAAAAACTGAAATATCTCAAAAACTATTATAAATAGGTATAGGATATATTGAACAAAACTTTTAGGGTTTTTATTACTCCATTAAATAACATAAAAATATACAGGGTGTACCATTAAAAAAAATATATTTATTCATTTAAACTTGTTCAAATTTGAGCCGATGTGTTCAACACCCTGTAGCTTTTATTGCAAATACTAGGTAAAAATTATGTTAACTTGTCCTTGGCCTTGCTAAATTCCAAATTTGAATATATTTGTCACAAAATTGAAAACGTTATTTATGATTGAATTGATGCTTGAAAATGTGACTTTTTTTCTTTAAACTTAATTATCTCAGAAACTATAAAGTTTTGTTATAGTAAACCCTTAATAAAAAAGATTTAAAATTATAAGCTAAATCGAAAATACGATTCGTATATAGGGTGTTCTATTTAAAAAAATACAACTTTATGCTGTCCTAGTTTTTTGGCTCACCCTGTAGAGTCCTAAATATTTTTAAAATTTGCGTAAAAATGAACTGTATCAAACAATAAATATAGTGTGTTAATTTCACCGAAAAGGCACAAACCTACTTCATCCAATCGTTGACTCACCCTGTACAATTTGTTTCTTTTTTATACATCTTTCATGTTCCTTAAGCCTAGTGGATATACACCGTCCTGTTTTACCAACATACACTTTACCATAAGAGCTAGGTATCTTGTAAACGCCTTTTGTGTCCAGAATTTGTTTAGTTAGTTCCAGTGTTAACTTGACCCTAACCACCCCTAACAATTAAACAGACGCTCTCCACGAACCCTTCGGTGGCTTCGGCGCGATGTTTCACGACAAAGACCGCTCGGCGTATTAGCGCGGGAACAAGAGGACAGTATTCGCCAAGTATTTGCAGACATGTAGCTGAAAAAGACATCACTCCAAATTTACGATTTATTTTTAACATGTTAGCACAAGTATTGTAATTTAAGTTTAGTTTAAAGAGTTTTTGATTATTTACCAAATTAAAAATCATTTTCATTAGCACATCAGTGTTTATTTCAACAAATTCCAGCTATCGAAGCAAAGTACAAGATTAGGCAAGTCTATTCGGAAAAACAAACAAAAAAAAACCGCCGACACCTAACATTCTGTTTTAAATGGAATTGCGCCCTTTGGAGACTTTAAATATTGTCCAACTTTCTTACATGTGCTAAAAATGTTTTATTTTCGGAGCAATCTGGCAATCTTGTCGGTGGTTTCGGATGTGTAAGGTAAGACAACCTGTCATAGGAGGGTCATTTATGACATTCTGTTGAGGAGTTGGATTTGTGTAATATCCGTTGCCTCTCAGATCATTAGTCAGTTTTTCTGTTTCCGATTTCATTGATTGTTCGTCACATATTGAAAGTGCTCTATGTACCAAAGAGTTTATGACGGATTGTTTTTGAGAAGGATGATGGCGTGACGTTGTATCGAGATATCGATTTAAATGTATTGGTTTTCTGTAGATAGAATGTCCTAATTTGCCATTCTTTTTTTTGTACTAGTACATCAAGAAAGGGAAGGGCGCCATTTGATTCAGCTTCCATAGTGAATTTTATGCAATGATGTTGTTGATTTAGATGATCATGTACAATCTGATACCATGGATATATTGTTAGATCTGTTCAACACAGTATATAAAACGGGGAATATACCCAGAGAATAGTTACTCTTCACCTTTTGCGCTATTCCAAAAAACAAAAATGCAAAAGACTGCAGCGAATATAGAACAATATCTTTGATAAGCCATGTACTCAAGGTGTTTTTAAAAGTAATACACGGACGCATTTATAAAGAACTTGAAAAGGAGATAGATGATAGTCAGTTTGGATTCAGAAATGGTATAAGCACCAGAGATGCGTTGTTTGCATTTAATGTGCTTTCACAGAGGTGTATGGATGTGAACACCGATATACACATTTGTTATGTTGACTTCGAGAAGGCTTTTGATAAAATTAGACATTAAAAACTAGTCGAGATTCTAAGAACATAGATAACAAAGATTTAAGAATTATAACTAACCTATATTGGAATCAACGCGCATAAATAATAGTAGATAACGAAACACGTCCGGAAATTGAAATAGGAAGAGGAGTGAGACAAAGATGCATTTTGTCACCCCTACTATTCAATGTGTACAGTGAATCGATTTTCGAAGAAGCACTGTTAACAAAAGGTTAGGGAATAATAATAAACGGAAGAGCTGTAAATAACATAAAATTTGCAGACGACACTGCTATCATAGCTAGCTCCGCTGAAGAACTCCAAGAACTAGTGAACGAAATAAATAACGTTTGCGAGTAACACGGATTAAAAATGAACACTAAAAAGACTAAATATATGGTAATAACTAAAAAATAAAACATGCAAACAAGCATAAAGTTGCGAGGTGTGAATTTAGAAAAAGTGCAAAAATACAAATACTTGGGCACATGGATAACAGCAAATAATGAACAAACAACAGAAATAAGAACGAGAATAGAAATAGCAAGAAGTGAGTTTTTAAAACTGAAAACCATTCTGTGCAGTAGAGAAATCACTCTAGAACTAAGAATGAGAAATTTAAGATGTTATGTATTTTCAGTGCTGCAGTATGGGTTGCAAGGCTGGACACTAAAACAAGAACACATAAATAAACTGCAAGCGTTTGAAATGTGGTGTTACAGAAGGATGTTGAGAATATCTTGGACGGAGAGAAAAACAAACGTAGAAGTATTGCTAGCGATGGACAAAAACTATGAAATAATTAACAACATAAAAATAAAGAAACTGGACATATAATGAGAGGCCAGCGATACGAGTTGCTTAGATTGATCATGCAGGGTAAAATAGAAGGAAGAAGAAATATCGGAAGAAGAAGAATTTCATGGTTGAGAAATTTGAGAGAGTGGTTCAATTGTAGCTCAGTAGAACTTTTTCGAGTAGCGGCAAATAGAGTGAGAGTGGCAATGATGATATCCAACCTCCGATAAGAGATGGCACCTGAAGAAGAAGAAGTACAATCTGCAGTAGCTGACCAGCAGCATTGCTCAGATCACACTTTTAATGTAAAAGAAACTAAGATACTAGCATTAGTGCCTAGTTTCTTTAAACGTAAAATTAGAAAATCAATCGAAATTTGTAGATATCCAAATAATATTAATAGAGATACGGGTTACAATCTATATCACACGTGGAAATCGATTGTAACGCTTATTCACGGTTCACTGAGTACCAGTCGGGTATAAATACCGGGCTGTTGCTTCTCGATATTCATTCGTAGAGTAAAGATTCATGAAGATGTATCGTGCAATCGTAGGTGAAACGTCTGATAATAATTCCAATTTTACACGGTCTAAACCCAAGATCCATGATTTTCAATTTAGAGTTCATGATTCTGATCTCCCACCATAGAAAAACCCTCAAACAAAAAAAGTTGGTCAGATATTTCAATTTGAAGGAAAAAACTAATCAAATAAATCGGTGAATTAACTTATCGAAAATAATGCAAAACTCTTTTAGACTAAATAAATTAAGTTACAAAAAAATAATTACTTCCTCTCTTTTCACTAAAACACTCTTTCGAATACAAAATTCTTGGTTCAATGAACTGACTTTTACTTGCAATCGATAATTATTCAAGAAATTATATTAGCCGATTATGGGACACTGGAACAAATGAACTGGTTATATACCGTCATACAAATTTACACAGGTGTTAAAGAAAATGGAGTGGCGGAATTGCAAAAAAAATTCCGTAACATATTGTACAATTAGATGTACGGAATGTAGTTAATAAAATTTCTATTTATCTATGTCACACAGAAGAAGAGGTCCTTAGAATGTTCTGACTGTGACATAGAAAAAGGGTGCGATCTAAAAGCCACAAAATTTTCTTGGCATAATATATGGACGGCCGTTACTCCGTATAATAAACATACAAAAAACAAAAATATAAAAGAAATCTCCGGATTCTTTCTTAATATCTAAGTAAAATGTCTAAGATATTTACGGTCATAACATTTTAGGAGTGTCTTAGAAGCTTTTACTTTATTGTCTGAAATTTGAAACTTTTCCATTTAAAAGATAAAACGTAAAGAAAATAATGTTCGCTTGTCGTGAAAGGCCGAGTCGCTGAGAAAATATTATAGAAGGGAAACTGAGAAAATATTATAGAAAATAAGATTTTTGAAGAATACGAACAGCAGCTCTATTATGAATAGTTGAATTCAAAAGTGCTCGTTACGCAACGAAACATACAAAGAGGAAACTGAAATTAAACACGAAATGTTATATTGCGAAAGAGTTTTGTGAAAGTACAATACCGGTTTATTTTTAGTTGCCATATTTTTGGGTAATTTTAAGTTTGGTTTTCTTCTTCGTTTAACAGCTCCTTATCATCAACTCTTGAACATAAATATCTTCTACCCGCTTCCATGACTCTTTTTGTTGTGTTAGTTGGTGTCAATTTTTGTTAGCCTTCGTTTTGATATCGTCGAGTTAGCGCGTCTGTGATATTCCAATGTTTATTTTATATAGAAGCAATCTTTATTGCACAGTTCGCAATGTTCACCTGAAATTCATTTAAATGAGCTATTCGTGTTATTGCATTATCTTTGTATTTCAGTTTCGTTTGTGATGCTAACAGTTATCTGTCGCCTGCACTCAGCACCACCTTGGATTTTAAGAAAGAAGCCCAATAAAATTTTGTTGAACCCGATAATAATGTGTCTTTTAGTGCATTTCTTCCCGTGAAATACTCATAAATTAATAGACTCTGTAAGGGAATAAAAGTTTAACTCTAAATAAAATTCTACTAAATGGAAGAATTTACCTGAATCTCTCTGTATAAAGATTTGGACCGTTGAAATATATATCTTATGTCTGGCCAAAAATAGTCACATATCAGGGAAATATAAATCCATTAATATATTTAAACAAGCTCAGTTTTATTACTTTTGTTAATTTTTTTGAATAAAACAACATAAACTTAGTAAATTTATGTGACACACAAATCTAAACTGTTCTACCCTTTCGAAGTTTTTAATCTGTCAAAGTAACTTAATAGTCTTAAAAATCACATCGTTTAAGGGCTAAGGTTAAGTGCTAAAGTGATAACCACATGTGGCCGACCGTGAGAAAGCTTTCTTTTACTGAAACTGAGCAAATTTTCCCATCATAAAAAAACAAAAGAATATTTAAATAAAATCACTAAAATGCAATATTAGTATTTGTTATTATGTACAAAGTTCGCGTCTGCTACCCATTTTTCCCCAATTGACGAAAATAAGAATAAGAAAATGTGAAAAAGGTTAAAACCTTGGGTTTTTTTTTCTATGGGTTCTTTCACGATCTTTTAGTATAATTGTAGAATAGTTACCGATCACATTTGTATAAAATAATTATTAGTTTTGAGCTCTGGTCAGTTTTAATATTAAATTAAATTCGACGCATGGATGATTTATGCCATCTATGAACCAGGGGACCGAAAAGGTACAGACGCTCGGAAACGAAAACTACCCTTCGCGCGGGGGATGCATCGCGTAAGTTGCATTCTATTGGTGGAAAAGCATGCATGTCGGAACCAACGTATCTAATAGGGAGATATGGGAGATTCCAAGGGATGAAAAGTTGAGTTTGATTTTTAGAAATTAATTAAAGTCAGATCCTTTCTGGAAATCGTTAGAGTCGTTATGGGTGTTCCAGTGTAGCAAACTACGTGACGGGTATATGCGTCAATAACGAAGGTTTACTTTGTTTGATTTGTTTTTCACTTAATTTGGGAAATTAATGCATTAATCTGTGTTATTTTAGTCGGGCACTTCTCGATTTTCATACGGTTTGATTAAGTAATATAAATAGCTGTTTTTCGCGTTTTATTTCTTTTTCTGTTTAATATTTTAGTAAGCTACTTATATCTGTTTTTTTTTCAAAATTAGATTTTATATTTTTGGTTAATAAGACAACCAATAAGAGCAACTATGTTAGTTTTTTTTTCGTAATTGTTATTAGTTTTAAGTTTCTCATTGTAAATAGTTCATTTTTATTCTATTTATTTTTGTTAATAAACTAGTTGTTTTAAGAAACTTGTTTTATTTAGTTTATTTAAAAAACCTTCTCGCGAATTGACGTGTGGACGTACTGCTGTGGGAGCTGTAAACAAGAGATGACAACTGTCCAGCTAATTAGCAACACTGCCTGAATGCTGAAGTTCTGAGTTATTGTTGGTGAGCTTAAATAACCGTAACTGATTAGAACAAAAGCTGCAAGAGAGAAGATGAACGTCCAGACTTCCAGAGTGTCTTTATAACTATAAAATTTAATTATAGGTTATCAAAATAGCTACAAATTAATATGAGGCAGAAAAATTGATTATAGATAAAATGGTTAACGCTACCATAATATATCATTTAAAGGAGTCTATGATCAAATTCTGTCACAACTTTCTTATGAATGGGAAGTTATAGAATACAAAGTGTATGATATAAGAACTACTTGTCACGTGAATTCATGGTGCAATCTGGAATTCTTCAGGGAACGCATTTGGCTCCTCTTCTGTTTAACTTGTTTTTGAATGATGCTATCGAGTCTTTTTCACATGGAACTGTACTGCTTCTTGCTGACGATTTAATAAAATTTTTAGTGTATTATATCTCAACAGGATTGCATCGATATGCAGACTGATTTGGATGCATTTAGTGTATGGTGTACTACTAACAGATTTTACCTTAACATAGGAAAGTGTAAGGCAGTGCGATTCTGTAGAAAAAAAGTACGATTATAAGATTGACCGCATGTCTGTGGAATTGACTGATTCTATATCTGATGTTGGTGTAATATTGGAGAGTCAGTTAACTTTTATAGAGCATATCCATAATATTGCAAATAAGAGAATGAAATTAGTGGGGCTTGTTACACGGGATCTATCTGACTTCAACGACATCATTTGTCTTAAAAATATTTATTGCAGTGTTATGCGTTCTGTATTGGAGTATGCCTCACTAATATGATCACCTTTCTACAATGTGTATAAATTGTGAAAAACTTCTGGCAACTTATAAATAGTAAAAGAAATAATAAAGAATTACCTGAAAATATGATATGTGGGGAAAATACTTATAGAAACCCTGCAAACATTGCTAATGCATTTGCTGACTTTTTTAAATCTTCATATATTTCATCGAACAATGCTTTTAATAAAGATATTCAACTTTCTGTCACTCAAACTATTCAAATTTGTAAGGTTAGTGAAGATGAAGTACTATCTTTCTAAATAATTCACAGTTTCCTGATAAATAGAAAATTTCCAGAATTTCTCCAGTGTTTAAAAAAGGAAACAAACAAAATATAAAAAAATACAGACCAGTCTGCATAATAAATAATTTTTCTAAATGTTTTAAAATGTTTCTGCATAAACATCTATTTTTCAAGCTGAAACGCCTATTAAGTGGTTCCCAACATGGTTTTATAAAGGGTAGGTTCACAGCGTCCAATCTTTTCTGTTTTACTCAGTTTGTAGCTGATGTCTTGGACAACGGAGATCAAGTAGACACAATATATACAGACTTTTCAAAGGCGTTTGATAGGTTTGATCACTGCATTTTACTTGATAAACTGAATTGTTTTGGACTTTCGCAAAAATTAATTATTTTTTTAATCATATCTCTGTGATAGGCAACAAATAGTAGAATGCTGTGGTCAGTCCTCGGAACCACTGTGTGTGATTTTGGGAGTTCCTCAAGGGTCGATACTCGATCCTTTATTATTTAATATATTTATTAATGGAATTGTGGGTAACTGTACAATGCTAATCTATGCGGATGACGTTAAAATTTTTACTTCTATAAAAAACGGTGCTGATTGTCAAAGACTACAAATAGCAATAAATACCGTCACCGATTGGTGTAGCGAAAATAGACTATCTTTAAACGATGGTATATGCAAAGTCATGACTTTTACCTTAAAGAAAAACGTGCTGGTGTAGGATTATAAAATTGATGGAACATCAGTTCCACGAGTGCAATGCTTTAGGGATCTGGGTGTGACATTTAATAGCAAACTTTCATTTATTATTCATATAAATGATCTTATACAGGTGCGTTTTAAATCATTAGGGTTTATTATCAGAAATTCAAAAACATTTTCTAATCAAAGTACGCTCATTTTACTTTATTACGCTTTTGTAAGATCTAAATTGGAATATGCATCCATAATATGGTCTTCTTATTATCAAAACCATATTAATGACCTTGAGAGAGTTTAGCGGCATTTCTTGAAATACCTAAGCTTTCGGATTGATGGACATTATCCTGAAACAAGGTTTCCGCATGAAGTCTTACTTGAGCGGCATTCTTTTTGTTCAGACCTCAAATTTCTTTATAAAGTTTTGCATAATAGAGTGGAATGTAATGATATACAGGGTAATTAAAAAATCGATCACGAAACTTAAGGGGGTGATTCTACTTGACAAAATAAGGGTAGAGCTTCATATAATTTTTTTTCAAAATGTCATTCGTTTTCGAGTTACAAGCCGTCCAAATTCAAGTTTTTATTTTTTGTTTTTTGAATTACTCGCTTACAGGAAAACCGATTTGACTAATATTTGAAAGATAGGCTAAGTCTTCTGCGCTTCATCATTTTAGTAACAATTCACATTGATTGTTTGCCGCTAGAGGGCACTTTACCTACATTGAAAATTGTTTTTTTGTCATAATTTTTTAGTGTTGACAGCTACAGTAGTTTTTGGCATAATTTCTGAAAGACTGATGCCAGGCCTTTAAAAAAGGTGCTCTTTATTTACATCGCTAAACCCAACGGTTTAGACGTAAATCACCCTTAAAAATTAAGTGGTAAATTTACTTTTCTCATTTCATTACCACCAGCTACCAGGTAAATAGCTATCAAAGTATACCAGAGCTGTCAGTTTAACATCAAATAAATTCGCTTTTTAAACTATTTAATTTATAATCTTAAAATAACTAATAATGGCTAATCACCAATATTCAAATATCGAATATTGTGATATCCATTTTTGTTATGGAAAAGCAAATGGTAATGCAGAGTTGGCAAGGCGATATTATATGGAGAGTTATCCGGAAAGAAATATCTCTCATGCTCAAACATTTTCTAGTGTGCACAGGAGGCTTGCGGAATGTGGTTCCTTTAAAAGTTATAATGGAAATAGGGGAAGACCTAGAACTGCTAGAAACGTGCAACAAGAAGAAAGAGTGCTTGAAATTATTGAAGATAATCCAGGTATTAGTACTAGAAAAATTGAGAATGAAGTGCGGCTCTGTCAGGCTAGTTCATGGAGGATACTAAGAGAAGAACAACTCTACCCGTTTCATTCAAAAAAGGTGCAGGCTCTTTATGACGATGATCGGCCGAGACGGTTGGAAATGTGCAATCAGATCCTAGCTAAGTATGAACACGATAATCGATTAATTGGCGTCATATTATTCACTGACGAAGCTGGTTTCACTCGTGATGGCATAACAAATCTACACAACATCCACACATATGCTTACGAGAACCCAAACAATGTGGTAGAAACGAAACATCAGCGTAGATTTTCACTAAATGTGTGGGCAGGGATAATAGGAGATTACCTTATTGGTCCTCCTTTCTTTGATGGCCCATTAACTGGTGACGTATACTTAGATTTTATCCAAAATCGTCTCCCATTGTATCTGGAAGATGTGCCATTGGAAGTAAGGGCCAACATGTGGATCCTCCAAGACGGAGCTCCGCCCCACTTTAGTATACGTGTCCGACAGTATTTGAATGCAACGTATCCTGAGCGATGGATAGGACGAAGTGGACCATTGGCATGGGCAGCGAGGTCACCAGACCTTAATCCTATGGATTTTTTCTTTTGGGGTCATTTGAAACAATTGGTGTACGATATTCCAGTAATCAACGTCGAGGATCTTCGCTTCAGGATAATCGAAAAGTGCCAAATTATTAAAGAAACACCAGAAATTTTTCATCGAGTTAGGCGACATTTTTTGAAGAGTGTTAGGAAATGTATAGAAGAAAATGGGGGACATTTTGAGAATCTTTTTTAGTTTGTTTAGTACTGTTTCATTAATTTTTATCAATTAAATGTATAATCCATAATATGAATATTTACTGATTAGCCATTATTAGTTATTTTAAGATTATAAATTAAATAGTTTAAAAAGCGAATTTATTTGATGTTAAACTGACAGCTCTGGTATACTTTGATAGCTATTTACCTGGTAGCTGGTGGTAATGAAATGAGAAAAGTAAATTTACCACTTAATTTTTAAGGGTGATTTACGTCTAAACCGTTGGGTTTAGCGATGTAAATAAAGAGCACCTTTTTTAAAGGCCTGGCATCAGTCTTTCAGAAATTATGCCAAAAACTACTGTAGCTGTCAACACTAAAAAATTATGACAAAAAAACAATTTTCAATGTAGGTAAAGTGCCCTCTAGCGGCAAACAATCAATGTGAATTGTTACTAAAATGATGAAGCGCAGAAGACTTAGCCTATCTTTCAAATATTAGTCAAATCGGTTTTCCTGTAAGCGAGTAATTCAAAAAACAAAAAATAAAAACTTGAACTTGGACGGCTTGTAACTCGAAAACGAATGACATTTTGAAAAAAAAAATATATGAAGCTCTACCCTTATTTTGTCAAGTAGAATCACCCCCTTAAGTTTCGTGATCGATTTTTGAATCACCCTGTATTGAAAATAAGTTTTCTTGTTCCTAGGACTTCAACTAACCAATCTGCCTCATTCTGTTGTCCTACACCTCACCTACACCTACAAATGTGTGTAACTACTCCTTTCTATAGGATATGCAGAATCTACAACAAAAACCAAAATAAATTCGACCTATTTAGCTGCGGATTGGTACAGATAAAAAATAATTAGGTATATAATATTTTGTAGTTTTATTTCTGGTAATTTGTGTATGCATATTTTTTCTTTTTTTGTTTGTTTTATCATTGTAAATATTTAAGTGTTTTTTTCTTTTGACCCATTTGTTAATTGGTTTTTTGTAACTGTGAATTGGGCTTACATAAATAAATAAATAAATTTGAGTTAGAAAGGGTGCAGAACCGCTTTTTGAGATTTGTAGCCTATAAATTAGGTATTCCTGAAGAAAATATCAACTACCCCCCCCCCCCAAGAGCTTTGAGTTTAGGAAAATGGACCCGATTTTTCTTCTTATATTACAGTTTATTTAAGAACTAGAGAGAGTAATAAATCATTTTTTACCCTATTTCTCTTCGCAAACTAATTGTGTTATTTAGTCCGGTGTCTTTAGCAAAATCTGTTAGACATATATTTTTCATAGGAATGGGTTAGAAATTTTATAATCAAAATTATCGGTCTATAATAATGGACTAAAACGTAGCCTTATTCGCATAAAAAATTCGAAGTTATAATTTAAATACTGACAAAATATCCATTGTCAAAAATACAAAAAAATAAACATATATAAAAAAATAAATTCTTCCATTTATTATTAAAATATTTTTGGGGCTATCGGTCATTTTGTAATTAATTAAAAACATTTTTAGGGTATTTGACGTTTCGGTTTATTTATTTCTTAAACCATCTGCAGAATTACAGTTAAACACTAAAAAGGGATTCAAATGTAATTACTTTTTTTATGTTGTAATTAATATTAGACCTACTTATTTTTATTTCTATTGTACTGATATCTTAATTTAATTTACATTATTATATGGAAATACGATAGCCCGAAAAAAATAAGATAAACATGTTAATTCTACACGCTTAAGAAAAAGACACAAATACAATAATAAAATAATAAAAAAATTACAGCTAATTGGAATTAAATATATATAAAATTAAAGTGGGACACACTAAAATAAAAATATATAAAAAAACATATAAACAACATTAAACAATAAAATACAACAAAAACAAAAATTTAAATAATAAATTGTGTTTACACTAGTAAACATTACGTATCTAATTCCTAATCAAAGTCAGTGAAACTATCTTCGCTTAAATTAATTATAATTGGTTCCTCTATCTCACCGATCATGAGATCGAGTTCTTACATTTTGTTTTATTCTTTTATTATATGGATTTTTCCCAATTTCCAGCAGTAACTTTATTCAAAAAATCTTTCAAAAGTTTAATTAAATTACTAATTTTGTTAATTGTGTTATTTCTAGCAACTCTATCTTTTATTTGAGAGAGATATTTACTTTTCCAACGGACAGTTTCCGAACGATCTATAGGAACAGATTTTCTATCTGTTTTTTTCTAGCAAAAATTAAGTTCTCTGAGCAATTTCCAGAGATCAGTTCCTTAATTTCAGGTAAATCGCGATCTTCATTGATTTTAGTTAGAATTTTGTAGACGGTTGGGATCTGCTTCTCATAATAAAATGTATATACAACCCCTTTAATTGCAGTTTTCATTTCTTCTTCCAACGAGGTTTTTCATCTGCCAGTGATCGAATGTGGCTTGAGAGTACTAATAATTCCAGTCGATTTTTCTCCTTCAGTATTCGGTACATAGTAGATTTTCCAACTCCTGTCATGTTGGAACACATCTCAACAGAGCTTTTAGCATTATTATCTAGATATTGATGTCTTAAGGCATCATAAACATTCATCTTAATAAGTTTTTCGTTTAGGAAAAATGCCCTGGTTTAACGATTTTGGAATAAATATAGAGGTGAAAACCATATTTTTTGGGTATCTCACTAATCTCAAGTAATATATAAAAACAAGCGCAAACAAGATAAATCACTAAGAACAAACTGTAAGGTGTATTTTGCTCACTGACAGAAATTAAATTAAACTATCAGAATTTTTATGCTGCAGTAAATCTATAAAATATATTTAAATATAATGAAATATAATTAGATTTACGGCAGTTCTCAGTTACCAGCGGCACTGGAGCAGGTACGTTGGAGGTTTCGGTAACAGTTTTATTACTCTCTCTAGTTCTTGAATAGAGTATAGGAATGTGTATACTTGCGATCGCTCCCCCCCTCTCAAGAGCTTTGAGTTCAGGAAAATAGAACCCATTCTGCCTTTTATATTAGGAATGTGTATGCTGCTTGCACTCCTCCCCCCCTCCCCGTTGACAACTTGTTTTTCTTGCATACTGTACTTTTGCGATATCACCGCCCCCCTCCCCCAAAGAGAGAGGCTGGATCCGCCCCTATATATATATATATATATATATATATATATATATATATATATATATATATATATATATATATATATATATATATATATATATATATATATATATATATATATGCAAATCTATAGACACTGCTTTATGATCGGATATTTTTAAGTCTAAGACCTGGATAGAATAAATATGAAAGTTAATAAGAATATTATCAATACAATTCTTACCTCTCGTACATTCGTCTATGCTCCCTAGAAATTAGGAGCTACTTACCGGACATCTTGTATGTACCAGTCCTTCTTTTAAATGATCTTTAAATCCCATTGTTCGAATTTTATATATAGCAACATGCAATTTACATAAATATTTGCTGTTCATTTTGCGACTAATTTGAGAATTTTTTCCTTTCTCAGAGTTTACGAAGCTGACCTTGAAACTAGTGGATTGCCATTAAATGTTCTACTTATCTGGTATTCGCATTCATTTATTTTAAGGTTTTCTATGTTAAGGTAGTTGGTTTGATTATAATCGTCTTCGTTTGCAAAACTGGTTGGAAGATGGTTAGAATGGGGAGGGATCAAATGGAAAATTGCATAAAAATTGGAGGTACAAATATCATTTCCCGCCAACTAGGAGTCACAGAAGATCAAGGCCCACGTTGGCAGAGGTGCGCTCTTGAGTTTCTACTTGCATACATGCAAGTTTAACAAGTTAATTTTAGATTTAGCATCGGCAAATATATTTGGTGGTATAGACCCCTCGGTATGCGAGTCACACGCGAAGTTGACCTACATTTTAATTTATTAAACTTTATAGAGCCATATCTAAATATTATTTTCTTCTTAATTCTGAAGTTAAATACTTAAATCTCAATATAAAATATTTATTTAAAACATTTCCTAACCAAGACAAAGGAAGCTTTCTAAACAAATTACTTGCTTCCATTTCCTCGAACAACCTTTTTGTTAATTGTCCAGTTCAGGGGTCCGGCTTACCAACTAAGTTTTTAGTTTTACTACTAGTATAGTTTAAATTGCTATTACTCTAACAAATTAAAATTAAGTTTTACGGTATATCCTGTAAGGGTTTTGGTACGTGGGGTTAGCAGTGTAATACCTGGGTGCTTAAAATGAGCAGAAAATTTCATTATATAATATATGTATTAAGTTGAGCTGTAAATTTTGTCCCTAATAAAATAGTATTTAATTTAAACCAACACTAAATTAAAACTAACAATTATTGGAATTTTTTGTTTATATATCAGACGTCACAAAAAATATTATAACGTGTCAGAACAAAGCATGGAATCTGTGCCTTAAAACAGAAACACAATATTGTTTAATTTTCATTATATTATTCCGGATTGCCGGTCTTTATACACACTGCATTCTTTTATACTCTTTTATTTTCACAAATCGGACTACCTATTAAATAATTTAACTTACTTCAACGACGTCTCAAAATAAACTGTCCATGACAGCTGATCTGGACTTTTTTATATACTCTTTTCGCCGACACCAGAAGATTTCCGAATCTTTTGGAAGAATTTTCATACTACATGGTGGAATAAAAACAAGAAAAGGGAATAACCTGGTGATTTCTAGATCTTCTGTCATAGGCGTTTCACGTCGAAAATAAGGGAAGAAGAATTTTCTAAAAAGTTCCAGACCTTCTCTCACAGACGTCTTCGTTCGATTTGGTCATTTAATACTATTTCTAAATTTTTTAAACGGTTTATCTGAAGGCTGTCATATAGATTTAGGTTTTATCATTTCTTTTCTAGGCGGAAAATTTTAAATTTGTCATTCAAATTATAATTTGTGATGTTGACTTACTTGCATAAGTTGAGTTATTTTTGTTAATAAAATTTTTATAAAAAAATTGAACTGACTTCTAAAAGTGCGCTAAAAAGTGAAAAATAACTAGAAACTTTTATATGAAATTGAAATTTTTGAAGTCGGCACTAAACTAATACCTGATAAAATGTGATTCGCATATATGAGATTAAAAATACTTTATTTGTAATTGCTTTCTTACCATAATTTGTATATATTAGTAGTTATTTATTTCATTTAGAAATAATTTGGCGCCGACTTCAAAAATTTCAATTTCATATAAAAATTTTTAGTTATTTTTCAGTTTTGAATTCATTATGATATTCATAAATTATTTGAACTAAGTGCTAATCGAGATTAGTGTATCCCGCAATGACTCCGAGGTGACAAAAAAGTACTCATTTTATCCATAATTGTAAATCATCCTAAAATGAACCAGCAAAAATTTTTTGATTCTTAGAGTTCTCCAAATACCAATAAAATTGTGTCAAACAAATAATTAGTCGGTCATAGTAAATCCACTATCTTAAATTTCAAATTAATTTTAGATTAGTAATAGAAGCTCCAGAACTTGAGACGTAAATTTCTTAGCCCGATATATTTTATATTGCATATTGAGTTTGTATACGCTCCAAGAACCCCGCAATATCAATTTTAGATAAAACCGGAAAATATAAAATTTTTAGTCCCTCATATTGTATCTTATCAACCTAATAGTTGTAAAAAATTAACTTGATATTCGTAATACACCACCCCCAACCCCCTAATACCAAATCTGAAAAAATACGATTAAGGTAAAATTTTCAACCCTCCATATTGGATCCGCCATATTGAATTTAAAAGAAAATAATTTTAACGTCTTAATCTAATCTAAATCTAAACCCTTCAAAACCTCCTAGTTCCAATTTTAGATGAAATCCAGAAATTTAAAATTTCTAAACGGTCATATTCCATCTGACATATTCGATTTTCTAAAAATAATTTTATATTCGCTATTTACATCCTCAAAGACGATTCAGTTCCACATTTGAACAAAATCGAAAAATGTAAAATTTTTACTCAACTATATACCGTTCGCTATATTGAATCCAGAAAAAATACTATTATATTCGTAATTTACACTCTCAAGAACCCTCTATATCAGTTTTGGAGAAAGTCGAAAAATGTAAAATTTTTAGGACACCATATTGAATCCGCTAGATTGAGTTTTTGAAAAAATATTTTAATTTCGTAATTAACACTAACAAAAATCCCCCAATACTGACTTTAGACAAAATCGAGAGATGTAGAATCTTTAATCCTATGTGACCCCGAAAACTCTCCCGTACCAATTTTTGGTGAAAATCGGACAAAATTGATTTTTTGTTCGCCATATTGGATCCGCCATATTGAATTTTTTAAAAATAATTTTAGATTCGTTATGTGAGACCCCGAAAACTCCCAGATACCAATTTTGGAGAAAATCGGACATCCTCGAAAACTCCCCCATACCAATTTTGGAGAAATTCGAACAAAAATTAATTTTTTGTCCGCCATATTGGATCCGCCATTTGGAATTTTTTCAAAATAATTTCAGATTCGTCGGGTACAAGCCCGAAAATTCCTTCACACCAATTTTTGGGAAAATCGGACAAAATTAATTTTTTCGGCCGCCATATTGTCAGCGCCATTTTGGATTTTACTGCACCAATTTCATCTAAAAAAATATGGGACCACCGCAGCAACTTCCTGAATATAACGTAAAAAATTTCATTCAAATCGTTGACGCCATTCCGGAGTAATCGGTGTACATACTTAAAAAAAATTGAGAACCTCCTTCTTTTAGAAGTCGGTTAAAAAGGAATCTTCTTTTATGTTGAAATTCTTATTTTAAATCATCTACCTGTTTGCCCTATGTATGTTTTTGGGCACGAACCCCATAGTAAGTGGTAAACTCCCGATTTATTTTCGTTACTGTATTTTGTTTTTGCATTTTTAATAAATCTTCCTAGAGAGTTGTGAGTTTTATCAGCTACTTTTATGGTTTCTTTGATTAAGAATTTTTTAAACTTTTCTGAAGGGTTGCCAAAATAAAACATTGTTTTAAACGGACCTTTTTTGGCTTTTATAAGAGGATAAAGTTTATAAATGGCTTTGTTTTTAAGTTTATTGGACGTAATTGGGTCTATCGTAGATGGAGAGTAGTGAATTTAATTCTTTGTTAAAATTCTTTGAAGATAAAGGAATATTTGTAAGACTGTGGACCATACTGTTATATGCCGCTAATTTGTGCTGTTTTGGATGTAAAGAAGTATTACAGATTGTTGTGTTCTTGTGTGATGGTTTATGGTAGATTAAAAAGTCATCTTTGTTTCTTTTTATAGTTGTTAAATCTAGGAAATTAATTGAATTATTCGCCTTTGTTTCTGTTGTGAACTTTATGTTTTTATGTTCAGTTTAAGTATTCCGGAAACGTACCTTGTTGTCTGTTTGTTCCCATAAAGCACGCTAAAATATCTTCTAACTATCGGTACCAATATAAAAAATTATATATCGTTTTATTATTATGTATAGTTGTTTCAATGTCATTCATAAATATTTCCACTTGTAAGTGGGCCTTCCATTATTACTGTTGTGACGCGTTTTCATAGGCGGGAAGCGGGGGAGCAGGTCGTGCTCTACGGCTCTTCTTCGTTCACGGCAGCGGAACATCGGTCAGTGGATATTTCTCGTACAGGCAGTCATCGGTCAAATGCTCAGCGCAGGGGTATCGGGTCAGCGGCAGCTACGTAAATTCGGGATATCCCTGCTCTCTCAGCTGATCAACGGTTTGACTGCCTGAAGGTCAAAACATCCACTCGGGGGTCGGTTCTCGGGCGCCACCCTCGGGATTTTATGCACCGGGCAGCTTGTTACAGTGGAGAAACGGCAGGCCAGGGGTCAATTGTGCGTATTAGTGCTGACTGCCGGCTGCCAATTGTCACATGTAATGGTAAAAATGGGACTAGGTAAGAAAACAATCGGTTATAAAACATCCTGTATCCTGTATTCCATCCTTTTATACAAAGAACTGGCCTAAAACTAACTTAAAATCTAAGATATACAACAATATTAACAAATAAACGGTCTGGAGGGCAAGAGTACGTTTTAAGAGCTGTTCACGGTAGCTCATTCTGTTCGGTTGCGCTGAAGACTGTAACCCGGCGGTATCATTCTCGACGCTATTCGCATATCTCGTACTATTCGGTCGCGACGCTACTTACGACGGCTTGTACGCAAATTATCGCGCCTCGTATCTAGAATCCGCGTCCCCGGTTCACGGCGCTTCGTATAAAAACTCGATTCACGGCGGTATACGCGGTATGTAACGACAACACGGCGTCGATCGGCGATAGGCGGCGTCTCTGCACGGCCACGGTCTTTACACGCGGCGGCGGCGATAGGCGTCGGGGCGGCAGTTGTTTAGCGCCCTTGTCAACGGACCTCGGCGGGTACCTGGCGGTAAACACATTCCTGGTCAATACGGAAACAATAACAAACTTACAGCATCAGTGCGTGTGTGTATCGGTGACGGTAGGAAGGAACGAAAGGAACTGACGCTGCCCATTCTTATAAGGGTCCTCGACAGCGTCAGCAGGATGGAGCGACATTGCCCGTTCTTATAAGGCTCCTCGACAATGTCGACCAATAGCGGTAGGAAATTAGGAAAGGAACCGTCTTATAATGGTCCTCGACAGTGACGGTGGGATGACGCAACATTGCCCGTTCTTATAAGGGTCCTCGGCAATGCTGGCCATTAGGGGGTAGGACGTAAGGAAGAAAGTGTATGGTAAACACCATATACACACAAGCCTAGCCTCACCTACATCACTAGACCAGGAAGGCGCGGCCCAGCAGGCGACCCAGTCCAGTCCGTTTGGACTGTTGACCCGGGTGGAGAACGTTTGGTTCTCAGCGAAATAATGGTCTGCTTGGACTTAAATAGACGGCCCGAGCTCCCACTACGCTGACGTGTGACGGTGTGCGGTGATCGCGCATACGATACTGCTGTATGCGGCGCGCGATTACTATGGTCGGACGCTCTGAAAATCTCGGAAAATTATATTTCCCGGCATAGCGCGGTGAATCTAATTATATTCCGGTAATATTAAAACTTTAAGCAATCTTTTCCCGCAAGAATCAAATTTTTCGGATGTTAAATAAATAAATTAAATCCCAGCGAACATACACTTACCCAAAAATTAGTAACTTCGTTACACTGTTATAAAATACATTATTAAAGGTAAAATTATTTTGGTTAAGGCAAGTTTCTGAAAGAATAAGGATATTTGTTTTAATAATCGGATTTACTTTTTTTTTTTTAATTAACGTGTATCTTCCAGTGAGATACTAAAAAACAAATTTTGTACATTAAAAGAAATAAGTTTTGAATTTTCTGGAGGATCAATATTTTTTATTTTATTAACGAATTCTTGAGAATTTTTAATGGAATATTTTGGTAAAAAATTACAATATGTTTGAAAAACTTCTATAAGAAAATTAGAATTTATATATATTTTATAAGCTAGTGCCAACATATAAGATACCACTAGTCTTATAGAATAGCTTTCTTTATGTAATTTAATTAAAGATTATCACTGTGGGGTTTGTGGGTTCATATTAGTAAATTTATAAATTTCGTTCTGTGATATTAAACTAGATGTTTTTTCTATTTATTATTTAATATATTTTTTAAACTTTTCAATTGGATTATTATTTATCATTTGTTAATAAAACTTATAGTTCTTTCTATGTACTGTGCTTTTTCAATAGCTAATAGCAGTGTTTTCTTTATTTGCATTTCTGAAGATAATGTTGTGTTTGTCTGCTTTATTTCGGATAGCGATTGCTGTTGTTTAATCTTAGCTTTTAATTTTTTTACTTTTTAATTTTTTTTTTGATTATGGGATATTGACTATTTTTGAGAAAGTGTTTAAAACAATGGATAAGTACCCATTGTAATCCAAAATATTTAATATTATTCGTTAGACAATATGAGTACCTAGAAATTACAATAGATGAAAAAGGAGAAGATAATAAAGATATACTAAAGAAATTAGGAAATAAAAAAAAATATGATTAAAGCACTACATCCAGTCTTGTGGAGTAAGAACCTAACAAAGAAAACAAAAAGATACTATGGTTCAGCCAGTACTGACGTATGGGTCAGAAGTGTGGATTACAGATAAAAATATGTCACAGAAACTTCTTCCAACCGAAATAACGTACTGAAGAAAATGTTCCGGTTTCACTTTACTTGATCATGTAAGAAATGAGACGATCAGAGAAAGAATGGAAGTAAAAAATGCAATAATGGACGATATTTCTGAAAATCAGTTAAAATGGTATGGATACCTGCAATAAATGAGCGAAGAAAGGATACCAATAAAGGTTTGGAACTGGATACCAGTACAAAGGAATGAACGAGGAAGGTCACGAAAAAAATGGATATCAAATATCCGCACTGAAATGGAAAGCAGAGGCCTCTACGAACGAGACTGGAATGATAGGAAACGATGGATGCGAGAAGCGACATTAAGTTGCAAAAACTCGCTATATATATATATATATATATATATATATATATATATATATATATATATATATATATATATATATATATATTTGTAGTAAAAGATGAGTTCTAAGTTTTGTAAGTGTTGTGTGGTGCCTCACTGTACAAGTACTATAATTAAAACACCTAAAAAGTTATTTTTTCAGGTCCCACGTTCGGAAAATAGAAGAAAAATGTAACTTCAGCTAGCGCGTACTAATCCGTCACTTATACCTACACAGTCTAAAATGTATTTTTGTGGAGATCATTTTTATACAAGTTTTGATAATATTTGTTTATTTTTCTTACATTAAAAATTATTATTTTTCAAGTTTTCAAACATGAAAATTTTGAGGTTAAAAATAATCAAAGTTGGCTAGCAATGTTTTGTACTTGTTTTATTTTAATTTTGATCTAATAAATACCTATGATTACTATTATGTATTCATTATTGGTTGCAGAAATAACAATTCTTGGTACATTACTTACATTGAGGTCGTCACATTTCTAAATTCAGCAGAGCAGAAGTTGCTGCTTGTTGCGAAAGAATTGGCCACCGTAAAACAATCAAATTCGAACTATTTGCCACTTTCCATCATGAAAAAATTTCTTAAAATCGTTTTCAAAGGAAAAATTAAGCAAATTTCGAAGAAATTGCACGGACAGTACTTTAAAATAATGTTAACCAAGTAATATAGTTCTTGATAGCGATGACGTTTGCCATCAAGTGACGCCATAATAACATAAGAAAAACTTATTACTTTTTTGTTTATTTTTTGGTTTATTTCAAGTAAAACTGTTTAATTTTCTTTTTTGTTTAGTAAATTTGCTGTGGATAATATTATTTTCTTTAGTTCTCGTTTTAAAATCTAACAAATCGAATTCAATTGGGTGTAATCTGTGTACGAGTTCCGAGTAAATTGCCTTAAGATATACAATGAATGCGTTTCTTTTGTTCTACTCCATTCTTCTTTCTTTCTTATCCACTTCTTTTTTTCTGGTATTAGTTGTTTTGCGAGCTGGGCTACTGTTGCTTTCAGTTTTCAGGCTGATGTATCTTGGTGTTATCTTATTTTTAATACACATAATAAAAACCAGATGTTCTGCTTACTAGTTTCACATTTCAAAAATAACTTAAAGTACTAGAGGGCCAAAAAGATATTTGCTTCTTTCAAATTTTAAATTATGTCGGCGTTTTATTGATGGAAATCCATTGTATATAATGTAAAACAGAAACGCAACTTTTTGTTTAATTTCCGAAGAAGCTACATCATGGTAAAAAGGATATGTGTTTTCAAAAGCAATAAATGATAGTGGAAATTAAATAAAAAACTTGCATTTCTGTTTTGCATTGTATATAATGGGTTTCCATTAAGAAATAGCTTCCACAATTCAAAGTTAAAAAAAATACTACGAAAATTACTTAGTCTTCTTAAAAACCAACCCATTTTGTGTACCTATTTGAAATGAGAGCTGTCTTACGGTGCTAGAAGGGGACTATCAGCGATCTCATCCACGATATGTTCTCCTTGCACTTTTTCTACGCATACAAACTGTTGGTTGATTTCTTCGAAATAAATGTAGATTACCTTCTTTTTTGGACAATTGTCTGACTTCCTTTTTGTATGAAAAATTAAGACTGATAATTATAATTTTTTTTTGCCACCTTATACCGTTATGTTTAGCCTGTTGAAATCGATTCCTCTTTTATTTAATACTAACAAGCCCATTTGTATAATAAGATAGATCCATAACTGGTGATAGGAATAAGCGGAATTTGAATATAATGTACCTACGCGAAAAGTTCATAAAATTATTGTTTACAGTTTAATTGATTGTATCTATACCGGTTAAGGCTAAAACTTTGCTCAATTTTTAGCAGACTTGAATTTATTCGTTACTTAATACCACAATACCAATCCTAAACTAAGAATTATGATATCAATGTCACAAACACAATAAAACTGATCTACTAGAATCAAATTTCCGTAGCAACTAGACCGGGCTTAAAAGTTAAACCTTTTTAGTTAATTAAGCTATTAATATTTCATTTCAGATGCCTTCTAAAATGAAGGGCAGCGGAAGTCAGTGTCACATGGTGGAACAGCCCAGTTGGTCTAGCCCATCAGCCAGCCCTTCGCCGCCTCCCCCTCCCTTACCTCCACCCGTGGCAGCGCGGTGGGCCAGGACGGAACAAGCCAGTGCAGAATCCTGTCCTCATTGTCGAGGTAGGCTAGCATCGTTACCGACCCGAACGACCTCGCTGAGTAGTTATAGTTGTAAAGGTAAGACAAAAGAATACTCGTGTGGAAGTGTTTGACGTCCCAAAGTAGTAGTGACGTTTGGTCTAGTCAATTGAGTAATGGCGGCTTGTTCGCACCTCTTGCTAATTATCTATACAGGATGATTCTCATTGTAGGAAAACTACAATTAGAAATAATTTGATAGTGTACTAATGTGCTTGGGGGACAGCCGGCTAACATATTTTCAAGATTCCGGCACCTCCGTTATACCGGAAGTAGATGTCAACTCGCTTATTTTAAATGAGACACACTATACAATATTGCGTTTTTGATTTTTACGTAAAATTCTAGACATATTTCATGTATAACATTCTACAGTCGCCGTTTTGGACATATTTAAATGACGTTGGCGGACCAAAACTTAACTATAAATTTTTCCTATAAGAAAGTATTTATCATTTAATTTGGATTAGTTTTCTTGTAGATGAAGATCGACTTAAGTAGTCGGTTTATGATATTTTGAAAATTATTAGTACAGAGTGGTCAAAAAAAAAAAGAATAAAAATTATATTTAAAAAATCGTCAAAAGTGAATTTTTTCAAATAGAAGGCAGCTATTTTCATAATTTTAACATATTCAGCATTAAAAATAAGGGTAACTTTGTATAAGGTTGTCTATTTTAGAAATTTTTAGTTTTCAAAATATTGGCAATTCAACATTATTCTATTGTAAAAATGCTATACGGCTTTTAAGATTTTTTATTAGTTGGCCATGACGGCGAGACGTGGCGAAAATAAAACAATCGAACCCTACATAATTGTCACTAGTTCTTGCCATTTGACATTCATTAGTAATAATCATGCCGGGGCGATTAAATTACACGCACGATAATTATTTAAACTTATTTATTATTTATGGAGAGTTATTTCAAGAACATGCGATACATTCACCAACACCACCAACTGTTAAAAGGATTATAGAAAACTTCAAGAACTTTGGATCCCTAAAAGAAATAGAAATAAACTAGTTGTTTAAATGAAAATATTGAAACTCCAATTTTAGGAAATTTCGCCGCATATCCGACAATATCTACAAGGCAAGCAGCATTGGAGTCTAGATTATCTTAAACATCAGTTTTAAAGATTTAATGGAAAAACAATTTTCATCCCTATGTATATTTCATAGTACAGCATTTAAAAGGCACTGATTTTCCACGAAGAGTATAGTTCTGTTAATTTATTTTACTTCGGTCACAAGAAAATGCTGGTTTTTAGGATAATATTATTTGGTCGGACGAAGCCAAATTCCCAAAAAAAGGATTGTTTAATCGACGCAATTCCTACTATTGGAGCGACTCAAACATACACCATTTAAAGAATTAAATTTTCAAGAGTCTTAGCAGTTTAATGTGTATTGTGCTATAAGAAATGACGGCGTCGGCCCTAGAATTCTATCAAGATAATTTGAATGGTAAGTTAGCCATTTTTGAAGACTTCTAGATACAAAATACGTTTTTTAACTTATGGTTGAACGCTACTTTGACATCTTGAGAAATTTGGAAGTGAACTATTTAGATAACTTGCCGCTGGCTGATCAAAGAAATCTCTTTCACCAACATGATAGGGCACCTCCACATAATAGTCATGTTTTATGATCAATGGATAGCCAAGAATGGGCCATATCTTTGGCCACCTCACTCTCCCGACCTAACAGTACTTGATTTTTTATTTATGAAACAATCAAAAATGATGTATACAATAACCCATTAATCACTATGGAAGATTGCAGGCAGCGCGTCAGAATAGCATTTGAGGAATTTAATCCTCAATCAATAAGAAGAGCCACCCACGAAAAGTTCCTGCTTATTTTATTAACAACTGGTTTATTTCTATTTCTTTTAGCTTTTATAGTTCAGGTTAGTTTTTCTACTCGTCTGCAGGGCAGAACTTACATATTCTAAGATTATTGTTATCAACTAATAGATCTATTATATTCTACATATAATCATAGATTTGACGCTTTAAAAATAACACTAATCCTTAACAAAAACTCTTTTATTTGAGAGATTTTGTTTTCCATTGGCTTGATTTGAAACAAGCAAAAATATCTTCACTGGGTAATACCATAACTCACCTTGGAAAATGGAGTTTTTTTTATAAATATGAAAGATAATAAATAATGTTATTTATGGTGCAGCTTTGAACTCATTTTGCTTCAGCAATCCACTAAATTTTAAGTAAAACTCTTTATATTTTCACTAGTATGAGTTATTAAATAAATTAATTGGAATGTATTACTTTAAGATTGAAATATCAGATTTAACATATTAGTTATAATTATATCCTAATGATAGTTTTAAGGTCCAATTATGTTTTAATGGTCTTAATTTTGCCAAGAATTCAAAATATTCAATGCGAAAATAAAAAACTGGTTTAGGTTTTTGATATGGGTATAAAGTTATTTTTTCAATATATATAAATAAAATTTTAATAAAAAAATTGAACCGACTTCTAAAAGTGCGCTAAAAAGTGAAAAATAACTAGAAATTTTTATATGAAATTGAAATTTTTGAAGTCGGCGCCAAACTAATACCTGACAAAATGTGATTCCCGTAAACAGATTAAAAATACTTTATTTATAATTGCTTTCTAACCATAATTTGTATCTACTAGAAGTTATTTATTTCATTTAGAAATACTTTGGCGCCGACTTCAAAAATTTCAATTTCATATAAAAATTTCTAGTTATTTATAATAATTTTAACAGTTGGTAGTGTTGGTTTCTGTTTCTTCGTATATCGGATCGCGAATGTATCGCATGTTCTTAAAATAACTTTATCACATTTTCCATAAATAATAAATAAGTTTCAATAATCCTCGTGGGTGATTAGTATTAACGAATGTCAAATTGTAAGAAATAGTGACAATTCTGTAGGGTTCGATTGTTTAATTTTCGCCACGCCTCGGCGTCATGGCCAACTGATAACAAAACTTAAAAGCTGTATAGCATTTTTACGATAGAAAAATGTTGATTTGCCAATATTTTGAAAACTACAAATTTTTTGAATGGACAACTTTATACAAAGTTACCCTTATTTTTAATGCTTAATGTGATAAAATTATAAAAATAGGTGCTTTCTATTTCATAAAATTTACTTTTGACGATTTTTCAAAAATAATTTTTATACTTTTTTTTTGACAATTCTGTACTAATAATTTTCAAAATATCATGAAAAGACTATTAAAGTCGATCTTCGTCTACAAGAAAACTATCCCAAATTAAATAATAAAGACTTTCTTATAGGAAAAATCTATAGTTAAGTTTTGGTTTATAAACGTTATTTTTGACATAAAAATTTAAATATGTTCAAAACGGTGAGACTAAAGTATAGAATATTATACATGAAATCTGTCTAGAATTTTAAGTAGAAATCAAAAATGCAATAATATATAGGGAGTTCCATTTAAAATAAGCAAGTTGACATCTACTTCCGATTTAACTGGAAGTATCGCCATCTTGAAAATATTTTAGCCGGCTGTCCCCCATGCAAAAAAGTACACTGTCAAATTTTTAGATTATTCCTAATTATAGTTTTCCCACAATCGATCTATAAAGTTCCCGGAGAATCACCCTGTATACAGGGTGATTTAATAGGTGGAATATTAATGTAGTGAAAGGGGATATATTTTCAAATTACAGGGTGTCTGGCGGCACATTTATGTTTTTAAAATGAAATAAAAAACCAATTATTCAAAATATATTTTTAAATACTTTTAAAAAAGTACAGATACGGATTTCATTTTTAAAGATAATGTTTTCCAAATGCTTTTCGTCGAGTTGCACACATTGTTCGAAACGGAGCCAAGTGTTGCGCACAACACTCTGCAATAAGCTCGGTTAAATGTTGTAGATTTCTTGTTGAATGTTTTCTTTTAAGGCCACAACAGTTCGGGATCAAATTAGGCGACCTCGGTGGCCACGGGATGTCTCTAAATTAATTTATTAGCATTTGAGGGAAAACTTCCCGAAGCAAAGTCATTGAAGCCCTGACCGTATGTAGGGACGCTCCAACCCTGTTGAAACCTATAATTGTCACTATTCACATTCGTCGCCTGGCCGGGCATTTTCAAAAAAGAAATGTTCAATAATTCTATTCGTGGACAAAGCGCACCAGACAGTTACCCTGGGGCAATGTGATGGTTTTTGGAATTTAACTCGTAGATTATGGGTTCTTCGTGAAGAGTAACGATAATTTTGCTTATTGACAGATCCGTCTAAGTAATAATGAGCTTCGTCACTCCAAAAAATGGAATTAATTGTTCGAAACTTTACCAACATCATTTCACAAAACTATTTCCGTAAAATGAAGTTATTTTCTTTCAATTTTTGGACAATCTGAATTTTAAAGGATGTCACTTTAATTTAAACCTCTTTTCAAAAGTTCGTGGACGGTTGCTATTGGAAGTCCCAATGAAGCTGCCCTTTTCGGAATCTAAAGTCGTTAATTTTCTCGTAAACTTCTTTCAACGAGTTTGATGTTTGTGGGGTCCTTGAAGTTCGGCTAGGCTCCACCCAGGAACGAACTAAATTCACACTGGGCGCATCACTCGATCATCAGATATTGAACTTCGAACAAAATTGTCGACGAGCGATCACGTAAGAATCACCGCCTTTGAAAAATGCCTCCACAGCGAACGCGCGATGCTCTTCCGACCGCTGCGGCATCGTGACGTAATGACGTAAAAATCGATGGTGTAGGCCCCAACGGTGGTGCTATAACTAATGAGCATGAGGGAAACTATTATTTATTTATTAAGGAACACTAATATTTTGACGTTTTCTACTTTTGTCGTATTAAAAAAGTTTGTTAACAGAAATAAATTCAACAAAAGCATAAAACGTCAAAATATTAATGTATCACATAAAAAATTACATATTCAGGAAAATAACACAAAATAATTTTTTATTAGATTTACAGTTTCTGAATATTTATAAGTCCTGATGAATTAGTCAAAACTTGCAAAAATTAACATTTCAATTACTATAAACAAAATATTTTTGCTATGTATATTTTCACAAACTCTCTCTTGAATTGTTCTTGATTTTATGTATTTTTGTTTCGTTATATTGCATTTTGAATTTTTATTAAGAAAATCAAAACCATCTTAATATTAAAACTATTTAAATTGTTGAAATTGATAGTGTGAAAGTGTAAAGATTATCACACCATTATATTTTTGTAAAGGTGAGGGTATGTTTTGTAAGATTCATTGAGAAAATATGATATGTTAAACAGAAAAAAGCAAAAAAATATACAGCTGAAACAAATCGGTAGGAGGGTTCTATAAATTTCAACAAGTATGTTTTGTTACATATACAAAATATGCCTATATACAAATACAAAATATTCTTTATAACGATGTTAGTATGTGAACAAAGAAATAATAATTTTAATCTAGTTTTGGTAAAAACATAAGGCAAAAAATAACATATTAGGTTTTCTTAATAACTTACAAAAATAATAAAGGTTAATGCCTTGCTATCTTGCTAAAAATGAAAAACTGAATTCCTTTAAATAATAAAATCACATTATATGAAGAGTCAAGTCATATTTTCAAAAATATACATTAAACAAAAAATAATTTTTCCCAAAAAAAAAAACAGCAAATATTTATAATTAATATATCCTTTTTAGGTTACTTATAAATAATAACAGAAAACAAAAATATAAATTTTAAGGAATATATTGTTTCATATTAAAGAAAAAAAAATACAATAACTATATAAGGTCTACGGCTTAATAAACATATTATATTCACCGATGATCCTAAATACAGAAACTCAATAAAGCCAGAGCAAAGCAACTAATTTTCACAACTTTGCTCTAATTGTTCACACAATCTTCACATTTAAAAGCATATGTATTTAGCAAAATAAAAAAAAAATAATTGTTTAAAAACATAATAATAATTTCTAGTTGCCTTTAGGAAAAAATATTTTTCTATATAACAACATAAATAATAATAAAATAAAATATATTTTAAGTAACTATATAGAAAAAATAAAGTATCTTTAAAAACAAAAAGGAACTTGAATTCTTTGTCACCGCACAAATGTAAAGTCATAGTGGATGTCGCAATCAAGGTATAAGTAAAGATCTTCATTAGTTGGAGGACTTATCCAGGTGCAGGTTCCTAGATCATGGTGGACTTCAGTAGAGATCTAACATGAAACAAAAGAAAAATTGGGCAGAATCATCTTATACGGTAACAAAATGAATAAATATCAGAAATCGAGTACAAAAGTAAATATAAAAATACCTAAAACAAATAAAAAATAAAACTGAATTAATTATGTAGCGTAATGGTGGAAGTGCCACATATCCCTTTTAATTTTTACATTTTTTTATTCTATATTATAATCAAAAATAGTATTTTTATTTTGAAAATTGGTAAATTGTTGTTATAGCTTTTATAAACATTACCATGATTTACAAGCCAAACGGCTTCGCACTCCCTCCAGGGATTATTCACTCATATCAGGCATACAAAGACACCAAAAGTATGAAGCTCTGTGGGAATCCTTTCCATGTTATCGGGTCCTAGGTGACGTTGTCTGCTGTATTTTCTACGAACTTTCGGACGCTTCGCGCGCTTGCTAGGAGAACTGCTTTCTGCATCGGCTTATACAGATGCTCACTAAGACCCAGTCCCTTGATGTTTTGCAGGAGGTTCTTTGGTATCACTCCAGTTGTTGACAGTATTATGGGAATCGTTTGGACGCTGTTCATTGCCCATTGTCTTCGGATTTGGACCTCCAGATCTCTGTATTTGGCGATCTTCTCGTTGTATTTTGGCCTTAGGTTGTCGTTAGGTACAGCAATGTCGATTAGTGTAGTTCGCCTAGAAATTTTATCTATTAGTATAATGTCTGGTCCATTATGAACTATTGTTTGATCCGTCAGAACCGTTCGGTCCCAATATAACTTGAACTGGTTGTTCTCAATAATAGGCTCCGGATTGTACTTGTAATAAGGCACTTTTCCTACCTGTAATAGGTTTAACTTTTCTGCTAACTCTTGGTGGAATATCTTAATGGCTGAGCCGTGTCTTTCCTTATACTCGGTTGCGGCAAACGCTTGGCATCCTCCAGTTATGTGCTGAATTGTCTCCAATGTTCGACAGCCATATCTGCATTGGTCATTTTCTATTGGGGAATCTCTAATGATGAACTTCCGATAGTTCTTCGTCGGAATAACTTGGTCTTGTATAGCTAACAAGAAGCCCTCCGTTTCCGGAAACATCTGTCCTGAAATCAACCAGTAGTTCGACGCTGAGTTGTCGACATTGTTCTGATTGACCTCATTTGGATGCCGTCCATGAAGTGGCTTCCGTAGCCAGGTTTGTAACTTCTCTTGGTCTGTTTGGTGGTGAGAAGTTATATCTTGTTCCCATTACTGTAGCGGCGTTGAATCGTCTGCCTCGCATATTGCTCGATGTAGTGTGGAAGAGTCCGCTAACTTGTGGAAATATGAACGTAAATTTATTATTTGTTGGTCGAGTTGCTTACCAATATCCACCAAACCTCTTCCTCCTTGGTGTCGTGGAAGCATTGTACGTTCAATAGCACTCCGAGGGTGATGTTTCTGTGCTTTTATTTGGAGTGTCCTTATTTTTCTTTGCAGGTTTTGGATGTCCGTCCTGCTCCACTTTACAACTCCAAAAGAGTAGCTCAGCGCAGAGCAAGCATACGTGTTGAGCGCCTTAAACAAATTTCTACTATTTAAATTAGTTTGTAATACCCGTATTACCCTCCTGACAAATTCTGCTGTCAATTCGGCCTTCATAGTGCCATGGTCAATTCTTTTAGCCTGTTTCATACCTAGACATTTGTATGTTTGGTTTGCTTCTATTGCAGCTATAGTTTCACCGTTTTGCATGTCAAAAGCCCCCGGTTGTATCTTCCCTTTAACGATGTTCAAAATACGGCACTTGTCAAATCCAAATTGCATTCCGATATCCCCGGAGAACTCTTCTACAATTTTAAGCATTTGTTCCAGCTGGTTTCTGATAGAAGCCATCAGTTTAAGATCATCCATGTATAGAAGATGATTCACTCTGACTACCTCTTCGTTGTTATTTCTATCACTAAAGCCGTATCTGGTTGAGTTCAAACGGCGTGATAGTGGGTTCATTGCAAGGCAGAACATTACTGTTCTTATACTTTATTAGGCATAGCCCCAACCACTAAAATCTCCCAGTGAGTATCTAAATTAATATTTTTTATGGTTTTATATAAAATAAACCACTATTCTTTATAAAAAATTTTGCAGTTTTTTACACTGAGCCTAAAGTTTCACCTCTCTTGTTTATTGATAGTGGTGTAGTAAGTAACTACCTTAAAATTGACACTACTATATTAATATTATGTTGTTTTAAAATATAACAATATTATTTTACTCATTTTTTCTGAATTCCAAAAAAAAAGTCAATAAAACTTTCCCAACTACAACATAACAAACGCGGCTTCGCAAAATGGAAAAAAAGAGTTGCCATCTTTGATCTAGAATGCAACGACGTGATTGGTTAAATAAATTGACAATTTAAATTTTACTTGAATTGTCTGATTGGTCAGAAATTGCGGTGGATGACAGTATTGACAGCTGCGATTATTTCAGTCAAGGTTGCATAGGCATGATTGTGACAGACAAATCCGTAAGATTCGTGATTCGAATGATGCTGCCCTCTTCCCGCACCGTATATTACTCTTCTAAATAATCTCATTTACAAACCTAAATCTGCCGTCAGATACCCTGGTCGGCTTATATAGCGAGTATTAAAAAAGTGATGCTTTAAAATATGAAGTTTCAAAATTATCGAATTTTCAAATATTTTTTGGCTGAATTCAGTATTTAACTTAAATTGAAATACACCAAAAATTCTTTTTTCATATTGTTGTTTTTCTCTCTCTTTATTTCTGGCAGATTTCTAAATCTTTGTCCCCTTTCATTATAACATTAATTGCCCCATCCGTTACACTTTCGGGACGTTAGCCACAATCTTAACATATTATGTTTTATATCTCCTAAGTTTATGGTTGAGATGAACATAGGAAAGTCATACGTATTAAAAAAAAATAATAAATTTTAACAACCATACTATATTTTTATTATAGATGTTCCGATTTGATTGGACTGCGACGAAAACAATCTTTAAGAGCTTTTTATGGTCTACCATAGAACCATATAAATTATGTTCAGTTTGTGAACGAGCAATAAAGAAAAACACGTTTCATTAGGATTTAATAAAATTTTATTACGTTACGTTTTAATATATTAATTAGGTGTCCATTATGATCTAAAATTAAAGTTTATGGTTGCTTTTATTTTGCTTTACCGTTAAGATTTTTTATTAAGCAATTTTTGCTGTCGATTAGCGGAATTCTTGAAACGTAAAAGTCTTGATAGTGTTTGACGTCAGAAATAGCGTTTAAGCTTACTTGGAAGAGCGGTATTTATATCATAAATATGGTTAATATAGTGCTACTTTTATTAGTTTTTATTTATCAGCGAATTATTTTGTAAAATCGTCGAAAGATTTTGATTTTGAGTCCCAAAGGTTAATTGTATTCAGATGGACCCTCCAACGATTTTTAAATGTATTTTAACCTCCTGAACATGAATTTTTTGGGTGGAAGTTGGTCATCCTGGAAGAAAACTTGTAATTAACACACAATTTACAGAAAATTGAAGAATTGTTGTTTGGGAAAAGAAATAATTAAAATGAAACTTCGAAAATTGATATTTTTGCGATATTCCGATGCTCATAACTTTGGATTGAATAAATACTTTTCAATTCTGGTAGCATTTAAAAGTTCAACTCTCCATGAGATAAAACGTTGTTTTTTGTTCTTTTACTACTTTTTTACGCTATAAACAAATAGTGTTTTATCGCTTTTGCGCATGTTTGCAGGTCTCTGGTTGCCTACTCACAGATTCATTATGTGGTTGCGCGCTCTGCGGTTTTAAATAACATAAGCGAATATGACGAAAACTCAAAAAATATTCACTTTTATTTATCAAAACCTATAATCCATTTTATACTTTATGGATACCTGCTGCTTGTAGAAAGAATAATATCCCGACCATTCTCTGTAGTAATAACACTACTACACAGCCAATTTGCGACTGTAATGTAAAAGGCAGTCGTTGGTTAGTTTTTGGTCTCTACATGCGAAAATCATGGTAAAAACTTCCTAATACGTAAAATTTTTGAGCAAAAATGAATGAATATTTTAATGACATTATTTTCAAAAGCAATTTGTTATATACCTGGACGCGACGTTGTCAAATTTACTTTTTTCATAAGTTAGGGAAATTGTGTACAATCTGGCAATACCACGTGAAGATGTCTAGGGATGACAAGTCACCAACTCCCGATACCCGATGTTCCTAGAAAATACCAAAAGTACGCTTCAGCTAGCCAGCAGTCGCATCATCAATATGGGTTTAGCATGAGTAGTGGTCAGTGTTAGACAGCAAAGCGAAGTGCGTGAACAAGCTAATAGTAAGAGCCTTGTAGTAGTATTATCTTTGTGTTAAATAAAGTTAGTTGACGCCTGTAAACGTAGTATCACTTCTCTGAACTGACGTACGCGACAGTACAAAAATGTCTAAAGTACAGAAACGGGTTTTGCTACATATGTGGTCAGTTTACCCCTAAGTCGTAGAAAAGAACAACAAAATGATCAAAGTAGCTTATCATAAGTATTTTGGATGTCTGGTTGGCGATCAAGATCGGGATTGGCCTCCTGATATATATGTTGCCAATCCTGTGCAGCAAATCTAAGTAACTAGTTAAATGGCAATCGCTCTTCTATGCCTTTTGCATTTCCAATGATTTGGTAAGAACTAACAAATCATTTTCACGATTGTTAATTTTCATGACAAAAGTGTGCTTTTTCAAGAAAGAGCAAACGTAATATTGAATATCCGGATATTCCCTCAGTCATAAAACCGATTGTTCATGGAGAAGATTTACCAGTTCCAGCACTCCCGGCCAAATGGAAGAAGATTTAGAAATATGTGATGATTAGGCAGAATCCGATAATGTATCACAACAGAACGATTCTGAGTTTCCCAATAGTGAAGGAAAAGTACCTCATTTAATCGAATAATCTGAATTAAATGATCTAGTTCGAAACCTCCACTTGTCCAGAGAGCATGCTGAAGTATTAGGGTCTAGATTACAACAATGGAATTTACTAGCAGCTGTAACCAAAGTTACAATATTTAGGAACAGTAACCAAGAGCTCGTTTTTTACTCTGCAGGATAAAATGTGTGCTTGTTTTAATCCAAATAGTATTATCTAAAAATTAGGATTTGTACATAACCCGTACGAATAGCGCTTATTTATAGATTCTTCTAAAACAAGTTTAAAATCAGTTTTGCTCCATAATGGCAAGAAAAGATCCTCTATTTCTCTTGTACTTGCAATTGACCTGAAGAAAACATTCGAAAGTATGTCACTTATTCTAAATGGAATAAGCTACGATACGTACAAGGGGCAAATATGTGGTGATCTAAAAGTCATAGGACTATTACTAAGACCTCAGAGTAGATTTACGAAGTATTGTTATCTTCTTTGTCTTTCTGACAGTAGAGCAACACAGAGCCATTACCACGTAAAAGAATGGTTTCCAAAAGATTAATATATTCCAAGTCAAGCTAACGTAAAGAATATTCCTTTTATTGATCCAAACAGTACTGTTACCTCCATTACATATTAAACTGGGATTGATTAAAAATTTCGTTAAACAATTAGATAAAGAAGGAGATGCATTTAAATACCTTAAATTTTTCCTAAACTAAGTGATGCTAAGTTAAGGAAGGAATATTTGTTGGACCACAAATTAGAAAAATTTGATCAAAAATTAAATGATTTTGAATTAGCCTTGTGGAGTTCTTTTAAAACGATTGTTTTGAAAGCTACTGCAAAATGGGCTGTCGCAATTCTCTTATAATACTCTTCTTGCACTCCCATTTAATTTTTTTCCCAGAAAATTTGGGTGAGGTTAGTGACGAGCAAGGAGAAATATTCCACCAAGACATATTAACAATAAAGCAATAGTATCAAGGCAGATGGGATCCACCAAAGATGGGGGATTATTGTTGGTTTCTTATGAGAGAAAGCAATCAGGAATATAAATGAAAGTGAACATTTGCGAAAGAGTTATGTACACAAGACTTACTATAAATGTATTTTCATGTGTATTTCGTAAACAAATCATGTTTAATTGTTTTGAACTTATATATACATATTAAATACAAATTTATTTATTAAATAAAAATAACTGATACATTCTATAACTCAAAATCTATACGTGGTGGAAAATTTTCTTTGTTGAATTCGCAATTAGGATCCTTTGAACTCCCACAGATAGCCATTGTAACAACAGACGCAATTTTTTTTGTTGACATTTTAAAATTATGATAATTTTAATAAATAATAAAAAATTATTGGCAATAATCCTAAAATGAGTATCGAAATAGGCCATTTTTTTGGTTTCTTTCATTTTTTGACAATTTAATCATATATATTTTTTTTTTTATTATTGGGAGCCTAAGTAAAAACGAAAAAAATGGGCTCAGTCCGAATTGTGTCGTATAATATTAGAGGAAATGCGATTGAAAATATAATTTTTTTTTAGTTAAATAAGCAACAGTTAAACATTATTGCACAAAAAAAAATAATTGCTTATTTGGGGCATCAAAAGATATACATTTTCCAAGCTTGAGCTTAATCAGGTCATTTTTGTGGAAGAAAAAAAATAAAAAACCGAAAAAACGGTATTTTGTATTTATAATAATAATAATAATAATAGCCGCTAAGATACTCCACCAAGAGTTAGCAGAAAAGTTAAACCTATTACAGGTAGGAAAAGTGCCTTATTACAAGTACAATCCGGAACCTATTCTTGAAAACAACCAGTTCAAGTTATATTGGGACCGAACGGTTCTGACGGATCAAACAGTAGCTCATAATAGACCAGACATTATACTAATAGATAAAATTTCTAGGCGAACTACACTAATCGACATTGCGGTGCCTAACAACAACAACCTAAGGCCAAAATACAACGAGAAGATCGCCAAATACAGAGATCTGGAGGTCCAAATCGGAAGACAATGGGCAATGAACAGCGTCCAAACGATTCCCATAATACTGTCAACGACTGGAGTGATACCGAAGAACCTCCTGCAGATCATCAAGGGACTGGGCCTTAGTGAGCATCTTTATAAGCCGATGCAGAAAGCAGTTCTCCTAGCAACCGCGCGAACCGTCCGAAAATTCATGGGAAATGCAGCAGACAACGTCACCTAGGACCCGATAACATGGAAAGGGTTCCCACAGAGCTTCATACTTTTGGCGTCTTTGTATGCCTGGTATGAGTGAATAATCCCTGGAGGGAATGCGAAGCCGTTTGGCTTGTAAATCATATAATAATAATAATAAAGGTTTTATTTAATAAATTATTCTACATTTATATTTTCAAAAATGGTGGGCGAGTTTCAGTTCGTCCTAGATATAAAATATCTTTGACGTCTGTTCAGCTAACCCACAAAACTAAATACAATGAAAACCAGTTTAGAAAAATTAAAATTAAAAATGTCACGAAATATATCAAAAGAAAAACAATATTCAACTTAAGGGAAAATTAGTTAACAACATAAATAATAACCTGAATACAGTTCGATATTAATTAAAAAAAAAAACAATATTAATAAGTCTTAAATGAAAGAAAGAAAAAGGTTCAAAGACATACCCCGAGAAAACGCACAAAATTCACTCAGACACCCAGGATGCTCCCCAAAACCATGGACCTAAATCTCCCTGCTGACACCGATCTACCCAATAAATCAATGGCATAATTATTTAAGTATTTGGCAACATTATACGAAAACGATCTCTTGAACAACTCCAGCGAGTGGGAGGGAATAGTAAGCTTTCCCTTAAACCGAACATTTATATTATGTACATCGCATCGAAATCTGATTTTATTATACAAATATGGGGGTGTTTCTTGATTAAGTATGGAGAAAAATTGACATGTAGAGTGCAATTGTCGCCTTTGTCGCATGTCCAACCAACCGATCTCTTTTAATTTATAAGTAACATGTTCGAATTTCCGTATCCCATAAATAAGTCTTAAACAAGAGTTTTGTAGTTTTTGTATTCGTTTAGTGTCCAAGGCAGACAGGCATGGCCCATAAACCGTATCACAGTAATTCATATGCGAGAACACTAAGCTGTCGCAAAGCAAAGTCTTAAGTTCACTATTTAGAAAATGACGATTTTGAAAAATGAGTTTCAGGTTTATATAAGCTTTTTTTAATGACTGTGTAATGTGGTAAGAAAATCTTAAATCTTGGTCTAGGTGAAGACCGAGGTCTTTAAATGTATTTTAAAAAGTTATGTTAACATTATTCACCTTTACCAGCTCACTGTAGTTACGCATAAAATTATCCCTATCATTCTTCTTACCAAATAAAATAGCTGTGGTTTTCTGTGGATTCAGCTTTAAAGAATGACCACAAGAAAACTAAACCAAGTTATACAAATCAAAATTTATAGCGGACACTGCCTGTGGACATTCATCAGGGTAAAAGGATAAATACAGTTGTACATCATCAGCATAGTAGTGTTGTTTGCAGGATTTAAAGACGTTTGGAAACATAGAAATATATATACTAAAAAGTAGAGGTGATACAATGGATCCCTGCGGGACACCAGTCGCAATACCCAAAAAAGCTGACTTCTTTTCCTTATAAACAACAGCCTCGGTCCTCCCCGTTAGGAAGTTTGATAACATTCCTATTGCTAATGAAAAATGGACCTTAATACCTTATGTTGCAGGGAATCAAAGGCTCTAGAGTAATCGAACAGCATAAGCAACGTCAACTTGCCCCGGTCAGTAGCCTGAAAAATGTCGTCAGTAATATCCAACAGAGCTGTACTGCAACCATGACCCTGTCTAAACCCAGATTGAGAAATTGGTAATATTTTATTTGTTTCGACATGTTCCGGAAGTTGATTATCAATAACTTTTTCCAATATTTTTTAGAGCGTTGGTAATATACTAATTGGTCTAATATCGCCGAAATTTTCAGGATTTGATATTTTAGGAAGGGGAAACACACGCGCCTTTTTCCATTTTTCTGGCACGACCGAATGTATTATGCAGTAATTAATGATATGCGTAATGTATGGTAATAAGAAAGGCATACAAAGATTAATTGTAAAAATATTAATACCATCCAGGCCTGTTGCGTTACTCTTAATATTTGAAATTATTTTTAATATTTCTATTTCTGAAATGGTCTTGAAACCAAAGTCTGATGACACTAGGCAACTATTTTGATAATATAACACTTGATCATGATGGGGGGGGGGTAGATTTGGTATAGAATTTATGAAATGAGAGTTGATTTGTTCTACATTTGACAAGTGATCAGGTAAATCGGAATACATTTTTTTACTTACTTTTATATTAACTAAATTTGGATTAGCCCACAGATGTTTTTTGCTTTTTTCGGCATATGTTTGATTAAAGAATGTTCTCTTTTCCCGCCTCACAGAAGCTGTAAAAAGGTTTCGTAATAAATTGTAATCATTCCAATCGTTCTGCGATTTTGTTTTTTTATACCTACTCAGAGCTCTGCCTCTATCTTTCTTCAACGCGCGTAATGCCCCAGTAAACCACGGAGCATACGGCTTAGTAATTCGATAGGTTACAAAAGGAGCATGTATGTCCAAAAGAGTAATAATATTTTGACTTAAAAAGTCCGCCTTATCGTCAACTGTATCCAGATCAAAAATATTGTTCCAAGGAATGGAGCGTAAATCATATTCAAATTGAGTATAATCCATGTTTTTAAAGTTACGAACAGTTTTAAATTTTTGTTTCGGTTTGGTAATCAATATATCTACCACACAGGAAACCAGTCCATGGTCAGAAAAATCAACCGGCTGTACGCTTATGGCCGAGACAATATAAGACGATGTTACCAAAATATAATCTAGTAGAGAAGAACTTGTATCAGTGATTCGTGTTGGTTCATTTATAATTTGTCTCAGACCAAGGGCATCAAAACAATCCAGGACAAATTCCGTCTCGGTAGAGTCAACCTGTAATAAATCGATATTAAAATTGCCAAAACAAAATACATTGTTTACTAAAGGTAGTATCTGGGATAAGTCTGATTCAAAGATGTTTAAAAAATCCTTGTAATTATATTTTGGTGGTTTGTAGGCGACGCAGACAGCGACCCTTGACCCCGCCAGCCTCAATTCTATCCAGAGTTGTTCTATGAAATTACTACTTGGCAAAATTACATAGTTGAGATTTTTCCTTAGATAAATACCTATTCCTCCTCCACGACCCGTTCTGTCGCGACGAATAAAATTATATGCAGGAATGTTCAGAACATCATTAGTAATATTGTTATTTAACCAAGTCTCGCAAATGCAAACAATATCAAAATCATTGACCAGTAAAACATTTTTGAAAGCATCAAGATGTGCCATGAGCGATCTTACATTAATATGTGCGCATTTTAAATGAGATGCAAATATTATAGTTATATATTAATAACATTTTTTTAAATCTTATCTGCAGTCTTCAAAAAGAGAACAAGTTCAAAACAGAAAGATAACAGATAAATTTTGCGTTGTAAGAGGAAAACAAAAAATGACTATTTCTGCTCTAAACCAAGAATGTTCTGGGTATGTCTAAGCCTATTATTTTTAGGTAACAGAGAATGATTTAAGAAAGCAAAATATAGATATATATGAAATCCAAATTAAATTTCAAAAAGTAGAAAATGTCCACATAAATGAAACTTTTTCCAGAAGATAATAAAAAACAGGAATATACAAATAAAAAACAAGTACACTCTGATGTCTCTTAAAGATAAGGATATTGTAATTTAGTTTGTGGTATTTACTCACTTCTATCTGAGATCATTTTCTGAGGTAATTCTTCGCTTGACGTTATTAACGGAAACAAAAATATGACCATCCCGGGTCCAAGAGCACTTAACACCAAATTTATCACACACCTTCTTATACAACTCTAAGTTAGCGCTTGTTAACCACTCGGTTACAACGATTCGACTACCCTTAAGACATCTTTTTGAATTAAAAATTAAATTTCTTTTCCATTTATTTACAAACATCACTGACATGGGCCGTGGCTTACTCGAGTGACGATCCTCTTTTTTGCCCATACGATAACAATAGCTGATATCGCTGGAAGTTAAAGAAATATTTTGCATTTTGGAATTTATAATGTTTACTACTACGTCACACAGATTATCTGTATCGAATTCCTCATCAATACCGCTGATAACTAAACCATTCAAGAGCCCGAACTGCCGTTGATCTTCCATCTTTTTCTCACACATTTCTGATTGTTGCCTTAATTTAGTAATTTCAGTCTTCAAGTTGTCGATAGATTTTTGTGTATTTGTGTCAAATAATTGAATTTTTTCTAGAATATTATGCATAGATTCAACCTCATTGTCTTGTGTATGTGATCCCCTAGTACTATTTGATAATATTAGATTTTTCAGTTCACTCACATTACGCCTCATATTCTCTTCTAACCTTTGAACCTCTTGACCAAAGTCAATTGTTGTTTTTGTTGGAGAAAGTCCTCCTTTTGGGTTGCTACGTGTTGCTTTACCCATTGCACTTATAAAACCACACACGAGGGCACTATTTATTCCTTTTTAAGAGGTAAATAACCACTTATTAACTTTAATTTTTAGAGAGCAATTTCAAGAAACACTACTCGTGCAGCGACATCTATATTATCTAGGAAAATTTTGACAGTTAGGGTAAAAATGGTTTCAACAAGAGTTTTTATTCTCTACAACTTTTATACTCAACTTTTTATGATAGAATGCATAATTTACATGCAAATTGCCGATGGTTCGGATTATTTTTCCTTCATTAGTTCAGGTTCATATTATCTACAATATTCCACTATCAGTTTGCTATAACGAAATATTTTTTTTTCAAACTTTATTTTGACTGGCGTGACTCAGAATAACTGTAGAGTTTATCTTATTAGGTAGTGTGAATATAAGGCAAAATTTGAATTCATCTTTTTAGATTAATAATTAAAAAAAAAAAAAGAAACGAGAAAATGCAATTTACTTCCGCACATCTGCAGAGCATAATTTACATATTCTAAGATTACGAGTTATTACTGTTGTCAATTAATGGATCTATTATATTGTACATGATTATAGATTTTTACGCTTTGAAAATAACAGTAATCGTTAACAAAAACTCTATTATTTGCAAGATTTTGTCCTCCATTGGCTTGACTTGAATGTGTAATATCATAACTTACCTTGGATAATGGATTTTTTTTTCTAAAAATGAAGGATAATATATAATGTTATTTATGGGACAGCTTTGAACTTATTTTGCTTCAACAATTCACTAAATTTTAAGTAAAACTCTTTATATTTTCACTAGTATGAGTTATTAAATAAATTATTTGGAATGATAAATATTTATTACTTTAAGATTGAAATATCAGATTTAACATATTAGTTATAATTATATCCTAATGATAGTTTTAAGGTCCAATTATGTTTTAATGGTTTTAATTTTACCAAGAATTCAAAATATTCCATGCGAAAATAAAAAAAAAACTGGTTTAGGTTTTTGAGATGGCTATAAAGTTATTTCTTCAATATATATAAATAAAAGAAAATTACCTCAGAAATGATTATTCTTGATTTTGACAGTTTTAGATCATATCATTTTACGATATTTTTCACAGTATTCGGAGAGATATAAAACTATTAAAAAATAATAAAATCTTAGCATTTCTTGAAGTAAGCGCCGTAGTAACTGGAGAGATTATTTATAAATTATTTCTACACTGTTAAAAATAATCTGAAATTTAATATCCATTCTACATTAAATTTAGTGATTTTGTACCTAAAATCGCGAATAATTTACATTTCTTTGGAATTTAAAGCAATTTATTCAAAAATCACTTCATTGTACAGGGTTAGTCAACGATTGGATGAAGTAGGTTTGTGCCTTTTCGGTGAAATTAACAAAGAAACTATATTTATTGTTTAATATAGTTTATTTTTACGCAGATTTTAAAAATATTTAGGACTCTACAGGGTGAGCCAAAAAACTAGGACAGCATAAAGTTGTATTTTTTTAAATAGAACACCCTATATACGAATCGTATTTTCGATTTAGCTTATAATTTTAAATCTTTTTTATTAAGAGTTTACTATAACAAAACTTAATATTTTCTGAGATATTTAAGTTTAAAGAAAAAAAGTCACATTTTCAAGCATCAATTCAATCCTAAATAACGTTTTCAATTTTGTGACAAATATATTCAAAATTAAAATTTAGCAAGGCCAAGGACAAGTTAACATAATTTTTACCTAATATTTGCAATAAAAGCTACAGGGTGTTGAACACATCGGCTCAAATTTGAACAAGTTTAAATGAATAAATATATATTTTTTTTAAATGGTACCCCCTGTATATTTTCATGTTATTTAATAGAGTTATAAAAACCCTAAAAGTTTTGTTCAATATATCCTATACCTATTTATAATAGTTTTTGAGATTTTTCAGTTTTTCTTATTTTCCATACTTTTTTACAGAAATAGTCTTCATTATCATAGTAGCCATGTAAAATAATAAAAAGAAACTACAGAAACAAACATAATATGGTTAAATATGATGAAATACATTATTCGTTATATTACAACGGCAATAGTTTAATTAAACATAATGTAAAAAAATTAACACAACAATAACGACAAGGCAAATACATATTTACTTTTATACTAAATTGAAACAAAAAAATTACCTATTAAATACTGAGATTAATTATTTCTTTTTAATAAGTGTTCGAATAAACGACCCTCTTGTGCAATGCACAAATTTAGTCTTTTTTGCAAATTTTCTCGGACCCTGGACAAAATTAGTGGCATTATTGTTCTACAGGTATCCCTAATCCTGTTTCGCATATCTTCCACTGTTGTTGGTGGATTAACATACACCTTATTTTTAATATAATCCCATAGGAAGAAATCTAATGGGGCAAGACCTTGGTGGCCACTCAATGAAACCCCCACGTCCAATCCATTTTTGCGAATATCGTTGGTCCAAAAACGCACGAACTTCACGATGGTAATGCGGAGGCGCACCATCGTGCTGGAACCACATACTGTCGAGCTCATCCCTATCGACACCTTGAAGCAGTTGAGGTAGTTCTTCTTGTAGAAAGTTCAGGTAACTATGGCCATTTAGTGGTTCATTAAAAAAGTGGGGTCCAATAATTCGATTATGATGAATACCACACCAAACATTTAATGACCAGTGGTTTTGATGTTGCACCTCTCTAATCCAAAATGGATTTTCTGTGGCATAATAATGCATGTTGCGTCTATTTACGGTACCGTTACTTCTAAAAGTAGCTTCATCACTAAACATTACCTTGCATAATAAATTTGGATTTAATTGAATCTCCGCATTTATTGTACGACAAAAGTTTACACGACTTTCAAAATCCTGTCCATGCAATTCTTGGTGTAATTCCATGTGATATGGATGATACCTATATTTCTTGGTAGTACGATTAGCGGTGGATTGTGATGTTTCACATAATGCTGCTAACTGACGGCTACCAATATAAGGATTTTCCTGAACATTTAACAATACTTGTAGTTCTTTTTCTTCATTAGTTACTGGTTTGTTGACCACTTTACGTTTTGGATAATCAACACTACCAGAAGAATCAAATCTTTGCATTAGGTTTTGAAAAGTATGGGTATTAGGCTGGCGTCGATCAGGATACTTCATTTTGTAAATTCTTTGAGCAAGAAGGCAATTTTTTTGAGCCTCTCCTATTGTATAAATCATATCTATTAACTCATTCTTTGGAAAATTAATTTTACAATATAAGATGAATGCAAAAAAAACCAAACTACACTACATAAAAACCAAAAGAAGCGATTGCGGTTATAAATTTGACACACAGAAAAATGTTCTTTTACATTGTTTTTGCCATGGCTACTATGATAATGAAGACTATTTCTGTAAAAAAGTATGGAAAATAAGAAAAACTGAAATATCTCAAAAACTATTATAAATAGGTATAGGATATACTGAACAAAACTTTTAGGGTTTTTATTACTCTATTAAATAACACGAAAATATACAGGGTGTACCATTTAAAAAAAAAGATATTTATTCATTTATACTTGTTCAAATTTGAGCCGATGTGTTCAACACCCTGTAACTTTTATTGCAAATATTAGGTAAAAATTATGTTAACTTGTCCTTGGCCTTGCTAAATTCCAAATTTGAATATATTTGTCACAAAATTGAAAACGTTATTTAGGATTGAATTGATGCTTGAAAATGTGACTTTTTTTCTTTAAACTTAATTATCTCAGAAACTATAAAGTTTTGTTATAGTAAACCCTTAATAAAAAAGATTTAAAATTATAAGCTAAATCGAAAATACGATTCGTATATAGGGTGTTCTATTTAAAAAAATACAACTTTATGCTGTCCTAGTTTTTTGGCCCACCCTGTAGAGTCCTAAATATTTTTAAAATCTGCGTAAAAATAAACTGTATCAAACAATAAATATAGTTTCTTTGTAAATTTCACCGAAAAGGCACAAACTTACTTCATCCAATCGTTGACTCACCCTGTACATTAAATTTGATTAAATGGTATCTTAAGTTTCAATAAAGTAACTGAAAATATATTGAAATTTCTGAACATTAAAATTAATTCACATGTACCTTAACATTAAAGGAATTTACATTAATATTCAATATACATTACAAGATATTCCGGGAGATGGTGTTCCTTGTATTGAACTTTTTGTTTAGTATGATGTAAGTTGCTTAAAGGACTCAATTTTTGTTATGATGACGTGTACATGTCTGCCGGTACTGACGGAAACCAATGAGTTAGAAACCGGTCTACAGACAACGGTACATTACCTGTGGGAAAAATGCCCGCCTTTTCCTAGTAACCTCGTATTAATTTTGGTGCATTAGATAACATATCTTAAATTCACTCTATATTTAATGTACATAGTCACCTTAAAAAGTAATGATCAAAACTTTAATTCAGTTTATGATTACATTAGATTTAATGGAATAAATTAATTTAGATTTATGTAAATTATTAAATGTAATGGATTTAAGCGTTTATGAAATTTGCTTCCAGCACATTTACCTTAAATTTAATGCATTTCCTTTTTACAGTGTAGGTAGATTGATATTGTTAACTGACCTTATTTCTCTAAGATTATTGTATTGTTTATATAGCTTTTGATCGCTGGTCAATTTCGTTTTTCCTTTGTTAAGGGCCTCTTTGCGTTCTTTGTTGGTATTTTCAATAAATTTGAAACGTGGCTCTGACTTGAAGAAAGTACTGAATAAAAAAACAAATATACATGTATTAATTTAATTGCGATTTGGAACAGTTTATCATTTATTTTTTATTTATTACAAGATCTTTTGAAGTCGGTTTCGATTTTTTTCAATAATATATTTCATTAATTTTAATTCAATTAGTCCTCGAAATAGGTAGCTCAGGTACGACACTGGTCAATGGAAAATAGGATCAGTCTATTAAAACAAACTTACGCATTAAAATGGTCAAATTATCATTTCACAACATGTAAAGTCTCCTTGCAACCAGCAATTTATCTCTCCGTAATAATACAGCTATATGAATGTTATAAATTCCCTATATTATAATATGACGCTGATGCATGGGCAATGACGCGTATCTTCATAAATAAAATTTTTATAAAAAAATTGAACCGACTTCTAAAAGTGCGCTAAAAAGTGAAAAATAACTAGAAATTTTTATATGAAATTGAAATTTTTGAAGTCGGCGCCAAACTAATACCTGACAAAATGGGATTTACATAAACAGATTAAAAATACTTTATATGTAATTACTTTCTTACCATAATTTATATATATTAGTAACTATTTATTTCATTTAGAAATAATTTGACTTCAAAAATTTCAATTTCATATAAAAATTTATAGTTATTTTTCCCTTTTTAGCGCACTTTTAGAAGTCGATTCAATTTTTTTATAAAAATTTTATTTTTTGATTTTTAGTTTTGAATTATTTATGATATTTATAAATTATTTGAACTACATGCTAATTGAGATTAATGTACCTCGCAATGACTCTAAATTACCCTAAAATGAACCACTAAAAATTCTTTGATTCTTAGAGTTCTCCAAATACCAATGAAATTGTGTCAAACAAATATTTAGTCTGTCATAGTAAATCCAATATCTTAAATTTCAAATTACTTTTAGATTGGTAATATAGGCCCCAAAACCTTCCAATATCAATATTTAAAGAATTTGAAACGTAAGTTGCTTAGTCCGATATTTTTTATATTGCATATTGAGTTTGTACACGCCCCAAGAGCCCCGCAATATCAATTTTAGATAAATCCGGAAAATGTAAAATTTTTAGTCCTTCATATTGTATCTTATCAACCTAATAGTTGTAAAAAATTAACTTCATATTCGTAATACACCACCCCCAACGTCCTAATACCAAATCTAAAAAAATGTGAGTAAGGTAAAATTGTCAACCCACCATATTGGATCCGCCATAATAAATTTCAAAAAAACAATTTTAACGTCTTAATTTAGCCCCCTAGTACCAATTTTAGGTGAAATCCAGAAATATAAAATTTCTAAACGGTCATATTGCATCTGACGTATTAGATTTTCTTAAAATAATTTTATATTCGCTATTTACATCCTCAAAAACGATTTAGTTCCACATTTGAACAAAATCGAAACATGTAAAAGATTTTGTCAGCTATATTGCATTCGCCATATTGAATCCTGAAAAAATACTACACCCTCAAGAACCCTCTATATCAGTTTCGGAGAAAGTCGAAAAATGTAAAATTTTTAGAACACCATATTGAATCCGCAAGATTGAGTTTTTCAAAAAATATTTTAATTTCGTAATTAACACTAACAAAAATCCCTCCATACTGACTTCAGACAAAATCGAGAGATGTAGAATCTTTAATCCGCCATCTTAGATCCGCCATATTTATTTTTTTTAATAATATCAGATTCGTAATGTGCTATCCCAAAAACTCCCTCATATTAATTTTGAAAAAAATCGAACAAAATTAATTTTTTATCCACTATATTGGATAATCCATATTGAATTTTTTAAAAATAATTTCAGCTTCGTTATGCGAGACTCCGAAAACTCCGCCATACCAATTTTGGAGAAAATCGGACAAAATTGATTTTTTCGTCTGCCATATTGGATCCGCTATATTGAATTTTTTAAAAATAATTTTAGATTCGTCATGTGCTACCCCGAAAATTATCCTGTACCAATTTTGGAGAAAATCGGACAAAATCGATTTTTTTGTCCGCCATATTGGATCCGCGATATTGAATTTTTTAAAAATGTTTTGAATTCGTAATGTGCGACCTCGAAAACTCCCCTATACAAATTTTGGAGAAAATCGGACAAAATAAAAAAATTTTATCCGCCATATTGGATCCGCCATTTTGATTTTTTTTTAAATAATTTCAGATTCGTTGGGTACAACCCCGAAGATGCCCTCATACCAATTTTGAAGAAAATCGGACAAAATTAATTTTTTTGGCCGCCATATTGTAAGCGCCATCTTGGATATTACTGCATCAATTTCGTCCAAAAAAATATGGGACCACTGCAGCAACTTTTTGAACATAATATAAAAAATTTCATTCAAATCGGTGCCGCCGTTCCGGAGTAATCGGTGTACATATATAAAAAAAAAACATACATAGTCGACGAATTGTGTACCTCCTTCTTTTAGAAGTCGGTTAAAAAGTAGAAACTTTGGAACTGTGGATTTATCATCGCATTCCTCAAATTTTATGGACCAAACATGTTACCAAAAGAGCAATCCTCAAAAAAATGGGATATGATAAAAACGAATATCTTGGCAAAATCATAAGACATAATAAATATCGTTTAGTACGATTGGTTTGCATCATATGGAATTTTTTTTATTAATAGCTTTATTCTGAATTTAATTTTGGCATCAATTTTAGCTTCGATCGAGATGAAAATTAACCAAAAAAATAGTAGCCACATGATTAACATTATCTGCCACATTTTATTTTTTTCCAAAGAGGGTTTATATCTCAAAGTTTTTCTAAATGCAATTTTAGCTCATATGCAATTTGAGCTGTATAAGATAATTTAGATTTTTTACCCATTTTTTTTTTGTAAATTGCACCACTGTTGCAAAATAAGACTCAGCGCAACCTACATAAAACTTCATAATTTTGACAATGCTTCATCTCAGACATATTTTGTTTAAAGTAGCGCCATATTAAATGTGTGTTTTTCTACAAATAGGGCTATTAAAATTGGGTCACATGTAATGCAAAGTTTATTGGTTTTTGACCCTGTATAAGGTAACTTTATAAAATAACTATTTTTGATAAGGTAGTTTGTATCTAAAAGTAATACACATTATTATTAAGAACAAATTTTAATAATGAAGTTTTAAGTTAAATCGTTAAAACTAGATAAACTCTACGTAAAGATAAATAAAAATGTATTTTCGAATGTGTACTTATTTGTCTTAATTATAATGTAATAAAACTAAGTTTTTGAAAAATAGTTATTATTTTTTAGGATTTCTATTGTAAAATCTACCGTTTCGCGCCAAAATTTATTTTTATTTGATTACAGTCAACATCCTAAGTCAAAGAAAAATGCTAAGATCTTGATTTTCCATAAGATTTTCTACAGATTTTTCCATTTTTTAAAATTGAATTTACAAAAATTTGTGCGATAGTATAAATTGCCTTTTAAACTATTATAAAAAAAATTGATTTTCATTATGATCTAATATTTTTTTTAATATGGCCAGCGAATGGATATTTTTTTACGAAAAAAAAAAGATAAAATGGCTATTATAATTATGCAGTTTTAATTCTCGCTTTGGATTAATTTTCTCAAAAATATATGGAGAAGCTTAATCTTCCTTGTCTCCTCTGCCTCTAGAGATTGCAAATTAAAAAAAAAACCGTTGCATATCAACTTTTCTTGCGGAAAACTATTGAGTGAGATATTTTTGTTCGGTGTTCAGCATATTATATGGTGTACTTACAAGAATATACAACAGGTGCTATTTGATTCTTCTCTTTTTAACCGACTTCTAAAAGAAGGAGGTTCTCAATTCGTCGCGTATATATTTTTATTTTTTTTTTATGTATGTACACCGATTTCTCCGGAACGGCGGCACCGATTTGAATGAAATTTTTTACGTTATGTAAAGGAAGTTGCTGCGGTGGTCCCATTTTTTTTTAGATGAAATTGGTGCAGTAAAATCCAAGATGGCGCTTACAATATGGCGGCCAAAAAAATTAATTTTGTCCGATTTTCTCCAAAATTGGTATGGAGGAATTTTCGGGGTTTTACCCAACGAATCTGAAATTATTTTTAAAGAATTCAAAATGGCGTATCCAATATGGCGGACAAAAAAAATTTAATTTTGTCCGATTTTATCCAATATTGGTACGGGGGAGTTTTCGGAATCGCACATGACGAATCTAAAATCATTTTTAGAAAAGTCAATATGGCGGATCTAATATGGCGGACGAAAAAATCAACTTTGTCCGATTTTCTCCAAAATTGGTATAGGGGAGTTTTCGGGGTCTCACATAACGAATCTGAAATTATTTTTAAAAAATTCAATATGGCGAATCCAATTTGGCGGACAAAAATATTTAATTTTGTCCGATTTTCTCCAAAATTGGTATGAGGGAGTTTTCGAGGTGGCACATGACGAATATAAAATTATTTTTAAAAAATTCAATATGGCGGATCCAATATGGCGGACCAAAAAAACAATTTTGTCCGATTTTCTCCAAAATTGGTATGGGGGAGTTTTCGAGGTTGCACATAACGAATTCAAAATATTTTTTAAAAATTCAATATGGCAGATCTAATACGGCGGACAAAAGAATTAATTTTTTCCCATTTTCTCCAAAATTGATACGGGGGAGTTTTCGGGGTCGCACATGACGAAATCAAAATGTTTTTAAAAAAAATCATTATGGAGTATCCAATATGGTGGATAAAAAATTAATTTTGTCCGATTTTTTTCAAAATTGATTTGGTGGAATTTTTGGAATAGCACATTACGAATCTGATATAGAGGGTTCTTGAGGGTGTAAAATATGAATTTTTTCAGGATTCAATATTTCGAATGAAAATATAGCTAACTAAAAATTTTTCGATTTTGTTCAAATGTGGAACTAAATAGTTTTTGAGGATGTAAATAGCAAATATAAAATTATTTTAAGAAAATCTAATATATCAGAGGCAATATGACGGTCTAGAAACTTTAAATTTCTGGATTTCATCTAAAATTAGTACTACGGGCTTTGAAGGATATAGATTTAGATTAAATTAAGACATGAAACTTATTTTTTTGAAATTCAATATGGCGGTTCCAATACGGTAGGTTGAAAATTTTACCTTATTCGCATTTTTTCAGATTTGGTATTAGGGGGGTTGGGGGCGGTGTATTACGAATATGAAGTTAATTTTTTACAACTATTAGGTTGATAAGATACAATATGAAGGAATAAAAATTTTACATTTTCCGGTTTTATCTAAAATTGATATTGCTGGGTTCTTGTGGCGTATACAAGCTTAATATGCAATATAAAATATATCGGGCTAAGAAACTTACGTCTCAAATTCTTTAAATATCGATATTGGAAGGTTTTTGGCCCTATATCACCAATCTAAAATTTATTTGAAATTTAAGATGGTGGATTTACTATGACAGACTAAATATTTGTTTAACACAATTTCATTGGTATTTGGAGAACTCTAGGTCAAAGAATTTTTAGTGGTTCGTTTTAGGGTGATTTACAATTCTGGATAAAATGGGTACTTTTTTGTCACCTTGGAGTGTTTGCGAGGTACCCTAATATCGATTGGTACTTAGTTCAAATAATTTATGAATATCATAATGAATTCAAAACTAAAAATCGAAAAATAAAATTTTTATAAAAAAATTGAACCGACTTCTAAAAGTGCGCTAAAAAGTGAAAAATAACTAGAAATTTTTATATGAAATTGAAATTTTTGAAGTCGGCGCCAAATTATTTGTAAATAAAATAAATAACTACTAGTATACAAATTATGGTAAGAAAGCAATTGCAAATAAAGTATTTTTAATCTGTTTGGCGCCGACTCCAAAAATTTCAATTTCATATAAAAATTTCTAGTTATTTTTCACTTTTTAGCGCACTTTTAGAAGTCGGTTCAATTTTTTTATAAAAATTTTATTTAATATAGTTTTTTGAATTGATCTTTTTTACCAAGAAAAACTCTTTTGTTACTCTCAATAAATTTCTTATTAGAAAACTCCGGGAAATAATTTTTCGCCAAGAATCCCTAATTCTACCTATTCCCTCATAAAAATAATTCATATTATATTCAAAACATTTCCCCCTCAATAAGAAATTGATCCTACCCAAACAACCTTCTGAAAATTTCCGCTGTATTTTTTATATATTTATTAGGAATTGCTTTGGGATCTGGACTGAAGCCGAGATCATCATATTTTATAAATTACAAGTGCCGGACGGACTGCCGACCGACCGGGTCGGAAACCGATCTAGGCGAAACCATTAGGATATATCCCAATAAGCTTTCCAGATTATGGGGTTACCGTTTTGGCACTGATGGACAACGAAATTGAATATTTAGATATTTATGTACACAACATGACGTGAAATTTGTACATTAAATAAGAATAAAAGTTTCTTGTAAATTTTGGATCTCTGAATTGTTCCAACATATCAGGTTTTTTAAATATGCTCACCCAAAAGTGCAAAAAAAAAACAAATTTTGGTCTATATTTGATGTTACGTATCATCGCGACATTTTTTTCTCAAAAAACTATACATAACATCTTAAAGTAGAGGTCTTTAAATTTGCTAAAATATCTTTCTTTTTCTTCGACATATTCAGTTTTAAAAATTTTAAATTGGATGAATTTTTCAAGTTTCGAAAACCTTCACCTTTCGTGACCGATAAACTTTTAGGCGACAATTTTGATAATCCATGGATGTTTTACCAAAGCTTCGGTCAGTCCAAATTTATCATTAGTTTTGCAAAACAAATTTGTATAAACAATTTGTTTAAAGAAATTTTTGCAAAATTCATTATTTTTAAATAAATGCATATATTGCATTTTACAAAAATAAATACGTTCAGAAGAGTCGTTATTGTTATTGTGTTATATTTTATTATAAATAAAGTATTAAATAACCAATTTTGCAATTTAAATATAAATTCTTTGACGATATGCATTTGTGGACTTGGTATTTGTAGAATATGGTTTTGTGAATTCTGGATATACATTCTTAAGTATTTTCTAATGCTCGTTTGAGGGTTTTTTAAATTGCAAAATTAATTGTTTACGATTTTGTTTGCAAAAAAATATATAGTAATACCGATAACGATTCCTTTAAATGTATTTTTTTATAAAGTGCAATGGAAGCATTTATCTAAATATAATGAATTTTGCATTAATTTCTTTAAATAAATCTATTTTGCAAAATTAATAATACATTTGGATTGAGCGGTGCTTTGATAGTATTAAAGCATCTATGGTTTATTAAAATTGTCGCTTAAAAGTTTATCGGTCACGAAAGGTAAAGGTTTCCGAATCTTGAAAAATTCACGCAATATGAAATTTTAAAAATTGAATATCTCGAAGAAGGAGAAATATATTTGTACGGGGTGTCCCATTTCCGAGATTTTGTATAGTATAAAAGGTGTTTTCTTTAACTTTTTTATAATAATAATACTAGTATAGAAATTTTAAGATATAAATACGCATAGGCAATCAATAGAGTAACGACGGTTCCCATAATTCTTTGAATAACTGGGATAATACAAATGAGTCTTCTACAAAACATCAAGGACTTGAGTCTTAACCAACACCTGTAGCAGGGGCCCTATCCTCGAACTGGGGAACGTGAAGTGAACGGTGAAAATGTGGCGAACGCGTATTCTTGAAATGTCCATCACTCATATCCTCGTTCGCCCGGTGTAAGGCAAGCGAACGGTGAAACATGCGCAAATGACATTTTAACGCACGGATTTCAAAAAATAAAATAGAATTAAAATTTTTTATTTTATTTTTGGTTCTTCAAAATAACTCGCATTAAAAAAATAATATGTTGACGAAACCGTTTTTTTAAGACGTTTTATTTTCTAAATAAACAATTGAAACGTTAATTAGGTGGTACCCCGATATTTTTAATATTTTTAAATTTTTTAATAAAATATCCTTAGAAAGTTAAATATGTCTCGCAAATATTAAGTAAATTTGAGATTACAGACATATAAAATTATTACAGGAGATTCTGTTCATAACTCAATTGTATGAGCGTGCTATTTAAAAATGTTTTTCTAGGGCCAGTTCTGCTTATGGATTTAACATAAATACTTGTGTCCATAACAGCCGAATATCTTAATTTTAAACAATTAAATCTAACATAAGTCTTTTCACGACACAACCTATAATAAATCTGAGAAATCACAATTTGTAAGCTATCTGAAACTTTTATTTCAATAAGTAACAAATTTTATATTTACATTATGTTAACTACAGCACTTAACTTAATTAGACTGTGTTAAACACTATACGACACTACAGTGAAATAAATATTATGATTATAATTTATTGGGACATATAAATATGAACCCTACAGACCAACGGTCCTTCAGCATAAAAACCTTATTTATGGTACATTCAAATGTACCATATTTGATCTTCAAGTCTCTACAAATCTTTATAAAATAAAAAAATATGAATATTTAAAGTTGAATGTGAGATCCGCCAGTATCATTAATGGACGTCTTCTGTCTGGCCTTTGGTTTCGGTCCCTGGTCATAAACAGTTTCACTATCATTGTTCAAATTTCAGATTTTCTTTCAAATTTACTTGTCAGACAGGACCTCTTGCAGTAAGAGGCTGGACACTTTGTGAATTCATACAATAAATAACTGATTGGATAGTTTCCATAGTGGATAGGGATGATGGCTTTTAGCCATACTACGTAGACTTGTAATTTCCACTGTTTCAAGGTTTATCGGTGCTGGTTTTCTGCAATTACTGTCAGTATATTACTTTGTATATATGATTGTTGTTTTTCTTGATATCCCTTTTTCGTTATATATTAGAATCTGAAAGTACTTGGCTCTTTGTATGCATTTTTGTTTAACAGTTCTAGAGAGTCAATTTAAGATAAATTTGATCTAGGCAAAGTAGAAATATTGTAATGGCAATTAATAACTTTACAAAGATAACAACAGCATTATTTTTTTTTTACTTTTGACGATTAATTTAAAGTACCAAAACTACTTTTTGTCTAAAATGGCAACAATATATGCTACGGACATTTTGGGTCTGACAGCTCAATTCAGTCTGTCATCCATTTTATTTTTTGAAATTCTAGGGTTTTAGCACGTTCATATCTGGCAACATTGGCTTTTCAAGAATACGGCTTTTACTGTCAAAAAGTTCACATCGCCGTTCCCATCGCCATTCACATCACCTTTTACATCACCCTTTCGAAGATAGGGGCCCAGGTTATGCAAGGGACAGTAATGCTTGCGATCGCTCGATCTATTTCGAAGTTTTTTGAAAATTCAGTAACCCTAACGTTTTAATAATTACTTAACATTTTTGCACTCAAATACAAATTAAATTTATGTACGGGGTGGCCCATTTTCGACACTCTTAGGGGGTACTGGAGTAATTATCAAAGATATAGTGTTGGGGTTTCCACTTTAGTGTCGTAATTTTTAAAGAAACGAAAGATTCCGGTGTCAAATTTGTGGCGACTCTCTTAGTTTTTAATCTACAGGGTAATTTTGATATTCTTCATTTTTAAGGCATATCTCGTATTTTTATTATAGAAATTTTTACGTAGGCTTTTCAACAATATATAATGTGTTTATTTTATTTTGAAAAATTTTCAATAATTTACTTTATTTGTAACAGTAAGTCATGGACAATTTATAAGAAATAAATACAAAATAATAATTATATCAAAGATTAGACACTTTAAATATATATTTTTGAAAAGCTTGTAACAACCTAAATCAAATAATTCGAAAATATATAGATATCTCATTGACAAAAGATAAGTAAGATTTATTTCTACGAAACATTTAAACCTATAAAACTTAACCAAATAAACCCTACATGAAAAACCACGAAAGGTCTATTTTTTAACCTTGCAAGATAACCGAGGTACGGGAGATGCCCCAAAGTGCATAATTTTCAAAATCGCTCTGTATCTCCAAAACGAAGAGGTTTATAAAAATTTTGTTAGTGGTATCGTTTGTTTCTTAAAAAAGAAGTACGGGCTGTCCCATTTTCGACGCTTTTAGGGGGTATTGGAGTTATTATCAAAGATAGAGTGTGGCGGTTTTCACTTTAGTGTTCTACTTTTTAACGAAATGATAAATTCCGGTGTCGATGTCGAGTTCAGTGGCGCAGTCAGTTTTTTTCTAAAAAGTTTGGTTTTTGAGATATTAACCAAACTTATTATAGGACACCCTGTATATTATTTTAGAAATTGATTAAGTATAATTTTGGCTTTTCATATAATGTGTTTATTTTATTTTGAAAAATAAGATCAAAATTCGATATTTTCAATAATTTCCTTTATTTGTAATAGTAGGCCATGGCCAGTTTAAAAGAAACAATAAGCAGATGTCTAAAACTTCTAGTTGATCATGGATCCTATATTCAGCTTCGTCCCAAAACTTACGTCAAAGAAGAAAGGAAGAGAAAAGAAACAAATGTGTTATTTTACGCAGCAGCAACAAATTCATCATCATGTAGAAAAATAGAGGAAGAAGTTGGTGTAACAAAATCTGACGCTGAAATAATTTTGAAAAAGTATAAATAACATCCATATAAATTTAAAATAGTGCAATATTTACACTCCGGAGAAGATGAGTGCTGAGTAACGTTTTGTCAATGGTATTTAGAATAAATCCGTACCAACAAATCTTTTGGCAGATTTGTCATCTGGTTGGATGAAGGTAATTTTTCAAGTGCAAGAATTTTTAATCTTCGTAACAGGAGGCATTAGTTTGCAGCGAAACATCATTTAATTTTCATAAGGGCACACAAAGCGCTTCGGGGATGATTTCTTCTGTTTTATTTTAAGCCAACGCATATCCTACAGAATATATGGAGGAGTATCACAGCACGTAGATACCTAGAAATCCTTGAGGAAATTATTCCAGAATTGCTTAACACTGTTCCATTGGTCTATTTCAATTCCATTTATCTTCAACAAAGCAGTTCCCCGAACCACAACTCTGGGCTGTTAAGGCTATTTTTGGACAATAACTTTCCTCAAAGATGGATAGATACCAATGGGCCAGTAAGATGGTCTCTATGATCTCCCAATTTTTCCGTTGTGGATTTTTGCGGGTTTTTATACAAAATCAAGTGTATAAGACACGACATGAATCTATAGCGGAACTTCGTGAGGCAACTAGTTTGGTCTTCCAAACTCTTCATAATAGACCTATGATTCTTTTAAATACAATTAGAACAATAACAAAACTGTGCCGATATTGCATTCGAGAAAACGGCCGTAATTTTGAAAACCATCTTTAAAATAACTCTTGGTTGTTTTTACTTTCAGTGCTTCTTTTTGCTTTTGTTCTTTACTTTTATGAAATTATATATTTCTTGTTTCTTTGCATTCAAGATTCAATATTCTGGTTATATATTAATATTGTTATGTAAAGTAAAAAATGTAATAATAATGAAATGTTTACATTTGAAAATATAGAAAAATATTAGAATTAACCTTTAAAGTATCTAAACTATGATATAATTATTACTGCCAAAATTTTGCATTTGTTTCTTATAATTTGGCCATGACTTTTGTTACAAATAAAGTAAATTATTGAAACTATCGAATTCTGACTTTGTTTTTCGAAATAAAATAAACGTTATATATTTTTAAAAAGCCTAAATTATACTTAATCGATATTTAAAATAATATACGGGGTGTCCTATTTAAAAATAATATCTCAAGAACTAAACTTTTTAGAAAAAAATTGACTGCGCCACTGAATTCTACGTAAAAAACTCAATAAAAATCAATATTACCTTTTTGATAAATTAACGCATAACGGAAATACGAAGAATTTCAAAATCACCCTGTAGATTAAAAACTAAGAGAGCCATGACAAATTTGACACCGGAATCTTCCATTTCATTAAAAAGTAGGGCACTAAAGTCAAAATTGCAATACCTTATCTTTGATAAAACCTCCAATACCCCCTAAAATTGTCTAAAATGGAATATTCGGTATAGTGCCGAGAAACCGTAATCCTTCGATTTTTACTAATATAAAATTTTTATAAAAAAATTGAACCGACTTCTAAAAGTGCGCTAAAAAGGGAAAAATAACTATAAATTTTTATATGAAATTGAAATTTTTGAAGTCGGCGCCAAACTAATACCTCACAAAATGTAATTCGCAGACACAGATTAAAAATACTTTATTTGTAATTGCTTTCTTACCATAATTTGTATATATTAGTAGTTATTTATTTCATTTAGAAATAATTTGGCGTCGACTTCAAAAATTTCAATTTCATATAAAAATTTATAGTTATTTTTCCCTTTTTAGCGCACTTTTAGAAGTCGGATCAATTTTTTTATAAAAATTTAATTTTTCAATTTTTAGTTTTGAATTCTTTATGATATTCATAAATTATTTGAACTACATGCTAATCGAGATTAACGTACCTTGCAATGACCCCAAGGTGGCAAAAAAGTACCCATTTTATCCAGAATTGTAAGACATCATAAATCACCCTAAAATGAACCACTAAAAATTCTTTGAATCTTAGAGTTCTTCAAATACCAATGAAATTGTGTCAAACAAATATTTAGTCTGTCATAGTAAATCCAATATCTTATATTTCAAATTAATTTTAGATTGGTAATATAGGCTCCAAAACCTTCCAATATCAATATTTAAAGAATTTGAGACGTAAATTTCTTAGCCCGATATATTTTATATTGCATATTGAGTTTGTACACGCCCCAAAAACCCTGCAATATCAATTTTAGATAAAACCGGAAAATGTAAAATTTTTAGTCCTTCATATTGTGTCTAATCAATCTAATAGTTGTAAAAAATTAACTTCATATTCATAATACACCAACCCCCCCCCCCCCCAACGCCCTAATACCAAATCTAAAAAAATGTGAATAACGTAAAATTTTCAACCCACCATATTGGATCCGCCATAATGAATTTCGAAAAAACAATTTTAACGTCCTAATCTAATCTAAATCTAAACCCGTCAAAGCCTCCTAGTACCAATTTTAGATGAAATCCTGAAATTAAAAGTTTCTAAACGGTCATATTGCATCTGACGTATTAGATTTTCTTAAAATTATTTTATATTCGCTATTTACATCCTCAAAAATGATTCAGTTCCACATTTGAACAAAATCGAAACATGTAAAATTTTTTGTCAGCTATATTGCATTCGCCATATTGAATCCTGAAAAAATAGGACTAAATTCATAACTTACACCCTCAGTTTTTGAGAAAATCGAGATATGTAAAATTTTTAGAACACCATATTGAATCCGCCAGATTTAGTTTTTCAAAAAATATTTTAATTTCGTAATTAACACTAACAAAAATCCCTCCATACTAACTTCAGACAAATTCCAGAGATGTAGGATCTTTAATCCGCCATATTTAATTTTCTTTAAATAATATCAAATTCGTAATGTGCTATCCCAAAAACTCCCTCATATCAATTTTGAAAAAAATCGAACACAATTTATTTTTTATCCATTATATTGGATACGCCATATTGAATTTTTTAAAAATAGTTTTAGATTCGTCATGTGCTACCCCGAAAACTCCCCCATACCAATTTTGGTGAAAATCAGACAAAATTGATTTTATATCCGCCATATTGGATCCGCCATATTGAATTTTTTAAAAATAATTTCAGATTCGTTATGTGAAACGCCGAAAACTCCGCCATACCAATTTTCGAGAAAATCGGACAAAATTGATTTTTTCGTCCGCCATATTGGATTCGCCATATTGAATTTTTTAAAAATAATTTTAGATTCGTCATGTGCGACCCCAAAAACTCCCCCATACCAATTTTGGAGAAAATCGAACAAAATCGATTTTTTGTCCGCCATATTGAATTTTTTAAAAATAATTTCAGATTCGTTGGGTACAATCCCGAAAATTCCTCCATACCAATTTTGGATAAAATCGGACAAAATTAATTTTTTTGACCGCCATATTGTCAGCGCCATCTTGGATTTTACTTCACCAATTTCGTCCAAAAAAATATGGGACCACCGCAGTAACTTCCTTTATATAACGTAAAAAATTTCATTCAAATCGGTCAAGCCGTTCCGGAATAATCGGTGTACATACATAAAAATATATATATATATATATATATATATATATATATATATATATATATATATATATATATATATATATATATATATACGCGACGAATTGAGAACCTCCTTCTTTTAGAAGTCGGTTAAAAAGAGATAACCCATGAAACCATCGAAAATTAAACACCCTGTACAAAATCTTATAAGTCGAATTGTATGGAGAAGTTAAAGAAGCCTTAACAATACAGTCGCAATCTACAATCTACAATTTATTGTGTATTGGATCACAATTCTCCAAGTACTGGTTCAATTGATTAAGTTTTCTTGGACAACAACACAGAATGACAAAGTACCATGAGCTAGACTTGTTCAACAGATTTAAAGAAAATTATGATAATACTCACTGATTCTGATATTTTACACCCGAAAAAAGTCCTGTCTTTACTTTAAATATAATAATTTTGAATTTGGCGCGTACCGCAGGATTATAAAAACTAGAACAGGCTGTAAAAGGCTTTCGCCCACATGTTAAAACAATGGTTTCGTCCACGGATTCTTAGCATTTCGTTTCACTTTGCTCTTTTCAATCTACTTCTCTACAATCGTAAGTTCTCCATTTTCCATTTCCAATAGGGAAAAGAGCTTCCGGCGAAAAAGATTTACTTGCACATTGCTCGAGGAATCCGAGAATAAACTTTTGTATCGATTCACTTTACATTTTAGACTTTGTCTTAAAGATAGTGCTTTTAGTGGTTTTCTTTTTTTCTTTTATTAAATAGGCTTTGGAAATTTTCTTTCTGAAATTTTTGGTAAGCTAGCTGTACAACCCGAATTTAATTAAACATTTTATTTTAAAGCAATTAGAAACGTTTTCTGCCTATTTACAGAGTATTGTTAAAAGCATACCATCAATGGTTTACCAATGTGTGATTCTAATACAGAGGGTCAGATAACTTGTGAAGGTAATTATAAAGGGTTTCCGAAATACAGAGGGTCAAATTTATAATTAAAATTTTTTTTTGCAAATATTTACCCTAATAATAGCATTGGCGTAGGTAGATCTGACGGTGCCGGTTGGCAAAAGTTACTTTGACGCCCTTAGTCTTGATAAAAGTCGCAATACGGTCCAAGTAACTATTTTTTTTACTTAGGTATAAAAAAATTATACCAACGTGTTTTAAATCTATTTTGTCAATACTTTAATCTCAAAAATTTATAATTATTGCATTTATTTCCACTTTAATTTCTGTAATATTTATGGTGGCAAAATAATAAAAATTGAAGTTAAGTGAGGTATTTCATATTTTTTTAACTATAAAAAGTATACAAAAATCAGGCCTTAATTTTTTTTCCAAAAAGTCAGAATCTGTCAACTTAGGTTTTTAATCCTTAATCTTACATTTACTTGGATATTACATATGTTATAGGAAATATCAGTTTTCACTCAGGACATACCAGACGTCCCACAACATATCCGAAACGGGTAATTTATTAGGATGACACCCATTGCCCTGTTTAGTTGGGTTAAAGTTACTAAAAATTCAAAATAATCAGGGTAGTTATTCTGGTTCTTCATAGGAAGTGATCATTTTCTTGAGAGAATAGGGACAATCCCATCCCACGGTTATTTTCTCGTTCGTGTATTACCTTATTCTCGTACGATATGATGGGAGATCGGAAAAAAAATCTAGTAAGCTATGTTGCCAAACGCCTATAGTGTATGTAACCATATAAATAGTGCATTTAACCCTAAAAAAGAATATGAATATGGACATAACCATACTTAGCAAGCAAATTTTCGAATTTAAATAAATATAATTAAAATTTTTAATCTATATAATATTCTTAATGAGAGAAGAAAATTAGAAATGGAGTTTTATAGAGAAAACAATAAATATGTAAAAACACAAATCAAAATATTTTACTGGAAAAATATCCGTTATGCATGAAATTAGTATCACCGTCAAAGATGTAAAGGATAAGCGAAATAAAATTAACATTTTCATTTCATAAAACACAAATTTAGTTTTTCTACCGGGTTATGAAAAGAAAAATTTTCCTTATTTTTGTAAAAATGTTATTTTTTATACTTCCTACAAATATCAGGGAATGAATATACAAAATAAGTAAACAAAATGAAATCCGTAAAAATTTATTTCATCAATAAAATACATTTTGCATACTTGATATACGTACATAATATTACGCTAATAGTAAAATTTTTAATTTTCCCTAAAGTAGTTACTGATAATGTGTTATTGGATCTATCTTGCTTCTTGTAGATCAGGGTGTATCTCTTATTCTTGGTGAACATTTCCGATTATAAAAAGTTATTATCAATCTATCTTTTGGAAAACATTTAAATCAATTCTTCTAGATCTCACAACATCTTTCAACGGTACTCCGCAATGAACAGATATCTACTAAAAATCTTTCTTCTGGTGTCCCCAGTTGTAAAACGTCTCCCAAAGGCAATGGCCTTAAAAGAAACCCTAAAAAAATTAAACTTAGTTCACTTTCCTGTATATATTTAAACATATCCTAAATTAATAACAAATTATCAGTTTATTGTACAATTAATTTACCTGAATCTCCAATGAGGAAGAAAAAATCTTCTGGGTTTCTTCTATAGATCATTTCCATTATATTGCAAATGTTACATTCATTCCAAATATAGGAATCATGGGTACTACAAAGAAATGAAGCATAATTTAAAAAAAAAAAACAAATTATATATCATTTTTAAGTTTGTAAAATACATATTACTGCTAGCTGTGTATAATTTAGGATTTAATAGAAAATTACCCAGATGGACAAGCTCATAATTCATTTAAATTTTATAGCAATTAGATCCACTCTGAAATAGCATCTTCTCTGTTTAAAGCATCTAGGTTTTTCTTCCTGACACTTACTCCAACTGACACTTCCTGACTGACTAGTTCCAGAAATGCATTCAACCCAGTAATTTCGTGGTAGCTGCCAGTCACAAAAAATCTACCAACCTACAAATATTAATATTTTAATAAGATTATATTAATATGGGTACCTAAATGTAAAAAGGATAATTAATATTAGCTTAACATCCTCCAAATTTTTTAACAGTAACTAAAGCAGTTAATATACTACAAATATGTATAATCCAACCAAGTAAAAAATCATTAGTGGCTTAATGATCTTCTATAGGCTAACTTTATAGTTACAAAATACTACCATGACTTCTGGCAAAGATGATGTTGCCTTGTTTCAAGCCCTGAGAATTCTAGAAATTTCTAGTACAAGATATCTTCACAGATCCTTACCAAGCCGGTAAAATAAATTAAGCGAAGTAGAATCTGCCAAATTTCACAAATATTTATACAGGGTGATTCAAAAATCGATCACGAAACTTAAGGGGGTGATTCTACTTGACAAAATAAGGGTAGAGCTTCATATAATTTTTTTTCAAAATGTCATTCGTTTTCGAGTTACAAGCCGTCCAAGTTCAAGTTTTTATTTTTTGTTTTTTGAATTACTCGCTTACAGGAAAACCGATTTGACTATTACAAATGTTGATAATGACCACCCTCAGCCATAATGTAAGAATCCGATCTTCGTCTCATTGAAGAGCGTCTTCGTTGAAATAATTTCTTATCCTTTTGCAAGACGCAATAATCCGATTTTCCACATCTTCAACAGGAGATGTGTAAACCAAAGATTTATTAAGAAAATCCCAGATGCAAAAATCCAAAGGATTTAGATCCGGAAATCGGGCAAGCCCGCGTTGAGTGACTCCTCGATCTGTCCAACGATTTGGATACACTGCCTTTAAGTGACGGCGTACATTGATACTGAAATGTGCTGGAGCGCCATCATACAAAAACCATAATTTTAATAAAGAAAACTGATGTTGATAATTGGCTTCAAGAAATGCATGCTTCTTGCACTTTTTTTAGAATATTCTTCTATTAAATTAAGAACAACTTTCTCTGGCGCTAAGGTCCTTATCTCTCGCGGACGTCCAGTCAGAAGTTCGTTTAAGAAATGTACTATTTTCTCGTAAACGTTGATGAAGACGAGCAAATATATTATGATGAGATAACCTACATTGCGGATATATGTACCGAACAAACTTATTCGTAAAAAGTATAACACATTACAACATGAAAAAAAAAACAATTTGTCTAACCTGAACTTATTTGACAACAGCATACAATATCTTTTCGTCACTTAATAAACCATCCCTACAGAACTTAAATGGGGATGCATCTGAACATATTTTATGTTTTTGTGGAGAAAATATTGACTTTTAGAGGAAACATAAGACACAAAAAAGTTTCAAAATAAGATGGGAAAGCTAATTCAAAATCAAATCCACTCAGTGGTGACAGAAAAAAAAAATCGAGAGGGTCAAATTTTACAGACCCGAAAAAAAAGTACCACTCTGTGTATTATTTCACATAATAATAATTTTTTGATGAGAACTGTAAAAAGTTCTATGTGTTCCAAATTTTACTTAATTATCTTTAAAAAGAAATCCTATAAATTTAAAAAACGTTGGCACTTATTTGGAAACATCCTGTATATAACGATAAAATCTATAACAAGAAATTCCGTCTCAGTGAGTATCCGACAAGTATTTAATAAATTTTTTCATGATTACCACTCATTCCTATAAAAATGAATAATAATAGTAAGGAAGAAGAAAACAAATTAGAAAAATAATTAACGAAAAAAATAATACCAGATATAGTCAGCCACACATAATTTTGAAATAGACGCCACTAAATTGATATGCCTTAACAACAGGCATAAAACACAATCATGAAATGATAAGACCACAGTTTAAGTGAAAATATTATGATATATAATATATTAAAAAAAATAATAATATTCAAAAAAATAAAATGTAAACTCACGTTGTCAAAAAATATGGGAAGAAATATTGGGGAAATGTTTAAAAAGAACTATTATGTTTTATGCCACTAAATTTATTAAGAAAACAGTGACTGCAGTTTCAACTCACAGAGTCATTTTCAAACTGAATTGCAAAGGTAGACTAAGTATTCAATACAGAAACATGAGAAAATTTAACAATAAATAAAAACTACCCGACAAATTACATTATTACAAAGGGGAGGTACTAAATTTTGGGAACTAATTATTATTTGGCGAAAACAAATAACGGGGAAAACCCAAGTTCTGTCTGGCCATTAAGCAAATTTACATTTTTATTTTTACTATGTTTATATATTTCATATAGGTTCAAGAATATTTAACTTTTGGCCCTTTGTTGAATAATGTAACATGTCAGTGTTGCTTAAATCAGGAAAACTGTGACTGTGTTCTAAGCAATGGTTGGCAAAGCTGGAGTCTGTTTTTTGTAGTCTATATGATCGGTAGTGTTCTGAAAAGCGAATTTTAAAGCTTCTACCACTTTGTCCAATATACAAGCTATCACACTCTGAACATTTTAACGCATAAACTACTGATTTATCAAATTGATTAATTTTATCTTTAGCATTGTAAAGGATAGTGGACAGATTGTGTTGAGATTTAAAGGTTACTTTTATGTTATATTTGGAAAGAGTATTAGCTATGTTTTCTGATAGGGTACCACAGTATGACAAAGATATATAAGATGAACTATCTTTATCATTTTTTATTTTGGGATATATTGAATTAAAAGCTAGTTGTTTTTGTTTTTTGGTTACTAATTTCTTTATGGTTTGTTGGGGGAAATTGTTTGATATTGCAATCCTTTCAATGATTTTTAGTTCCTCTTGAAGATCTTCTTCAGAGAGAGGCAAAGATAATGCTCTATGTATCATTGAATTGTATGCAGCCATTTTATGTTGTAAGGGGTGAAAAGAGTTATTAGATGTAGTATTACCTATAAACGTTGGTTTTCTAAAAATTTTAAAATTAACACTGATTATTGAGGTGAGATATGGTGAGATCTAGAAAATTTATTTTTTGGTTATTTTCAGTTTCCAGAGTAAATTGAATTTTTCGATGGCAATTATTAATGTATTGTAAGAATTTTTGAAGCTGTCTAGTAGTGCCTTTAAAACATGCTAGAACATCATCCACATATCTGTACCAAAATAGAACATGGTTTTTGCTTAAAGGGGAATTAAGAATTTTGTTTTCTATGTTTGACATTAAAATGTCTGCTAGGAGAGGTCTAAGAGGAGAACCCATTGGTAGGCCTGAATTTTGTAAATAAAATTAGTTATTAAACTGGAAATAGATTTGTGATAGGCAAAGTTCAAAACAGGACAAGATTTCAGTAGTAATTATTGGATTTATATTTCGTTCCTGTAAGATTTCTTGGATAAGTATAAAACATTCATCTGCTGGAATATTAGAAAACATGCTTTTTATGTCAAAAGAAACTAGTATGGAGTTATCTGAGGTTTTTATGTTTTTTAGTTTTTGGACGAGATCTACTGAATTATTTAAACTGTGATTTGGTTTAAAGTTGCTTATTTGTTTGAAGAATGAATTCAGTTTGATACTGAGTTTTCTCATGGGGCTATTTATGTATGAAACGACGGGGCGAATGGGATTTCGTGGTTTGTGATTTTTTATAAGACCATAGAGTTTTGGTGCTTGTGGGTTCATATTGATTATTGATTTTTTATTGAATTTTGAAAAAATGGCTGTTATGTTTGACAGGGTTTGTTTCAAATTTGTTTGGAAAACTTTTGTAGGATCGCTTTTAATTTCTGTAATATTTTCGGATTGAATAAATGCTTCTATTTTATTGACACATTCAACTTTTGGTAAAATAAATGTTTCATTTGATCTATCTGCTTTTGTTATTATTAGATCATTATCTTTTACTTTCTCTCATATACTTTTTACTATATCTAAAGCTGTATTATTGGATTTTAAACTAGTGGATTTTATAGGTTTTTTAATTGTACATTATTGGTATGTTCTATTTTGTTTAGAGCTAGAGTACTAATATCTTTGTGATACTGTGGTACCTTATCAGAAAACATAGCTAATACTCTTTCCAGACATAACATAAAAGTAGCCTTTAAATCTCAAAACAATAAATTTGATAAATTAGGAGCTTATAAGTTAAAATATTCAGATTGTGATAGCTTGTATATCGAACAAAGTGGTAGAAGCTTTAAAACTCGCTTTTCAGAACACCACCGATCATATAGACTATAAAAAACAGACTCGAGCTTTGCCAACCATTGCTTAGAACACAGCTACAGTTTTCCTGATTTAAGCAACACTGACATATTACATTATTCAACAAAGGGCCAAAAGTTAAATATTCTTGAATCTTTAGAAATATATAAACATAGTAAAAATAAAAATGTAAATTTGCTTAATAATAAGATGATTAACTACCACATAGTAACGACTACCAGCATAACTTTTTGGAAGAAATATTGTTCATTTGCCTACTAAAACGAGTATTTCTGAAACATAACGATAAGAGCAGGAATTTATTACAAACTACCAACCTTCATAACGAAAAATATTATTCCCATTTCTCCTTCCTTACACTCATTACAAAATCCCACCTCACATATCGCTTTACTGTATTACACATATCTTTCATGAGAAGATTAAGTGACAAATAATTATTATTTCGGAATGTTGGCAACAAAATAATCACGTCAGCAATTTCCACCCTCACTATAAATAAATCACTTCTAATTCTGATACCTCGTTTGAATATTATTCACTTCGAAAACTTTTTACCCAATCCTTAGTCAATTTTAAGGTTTTAAATGTCAGACATCTATCTCAAGTATTCGAAAAGTTTTCGAGCATTTAAAATATACCTTTTCAGATTTGTTTTTGCTGATATCAAAGGGTTTTAAAAGGATATTTTAATATTTAAAGGTAAAACTTTTTTGACATGAAAATTTGTTATTTATTTAGATGAAAGATTTTAATTAAACGACGATTAAAATATTGTATGATCGAGAGAATTTCCAGAAAAGGACGACGAACTTTTTAATTTTGATGTATATAATACTGAACTTAAAATTGGATCTTTGTTTTTGGTATCTATGGTGCTCATATCCCGACCGGTGTATTCTCTAAATCGACTAGAATATACAGGACATCCCACGATGAACTACCATGACCGATTTCTAGAAAATAGACTTTTGGGATATTTTGCAGCATATGCTATGGCATAGTTAAGACATGTGGCTCTACAAACAGGAACCTCAAAGAGCTTAATACATAGAAATCTGTTAAAACACAACTTCCAACCCTATTTAATATCTTTGGTTCAACACCTAAGAGGTACTGATTTGTTAAAGAGTGCACTTTTGGGAATTTATAATAACGATGATACAAGACGACCCTCAATTCTTAAACAACATAATTTGTTGTGATGAAGCAAAATTTAGATAAGACAAGAGAAGATAAGATCATTTATTAATGTCAATGCATAAAAGGTCAATTAATAACAATAGTATACAATACAAGTCAATTAATAACAATAGTATACAAACAAATAGCTTAAGTATTAATAAAACCAGTGTATGTATAAAAATTAAAATGTGTACGAGTAAAAAATACAAGAAACATATAGGTTACCAAGATAAAGTAGCAACAGACATGCTTGCTTAAACCATATAAACATTTAAATGAAAGAACAGAAACAAACACTGCATTAATTAATATATTATTTAAAAGTTATAATTTATAAATTCCTCAGTGGTATAAAAGGCATTTTGGACAAGAATTTGTTTTATTTTATATTTAAAATTTAAATAGGGTAGATCTTGTAATTCTAGGGGAATTTTATTAAAAAATTGGATACCCCAATATCCCTGGCCATTCCGACAGCTCTCCACACGTTGGTACATAGGCACTAATCTATCCTTAATTCTAGTGTTATAGTCATGTACCTCTGCATGCGTTCCATAAACATGCCTATTCTTATGAATATAAAGCAGATTCTCAAGTATATACAAAGAAGGGATGGTTAGTATACCAAGAGTCCAGAAGGCCTCCCTACAGCAGTCCCTATAGTTAAGACCCGACAAAGCCCTGATAGCCCTTCTCTGTATTTTAAAGACTAGAGATACCTGGGGTGCATGCCCCCAAGTGAATATGGAATAGGACACGACTGGATGAAAAAGTCCAAAGTATGCTGTCCTTAATACAGACCTTGAGGTACTTTCTGCTAAAGAACGAAAAATATATATAAAGCAGTATTAAGCTTTTTAGGTACTACCTGGATATGGCTGTGCCAACGAAGCCCTTCATCCATCTGCACCGCCAAAAACTTGACATTTGGTTTCTCATTTACCTCCTCTATATTTTTGAGTGAGAACACCATTTTATTGGTTTTACTTTTATTAAGAAGTAGTTTGTTTGCACAAAACCACTCCTCAATATTTCTCTGCACCCTGACGATCTCTGACAAAGTATTTTTTAGCAAATTTGTCGACACAGCAACCGTGGTGTCGTCCGCAAACAAGGTGAACTTTGCTGTTGGTTCAACAAGAGGTAAGTCATTGATATAGATTAAAAACAGGATGGGTCCCAGGACAGAGCCCTGTGGAACACCTATGTTAATCTCACCTTGCTCAGACGACACCCCGGCAACCCTAACAATCTGCATCCTATTCTTCAAATATGATTCTAAGAAAGAAAAACTTGCATTAGAAAAATTATATTTTCTGAGTTTTTGAAGAGGCATTTAATTCGTAACACAGTCAAATGCCCTACTTAAATCAAAAAATAAGGCACCCGTATACTCCATTTTATTAAAGGAATCTGAGATGTAGGAAACAAGGTCCAGAATCGCCATTGTGGTATTACTGTCACTCCTGAAACCAAACAGGGAGTAAAGGGGTTATTTCCTTCAAAATAATCTATTATTTTATTGGATATGCATTTTTCAAATATCTTTGTGATGATGGGTAACAAAGAAATCGGTCTGTAGTTGCCCGGTGAGTCAGGGTTTCCCTTCTTGAAGATGGGAATGACTTGGGCAAATTTCAATATATCTGGGAAGGTATTTTCTCTAAAACATTGGTTAATAAGAATTGTCAAAGGGGAGATGATAACATTCTGTATGCCTTTTATAAGTTTGACATTCAAACCAAACACATCTGAGCTATTTTTATTTTTTAATTGGGCAATGATGTCCCTGACCTCATTGAATGACACAGCTCCAAAAACAAAGGGAGCGTCCCCCCACCACCAAACAAGACATGAAAGAGACTGGATCTTTTTGAGAAGCTCGTATTGAATGTATTGTTTCGTGGGCAATATTACAAAAAAAAATTATTAAAAGTATCTGGAGTTATGGTACAGCTGTGGCTTAAGTTTAACTTATTATTATTGTTTGTTTTTGCATTAATAATCTGCCATATGGTTTTAAAAGGATTATTAGATGTATTAATTAGATTATCATTAGCTTTTATTTTGGCTACTTGAATGGCTTTTTTATACATATTTCTATAGTTTTTGTATTCTTGTCGAGCTCCTGCAAGGTTATACTGTCTACTCCATTCATCAAGAAACTTAAGGTTATCCCTCATTGCCCTCAGAGAGTCATCAAACCAGCTGATTTTATTTCCCTGGTCTGATCTCACCCTCTATGTTTTTTCAGGGAAAGTGTGGAGGCACGCAGTTTGCAAAAAAATTAAAAATTTAACAAGTTTAGCATTTACATCAAGATTACTGCAATTGACAAATTCAAAGTCACACTCCGCAACTCTATTATGTAAATTAAGCATACCGGCCTGAGTGATAGGTCTGCATACCTTCTTTTCCAGGGCAACCCTGCTACCGATCTCAACAACAAACTTAATTTCCTGTCCCAAATGATCAGAAATACTTATATCAATCACATCAGATATAAAATCTTTAGTGCAGTTTATGTTTATAGTTTGCTTGAAGCCAAAACTGTGCAAAAGATCACAGAGTTGCGGAGTGTAACCCTGGATTGTGTTGAAATGGACATTAAAGTCCCCCACCAAAACAATTTTTTTATTTATTGCAATTTTAGTAAGGATCTCTTCCAGCCCTCAAGAAAAGTGTCAAAGTGACCCTTAGGAGGTCGGTAAATCGCCAAAACTAAGCTATCATTCAAGCATAAAGCACAACACTCAATACATTGTTCAATGTTAAAGTCACTAATTAATTTTAAAGTTTTTCTGTCCAAATGCTCTCTAACATAAGTAGCAACACTGCCACCATTGGTGTTTGTTCTTGAGAAGACACCTGCCAGTTTGAATTGTTGGATATTAAGGTATTCTGCCTTTAGGGAGTTCAACCAATGCTCGGATAAGCAGACAACATCATGGTCTTTGTCTGTCAAAAAAGCTTCCATTAAGCTGACTTTGTTTCGAAGTGATTGGATATTAAGATGCAGAATTTTTAATTTTCTGGTGTTGTCCTTGAATAATTTTTTTGGTAATTGTTTTTCACCGTTGTCTGGTATTGCAAGTTGAGAAAATGGTTGACCACCACTCCTGCTGGCCACAGCTCAGTGGAGAGATATTTGTCTCTTCTAAATAGAGGTACTGCTAATTTAAAGGAACTATACATTTTTTTTTGTTTTCATTTTTTCACAAACACATTTTGCGCATAAGTTGTGATTTTTTAAGAAATCTATTATGCTCTGACTTTCTGTTCCTGAGGCTAGTCCTGTAAGCCATTTTTTCTGCTACTTTAAGGAATGATGAAGCCTTATTAGGACCTCTGAGAGGTTCAGGTGGCGTATTTTTATTTGGTTTAATATTCTTTCTTTTTACTTCAATCCATTTTGTAACATTTTCATTGTTGACATGTTCCGTGCCATTTATCCTCCCTTCTGTCCGTGGGTGTTTTATAGACTGTAGATTTTTTGATTTCGGAGGAATCTCTTGCGTACAGGTGCCACCCTCTAGTGGTGACTCGGTAGAAGTTTGTGCACAGGTGGGGTCTCTACGGAGACTTGACGAAACTTTTGGTTTCGACGAATGACCTAGCACAAGAGGAGAAAGGGGGATTTGATTACGTGTTCCCATAACCTCTAAATTGTTTGACGCCTTTATTTGTGTAGAATTGATTTTTTTCTGGATCTATGGCCATACCCTCCATTGTTTGAATGTCATTTCCCGACATGATTTTGGAAACTTCAGGATTGTTACTAATTGAAATACTGGGGACTTTATTGGAGTAATAAAATTTTAAATTATGTATTACCTTTTGTAGGAGAAAGAGACTTAAAAATTCTAGAATAGTTAAAGAAGCAAAATTTAAGCCATTCACTTCTGGCGTAACAAGAACAAATTTTTTACCAGCACTATGGCGCCCCACCACACAAGATGGTTCTAGTTATCAACTTCTTACAAGCAACATTTTATGTGAATTGCCAACAATGGACTTTTTCTGTAGCCTTCTCGTTTTCTTGATGTGACTGCCTTAGATTATTTTATATGGAGAACGATAAAAAGCATCGTTTCTTGTATTCCAATGATAACGATGGAGGACTTTATGGCAAGGGTAAGAGACGCATTAAAAAGTTCATCTCCAGATCCAATTAGAGCGGCCACCCATGACGAACTAACTCGGAGATGCGCAAAATGTTTGGAAATTCAGGGTAAAGATTTTGAATATTTGTTAAAATAAGTTAATTCTCTCTGTAAGTAAACCGTTTAGCATTTAGACAACATAAAAATGTTAAATTGCCAATATTTCAAAAACTGTAAATTTTTGGAATGGACAATCTTTTTTAACAGGTATTGTGCCACCATACAATCCAAAAAAATCATCCAATGGGCCGCTACTTTCTTTTCGGGAATTTTTTAGAAGAAATGATTTTATTTCGTTTTGGTAGTTAAGGTTAAAATACTTACTTTTGATTATTTTTTAACAATTTTTTTATGATGATACATTGGACTCACGCGACCCTCATTTTTCTCTTTATTCCCATCTGCCTTATGAGTTCAATGTGTCACCATATAGATAGAATTACAGCATCGATAACGTAAAACATTACTATAACCATGAAGGTCGAAAGATTGCTGGTTACCGACAGTAAACCCCTGAAATCCGTTGAATTTGCAGGAAAGCACGAAAAGCGTGTCAGTAAACAACTAGCTTTAGCGTCTTTTGGAACAAATTTTAGTGGTAAAAATGGCATCATATAAAAAGAACCAGGCTTATCTGCAACAGTTAATGCAAGAATTTTTATTAGACGAAGCTGCGGTTCCTTATGAAAGCGATGTTTCAAACGATTAATATAAGCCAGATTCGGGTGCAGATGATTCAGATTCATCTTATGAAGCTTAACAAATCAAGAAAAAGAAGAAAATAATTGGAAAAACTGTAAGTTATTCAAGCTTGCGAAGTAGTAGATATCTGTTGGATTTCCATTGTCTTTATTTTTGTTGAATGTCACGACATTTCGCTAGTAGTTATCTCTAGACGTTTTCAAGTGAAACTAAATAAATCCCTTAGCTACATGACTATTTATACTAAAAGTAAATGCAAAGTGGTTTCCACACTGCTCTTATATCTAAAGATGGTTTACTAAAACAACTCGGGTTCTGATGTATAACCGTGGCTTCTTTGAATTTCCGTTTTCTCCAATGTTGTTCTCGGTGTAGTATTTTAACTTCAGACCATTTTATGTGGTGTCCATGAGTCCAGGCATGGTTGGCGGTGCCAGATTTTTTTGTTTCTCCTCGAGATGTGCATTTTTGGTGTTCTTTTAATCCTTACATCAAGAGGTCTCTTTGTTTCGCCAACGTAGGAATTGCCACATTCACATGGTGTCTGATATGCACAGTTCTTCATGTCCTTTTGAGTTGTTGGTTTGACCCTAGTGAGCCGACTTCTCAGAGAGTTATTTGAATTGAAAACAACGTTGATTTTATATCGTTTTTCTATTCTAACTTTTTCTGAAATGCCTTTAAAATAGCAGATGTTCAATACTGGTTTTCGTTCCTCATTGGTTGTCGATATTGTCCTATTTCTGCGTTGTTCTAGAAATTTATCCACTAGATATACTGGGTATCCGTTGGCTGTCAGATCATTTTTAATGTCATCTATCTCTTTCATCAAGTTCTCTTTGGAGTTGTAGAGAATTAAGGCTCTATCTACGAAATTTCTTATAATTCCTTGTTTGGTGTTGTTGTAGTGATTAGATGAATAATTAAGGGATTGTCCTGTGTGCGTGGCTTTTCTGTAAACAGAAGTTCGAATTTGTCTGCCATTTCTTTCAACCAAGACATCTAAGAATGGTAATTTATTTTCTACTTCTTTCTTCATGGTGAGTTTAATAGTTGGGCTGATGTTGTTGAGATGAAAAAGGAAGTTTCAAAGTTCTTCGTGGTTTCCACTCCAAATAATTTTGCGACCACCGGTGAGAGTGAAAATCCCATCGGTAGTCCATCATCCTAGATGTAGAATTTTTCCTTTCCTTGAAAATAGGAATTAGTCAAGCAACTTTGCAACAAGTCTATAATGGCGTGCGGTGGTAAAAATGTTCTTTCTGCTAAGGTCTGGTCTTCTTCAAGTTTTTTTCTTATGATTTTTAGTGATTTTTTAACTGGACGTTTGTGTATAGGCTTTCCACGTCAAAGCTAATAAAGTGGTCTTCCGGTTGTACTTCTATTTCAAGTATAATTTCTACGAAATGTTGCGAGTTCTTAACCCAGGACGATGTATTTTCTTGTAATGGCCTCAGGATTGGAAGAAGAAATTTGGAAAGTTCAGAAGAACTTGTAATAGGTCGTAAGGGCATGTCTTGTTTATGTATTTCCGGGAGTCCATAAAGATGTAAAGTTTTGCTATGGTGTGGCTTCAACTGAGTCCGGATCCTCTCAGGAATATACCGTTCATGTGTCTTAAGAACGCGATAAATTCTTCCTTCAGTTGCAGATGTGAGATCCTTAGTAAAGAGATGTGTAAATTCCTTTTCTTAAAACTTCATCAATTTTTTGGTTGTGTGTCTCAGCATTCATTAAGACTGTAGCATTTCATTTATCCGCTGGTAGAATTTTAATACTGCAGTCTTTCTGTAGGCTACCTAGGGCAGTTTTCTCGTCTTTGCTGATGTTTGGTTCGGTTTTTCTAGATTTTTGTAGAGTTTCTCTTATTTTCCACTTAAACTCATCTTCAAAAGAGTCTTCGTTCGCTGAGTCTGCGGCGCTCATTATATTGAAAATGGGAACCTCTTCTGGAGTAACCGTGAAGTTCAAACCTTTGGCAAGTAGTGACTACTGTGACAAAGTGAGAACAAAACAAGAAATCACACAACCAAAGAGATTTTCCAAATACCAGAGCAGACAAGAACGACAACAGCCATCTCAAAGCCAGAGGACAATTGTTAATATATCTGCCAAGGAATTAACCTCAGCGGAAAATTCACTAGGGCTCACTAGGGTGAAACCAACAACTCAAAGGGACATGAAAAACTGTGTATATCAGATACCATGTGAATGTGGCAATTCCAACGTTGGCGAAACAAAGAGACCTCTTGACGTAAGGATCAAAGAACACCAAAAATGCACATCTCGAGGAGAAACAGAAAAATCTGGCGCCGCCAACCATGCCTGGACTCATGGACACCCCATAAAATGGTCTGAAGCTAAAATATTATACCGAGAACAACATTGGAGAAAACGGAAATTCAAAGAATCCGCGGTTATAGATCAGAATCCGAGTTGTTTTAGTAAACCATCTTTAGATATAAGAGAAGTGTGGAAACCACTTCTTAATAATTGTAAACTAAAACTAAATGCAGCATAAAAAATGGGATTTTGCCATATCAGGCATGACTGAACCATCTCAGGCACATTCCACTGCATTTACTTTTAGTATAAATAGTCATGTAGCTAAGGAATTTATTTAGTTTCACTTGAAAACGGCTAGAGATAACTACTAGCCGAAACGTCGTAATATTCAACAAAAATAAATACAATGGAAGTCCAACAGATATCTTCTTCTTCTTCAAGTGTCATCTCCGCGACGGAGGTTGGCAATCATCATAGCTATTCGTACTTTAGAGGCGGCTGCTCTGAACAGTTCGTTCGATGTACACCCATACCATTCTCTCAAATTACGCAGCCATGATATTCTCCTTCTTCCCACGTTTCTCTTTCCCTGTATTTTTCCCTGTATAATCAGCTGAAGCAGGGCGTATCTCTCCCCACGTGTAATGTGCCCAAAGTATTGCAGTTTTCTAACCTTAATTGTATTCAGGACTTCCATCTCTTTACTCATTCTTCTCATAACTTCGTCATTTGTGACGTGGTCCACCCATGATATTTTTAGGATTCTTCTATATACCCACATTTCAAATGACTCCAATCTTTTAATCGATGTCGCATTCAGGGTCCAGGATTCTATTCCATAAAACAAAATCGAGAAAATGTAGCACCTCGCCAACCTAATCCTCAATTCCAACTTTAAGTCTCTTGTGCAGAGAACTCTTCTCATTTTATTGAAGCTTGTTCTTGCTTTTTCTATCCGTGTCTTGATTTCCTGGATATAATCGTTTGTGGAGTTAATCATTGTACCCAGATATGTGTATTTTTCTACTTGTTCAACGTTGGTTCCATTAATTGTCAGATTTTCGTTGTTTCTTTGTGTTCTTGATATTGTCATAAATTTCGTCTTTTTGACGTTTATTGTTAGTCCATACTCATGTCTACATTCCGCTATTCTGTTTGCCAGTGTCTGAAGGTCCTCCATATTTTCTGCAATTATGACCGTGTCGTTCGCATATCTAATGTTATTAATCGGTACTCCGTTTACTCTTATTCCAGCACTTTCTCCTTCCAGAGCTTTTTTCAGGATTTCTTCTGAGTATGCATTAAAGAGGAGTGGTGATAATACACATCCTTGCCTCACTCCGCGTTTGATTTCCATTTCCTCTGAGTGATGTTCTTCGATGCGTACCTTTGCTCTTTGTTTATAGTATAAGTTTAATATGATTCTAAGGTCGTTATAGTCTAACTGTTTTGTCTTGAGAATATTAATTAACTGATCGTGGCGGACTCTATCGAATGCTTTGTTATAGTCGATGAAACATATGTACAAATCTTGGTTGACATCCATGCACCTTTGAATCAGTACATTAAGTGCAAAGAGGGCTTCCCGCGTACCTAAGCCTTTACGGAAACCAAATTGTGTCTCATTCACGTCCATGTCTAATTTATGGTATATGCGTTTATGGATGACCTTCAGGAAAAGTTTTAGTGTGTGTGACATTAAACTGATAGTGCGGTGATCGCTACACTCTCTGGTGTTCGTCCTCTTGGGAAGACAGATAAAGATCGAGGTCAACCATTCTTCTGGTAATATACCTGTCTTATAGATTTGGTTGAAAAGTGTCACTATGGTATCGAAGTTCTTCTCCTCTATGATTTTCAGTATGTCGATAGGAAGTTCATCAGGTCCGGGGCTCTTTCCATTCTTCATTGTTTTTAGTGCATACAATATTTCCTCTCTCGTAATATTCGGTCCAATTTCTTCCGGGTTCAGTTCCACCTGGTCCAAGTCTTCCCTTTCATCATCAAACAATTCCTCAATGTATTCATTCCACCGTTGCACTTTTTTGTCTGTCTGTATTATAGTTTTTCCATGTTTGTCCAATAATGCATTAGTTGGATTTAGTCGTCTTATCCCTGCCATTTCTTTAACCTTCTTATGTAGGTTAAATAGGTCGTATCTATTTTGAAGTTCTTCGATCTCTTTGCATTTCTCCTCAAAGTGGCGTTCTTTGGCCTCTCTTATCTTTCCTCTGATCTCGAGATTAATTCTTCTGTATTTGTGAATGTCTTTGTTCTTATGTTGCAGATATCTACTACTTCGCAATACTTTATCTTGTTCTAGTTTATTTCTAACGCTACCGTGTTTGCCTCTTACTCTACAATTTTAAAAGTTTCATAAACGTAAACATTTAGTCATCTATTTTCAATAATAATCCGGCATAGGGAACAGCAAAATTTTACAGGTCCTTCTTTTTGTTCTGGAATGCTGGCATACGTTCTTATTCCACTACACAATTCCCAAGATAGTTCCCATTTAAATTTAAATAAACATCAAAAACACAAGATAATTTATAAAACCGTTTCAAACTTCTATTTCCGGCAGCCAGTAAGACGTAACCTAATCTGTGACAGGATCGACATTACTGCCCGACGATCCAGAGTTCAACAAGGAAGTGTCTCTGGTAAATATTGACACCGATTAACAAGACATAGTGGCTTATCGATTAATCTCATCGATATGCCGCAGACTAACGTGGTAATCCCTTTTTGTCTATTTTCTACGTTTCTACTCTCAACACCGTGGCCGGGTTCTTGTTTTTATTTCGTGCATAAAAACAGGATTATTTTAAGACGCTTTGGAAGTGCTAGGAAGTTTTGTTTTTATTTGATTACGTTGGCTCTGTGGTATTTTCTAACCGCATTTTTATGGCTTTTATTTTATGTAGAAAATAAAGTTTTTTAATTACGTAAAATAAAAATGTGGCAAAGAAATCTTGTTGTTGTTACTGTTTTTGGTTGGAATTAGAAAAATATACAGGGTATCCAGCAAGGAAATGTGAGACCCTCGATAGTATACAGGAGATGCCAAAATGACTTTGTGTTTCCATATGCAACAATTTTGTTGTGAATGTGGGAATCAATATGTTGAATAAAACAAACGATCCTGATAAAAAATTTCATGTACGACATGCCTCTAATTCCTCTATGTTTCTGAAGCCTGTCAATGAACACGAAATCATAAAACAAATATACTCTTTAAAAAATAATTGCGCTCCCAGTGTAGATGGCATAAACTCTCAGTTTGTTAAATAATTCCTCCTCTTTTTTCTGAAACCCTTGACTTATCTAAAAAATTTAATTTTTAAATTGGGTAAAGTACCCAGCCATTTCAAAGTGACCCTTGTTACATCAATATATAAAGCAGGAGATAAGGCGACTATTAGCAACTATCGTCCAATTAGTGTTTTAAATAATTTTGCGAAGATATTTAAGAAATGTTTATAAGATAGATTGGTAAACTTTTTGGAAATTAATAACATCCTCTCTGAAAATCATTTTGAAATTTACCAGTGGATTGAGTACATTAGATGCAATTTATGAATTTACTGAGTCAGTAACCGTGAATCTTGATCAGGGGCGGATCCAGCCTCTCTCCTTGGGGGGGGGGGGGCGGTGATATCACAAAAGTACAGAATGGCAAGCGAAAGCAAGTTGTCCTCGAGGGGGGGGGGACACCAACAACATTCCCATTTCTAGTGTAAAAGGCAGAGACGGGGCTATTTTTTTGAATTTGAAGCTCTTAGAGAGGAAAGGGGGGGGGGCGATCACAAGAAAAAACAAGTTTCCGACAGGGGGTGGGAAGATGCGATCAACATACACATTCCTCGTATAAGAGGCAGAATCGGATCTATTTTCCTGAATTCAAAGCGCTATCGCAAAAAAAAAACAAGTTGTCAACGGAGGGGGGGGGGGAGTGGGTTGCCAGCAGCATACACATTCCTAATATAAAAGGCAGAATTGGTTCTACGTTCCTGAACTCAAAGCCCTTGGGAAGGGGAGGGGCGATCGCAAGCATACACATTCCTATATTCTATTCAAGAACTAGAGAGAGTAATTAAACTGTCACCGAAATCTCCAACGTACCTGCTTCAGTGCCTCCGGTAACTGAGAACTGCTGTAAATCTAATTATATTTAAATATTATAAGCTTTTATAAATTTACTGCAACAATAAAATTTCTGAAAATTCAATTTAATTTCTGTCAGTGAGCAAAGTACACCTTACAGTGTGTCCTTAGTGATTTATTTTGTTTGTGCTTGTTTTTATATATTATTTGAGATTAGTGAGATACTCAAAAGATGGAGGGCATTTTTCCTCAACGAAAAACTTATTACGATGAATGTTTATGATGCCTTAATATCTAGATAATAATGTTAAAAGCTCTGTTGAGATATGTTCCAATATAACAGGAGTTCGAAAATCTATCATGTACCGAACACTGACGGAGAAAAAAACGACTGGAATTGTTAGTAATTCCAAGCTATATTCGATCACAGGCAGACGAAAAACCTCGTTGGAAAAAGAGATGTAAACTGCAATAAAAAGAGTTGTACATACATTTTATTATGAGAAGCAGATCTCAACCATCGACAAAATTCTAACTAAAATCAATGAAGATCGGGATTTGCCTGAAATTAAAAGAACTGAGCACTGGAAATTACTCAGAGAACTTAATTTTTGTTGGGAAAAACTAGATAGGAAATCTGTTCTTATAGATCGTCCGGAAAATGTCCGTTGGTGAAGGAAATATCTCTCTCAAATAAAAGGTAGAGTTGCTGGAAATAACACAACTTACAAAATTAATAATTTAACTGGACTTTTCAAAGATTTTTTTGAATAAAGTTCCTGCAGATAATTGCGAAAAATCCATATAATAAAAGAATAAAACAAAATGTGGAAACTCGATCTCATAATCGGTGAGAGAGGAATCAATTATAATTAATCTGAGCGAAGATAGCTTCACTGACTTTGATGACGAATAAGATACGTCATGTTTACCAGCGTTAACACAATTTATTATTTAAATTTTCTGTAACATATAAAAATTAATGACATTTGAATCCCTTTTTAGTGTTTAATTGTAATTCTGCAGATGGTTTAAGAAATAAATAAACTGGAACATCTAATATCCCAAAAATGTTTTTAATTAATAATAAAATTTTAATATTATATTGACGAATTTTTTTATATATATGTTTAACTTCTTGTATTTTTAATAATTGGTATTTTGTAAGTATTTAAATTATAACTTAGAATTTTTTGAGAGAAAAAGGCTACGTTTTAGTCTGAATGTGCCTAAAATGGTTTCTATGCCAAAATTAAAAATAATAAAACTACAGTTGTGATTTGTGTTAAATATGTCAAAATTATCTATATTTTCTAATATATGTGAATTATTAAAATATCATAAGAAATAAAATAATATTATAAAAACTTTTTATTTTAAGTTTATTACTGAAATAATACTCTATGCCAAAAATATTTAGTGATAAAATAGACCTCCTTTTGACGCCTTTCGATGCCTATGACAAGGATTAAAATCCTTTTTAACACTTCACATATCCAAATATCTATTGCTATCCAACCCAAATAGTCCATTATTATAGACCAGTATTTTTGATTATAAAATTTCTAACCCATTCCTATGAAAAATATATGTGTCAACAGATTTTGCCAAAGACACCGAACTAAAGAACATAGGTAGTTTGCGAAGAAAAAAAAGGTAAAAAATGAAAAACTCTCCCTAGTTCTTGAATAAACTATAGTATAAGAGGTAAAACCGGGTCTATTTTCCTGAACTCCAAGTTCTTGGGGGGGGGGGGGCGATCGCCCCCCCCCCCCCCCCCGCCCCCCCCCTTGGATCCGCGCTTGATCTTGATATTGATAAAAAATGTCTTGCCTTCTTTCTGGAACTTGCCAGAGCATTTGACACGGTGCCCCATGACTCATTTTTGGAGATTTTAAACGCCTGCGGTATTAAGGGTTCTGTGTGAACTGTCTTTGAGGGTTACTTAAGAAATAGAAAACAAATTTTAAAAATTGATAACATCTGTAGTGACCCATTAGACATCAGAATCGGGGTTCCTCAAGGGACAGGATTGGGACTGATTTTGTTTATAGTTTATGGTTCTCTAATTTCATACGCGGCTGACACAGTGGCCATTTTCTCTGGAGAAACCTGGGATCAAGTAAAAGAATCGACAAAAACTGGTCTGCTTAAAATAATAATCTGATTGGATTCCTCCAAGCTCACTTTGAGCGTTAACAATAATCATTATATTGCATTTTCGATAACAACAGTAAATTGCCCAGACTATAATCATATTGAAGCTGAAAATATCTCTCTCCGGTTTTCGATTTCTAACCTTAAATAATGACAAATGCAAGTATTTTTTTTGAAATATTTTTTTATGTCAAAAAACGTTTTTTAGTCTATTTTAGTTCACTCGAAATTGTAGAAGTTTCAACATTTTCTAATTTTACCGCCATGAGTGACGTTGTCAAGCCCTGATACTCATTTATTTGGATTCCTCGAAAAATTTCCCATGGATTTGACTACTTACTACATTTTAGGAAACTTAGACTTGCAAAAATAAGATAAATATGCGAAAAATTAGTAAAAATATCAAAAAAGACCTTTCTTCATTAAAATTTGAAAATTTTCGATCAAATCACATTTTTGCAGGCTTTTAAAAACTCGGATCGTGTAGAACACCCTCAAAAACTCAAATATAAATATTTGATAAAAGACAGGAAGTTGTCTTTATTTTAAATTTATACTTGAGGAAGTGAGAGCAAAAATTCAACTTCTCTGATTTTAAGTGGGAAAAATGCACTTTAGAGAAAAACAAAGAAGATCAAATTTATGTATTTTCTGACAAGGAATCGAATGTCGATAATGCTAAATTGAAAAAAAAAACAAGTTAAAAGTTTTATAAGCCCTTTTGTCATTTTTCCGTGACGATTTCCGGTGATTATCCTGTATTTCCAGGATTGAAATCACAAAAAATCAAAAATCACTACTCGGCATCAAAAGTCGAAGTTTCAAGATTCAAAATGCTGTACTGTAATTGTAACTTTAGTGTGATAAAAATGTTTTTGAAATAGTGGGGACATAAAATCACACAGTGAAGCAAAAACTCACGCTAATCTTATCGAAACGTTATATAAACAAACAAAAGCAAAACCAATTCAAAGCCGAAAACTTCCTCTTTGTCAATCTCTTAACTCTACTCCGTCTTACAATTAATCGAATAAAAACAATGTTAAATTTTCCAAGCGTTAGTTTTTTGGTGACTTTGGTTTTAAAAACAGTTTTTCTGATCATTATTTTTGCCGAACCTGCCGAGCAACTGCGATCTGGTTTAATGCATTTTTCTTGTTATAACTTCGCTAGAAATATTACTTACAATCGGTCTATGTATTTTGAATTAACCGCTAAAAGCCATTTCATATCGATGAAAAGCTTTTTAAGATCAAATACAGGGATGTGAACTAATTGTGCCTGTGAAAATAAGAAAAATAATCGTTTGAATATGTACAGGGTGAGTCAATGATTGGATGAAGTAGAATTATATTTATTGTTTGATATAGTTTATTTTTACGCAGATTTTAAAAATATTTAGGACTCTACAGGGTGAGCCAAAAAACTAGGACAACATAAAGTTTTATTTTTTTAAATAGAACACCCTATATACGAATCGTATTTTCGATTTAGCTTATAATTTTAAATCTTTTTTATTAAGGGTTTACTATTACAAAACTTTATAGTTTCTGAGATAATTAAGTTTAAAAAAAAGTCACATTTTCAAGCATCAATTCAATCCTAAATAACGTTTTCAATTTTGTGACAAATATATTCAAATTCGAAATTTAGCAAGGCCAAGGACAAGTTAACATAATTTTTTCCTAATATTTGGAATAAAAGCTACAGGGTGTTGAACACATCGGCTCAAATTTGAACAAGTTTAAATGAATAAATATCTTTTTTTTAAATAGTACACCCTGTATATTTTCATGTTATTTAATAGAGTAATAAAAACTCTAAAAGTTCTGTTCAATATCTCCTATACCTATTTATAATAGTTTTTGAGATATTTCAGTTTTTCTTATTTTCCATACTTTTTTACAGAAATAGTCTTCATTATCATAGTAGCCATGTAAAATAATAAAAAGAAACTACAGAAATAAACAGAATGTGGTTAAATATGATGAAATACATTATTCATTATATTACAACGGCAATAGTTTAATTAAACATAATGTAAAAAAATTAACACAACAATAACGACAAGGCAAATACATATTTACTTTTATACCAAATTGAAACAAAAAAAAATTACCTATTAAATACTGAGATTAATTATTTCTTTTTAATAAGTATTCGAATAAACGACCCTCTTGTGCAATGCACAAATTTAGTCTTTTTTGCAGATTTTCTCGGACCCTGGACAAAATTAGTGGCGTTATTTTTCTACAGGTATCCCTAATCCTGTTTCGCATATCTTCCACTGTTGTTGGTGGATTAACATACACCTTATTTTTAATATAACCCCATAGGAAGAAATCTAATGGGGTGATCTTGGTGGCCACTCAATGAAACCCCCACGTCCAATCCATTTTTGCGGATATCGTTGGTCCAAAAACGCACGAACTTCACGATGGTAATGCGGAGGCGCACCATCGTGCTGGAACCACATACTGTCGAGCTCATCCCTATCGAGACCGTGAAGCTGTTGGGGTAGTTCTTCTTGTAGGAAGTTCAGGTAACTATGGCCATTTAGTGGTTCATTAAAAGAGTGGGGTCCAATAATTCGATTATGATGAATACCACACCAAACATTTAATGACCAGTGGTTTTGATGTTGCACCTCTCTAATCCAAAATGGGTTTTCTGTGGCATAATAATGCATGTTGCGTCTATTTACGGCACCGTTACTTCTAAAAGTAGCTTCATCACTAAACATTACCTTGCATAATAAATTTGGATTTAATTGAATCTCCGCATTTATTGTACGACAAAAGTTTACACTACTTTCAAAATCCTGTCCATGCAATTCTTGGTATAATTCCATGTGATATGGATGATACCTATATTTCCTGGTAGTACGATTAGCGGTGGATTGTAATGTTTCACATAATGCTGCTAACTGACGGCTACCAATATAAGGATTTTCCTGAACATTTAACAATACTTGTAGTTCTTTTTCTTCATTAGTTACTGGTTTGTTGACCACTTTACGTTTTGGATAATCAACAGTACCAGAAGAATCAAATCTTTGCATTAAGTTTTGAAAAGTATGGCGTCGATCAGGATACTTCATTTTATAAATTATTTGAGCAAGAAGGCAGTTTTTTTGAGCCTCTCCTATTGTATAAATCATATCTATTAACTCATTCTTTGGAAAAATCATTTTACAATATAAGATGAATGCAAAAAAAACCAAACTACACTACATAAAAACCAAAAGAAGCGATTGCTGTTATAAATTTGACACACAGAAAAATATTCTTTTACATTGTTTTTGCCATGGCTACTATGATCATGAAGACTATTTCTGTAAAAAAATATGAAAAATAAGAAAAACTGAAATATCTCAAAAACTATTATAAATAGGTATAGGATATATTGAACAAAACTTTTAGGGTTTTTATTACTCTATTAAATAACGTGAAAATATACAGGGTGTACCTTTTAAAAAAAAGATATTTTTTCATTTAAAGTTGTTCAAATTTGAGCCGATGTGTTCAACACCCTGTAGCTTTTATTGCAAATATTAGGTAAAAATTATGTTAACTTGTCCTTGGCCTTGCTAAATTCCAAATTTGAATATATTTGTCACAAAATTGAAAACGTTATTTAGGATTGAATTGATGCTTGAAAATGTGACTTTTTTTCTTTAAACTTAATTATCTCAGAAACTATAAAGTTTTGTTATAGTAAACCCTTAATAAAAAGGATTTAAAATTATAAGCTAAATCGAAAATATGATTCGTATATAGGGTATTCTATTTAAAAAAATACAACTTTATGCTGTCCTAGTTTTTGACTCACCCTGTTGAGTCCTAAATATTTTTAAAATCTGCGTAAAAATAAACTATATCAAACAATAAATATAGTTTCTTTGTAAATTTCACCGAAAAGGCATCCAATCGTTGACTCACCCTGTACTGTAATCGAGAGGTAATTTTTTTTATTAGAAAATTTGAGTTTTTTCAATTAAATTATTTTCTTAATATTAATGTGTATTAGTTTTAGACACAAAATACGTTTTCAAAAATAGTTATTTTATGAAGTTACCTTATACAGGGTCAAAAATAAATAAACTTTGCATCACATGTGACCAATTCTTAATAGCCCTATTTGGATTTTGTCGAAAAACACACATTTAATATGGCGCTACTTTAAACAAAATACGTCTAGGATGAAGCATTGTCAAAACTGAGAAATTTTATGTAGGTTGCGTTAAGTCTTATATTGCAACAGTGGTACAATTTATTAAAAATACGCAAAAAATCTAAATTATCTTACAGAGCTAAAAAAAGCTTTTTCTAATAATGTTTCTACATTTTGAATTAAAATCCCATTTTTGAATTTTTTTTTGGAAAAAAATTAAAATTTGACAGATAATGCTAATCACTTGACAACTATTTTTTTGGGTTAATTTTCATCTCGATCGATGCAAAAATTGTTGCAAAGTCAAAATTCGAATAAAGCTAATAATAAAAAAAATCCCATATGATTCAGATTTTACTAGTCGCACTGTATATTACAGTATTCATGCTGTAGTCTGAAAATATTTTTTTTATTCGTCATGTCAAAATGTGTATTAGTCAATTAGGACGTCAATATATTAAGAATTCGAAACCGTATTAAGACGTCATAATGAAAATTAAAATAAAGCATTTGTTTTCCAGGCCTTCTCTTATTTTTATATCAGTTTATTAATAATTTAAACCTAAATATTTAAATAAGTGCTAGACCGAACACTAACTTATTATACATTTTCAAAATCTGGAGGACAATTACTTTCATTCCAAAAGAGAATATTCCATTTAAAAAATTAAAATTTGTTTTGTTTCTCAACTTTATGATGCGTCACTCCTTTCGTAAACAAATCTACAAGATAATATGGAATGAGTTACACAATTTTCTTATTCTGAGTTTTTTCCATCTCTTATAATAAAACGTCTTGGTATGGTGCTAAATATAAACGCATCCTGTATTTTATAAAAAAATTGAACCGACTTCTAAAAGTGCGCTAAAAAGTGAAAAATAACTATAAATTTTTATATGAAATTGAAGTTTTTGAAGTCGGCGCCCAACTAATACCTGACAAAACGTGGTTCGCATAAACAGATGAAAAATACTTTATTTGTAATTGCTTTTTTACCATAATTTGTATATATTAGTAATGATTTATTTCATTTAGAAATAATTTGGCGCCGACTTCACAAATTTCAATTTCATATAAAAATTTATAGTTATTTTTTACTTTTTAGAGCACTTTTAGAAGTCGGTTCAATTTTTTTATATAAATTTTATTTTTCCATTTTTAGTTTTGAACTCATTATGATATCCATAAATTATTTGAACTAAGTACTAATCGAGATTAGTGTTCCTCGCAATTATTCCAAGGTGGCAAAAAAGTACCCATTTTATTTAAGTTTAAGTAGTAAATCACCCTAAAATGAACCATTAAATATTCTTTGATTCTTAGAGTTTTCCAAATAATAATAAAATTGTGTCAAACAAATATTTAGTCTGTCGTAGTAAATACACTATCTTAAATTTCAAATTAATTTTAGATTGGCAGTTAGGCCTCAAATTCTTCCAATCTCGATATTTACAGAACTTGAGACGTAGATTTCTTAGCCCGATATATAGTTTATACTGCATATTGAGTTCGAAAACACCGCAAGAACCTTGCAATGTCAATTTTGGACCAAATCGGAAAATGTAAAATTTTCAGTCCCTCATATTGTATCTTATCAACCTAATGGTTGTAAAAAATTGACATTATATTCGTAATACACGACGCCGAAAACTCCCTAATACCAAATCTGAAAAAAAATGCGAATAAAGTAAAATTTTTAACCCACTATATTTGATCTGCCATATTGAATTTCAAAAAAAAAATTTTAACTTTTTAATCTAATCTAACTTTTAACCCTTCAAAGCCTCCTAGTACCAATTTTGGAAGAAATCCGAAAATTTAAAATTTCTAGACCGTCGTATTGCATATTAGATTTTCTTAAAATAATCTTATATTCGCTATTTACATCCTCGAAAACGATTCAGTCCCACTTTGAACAAAATTGAAAAAAATTAAAATTTTTAGGTCGCTACATTGGATTCGCCGTATTGAATCCTGAAGAAATACTTTTAAATTCATAATTTACACCCTCAAGAACCCCTATATCAGTTTTGGAGAAAATCGAAAAATGTAAAATTTTTAGGACGCCATATTGAGGTCACCAGATTGTTTTTCAAAAAATATTTTATTTTCGTAGTTGAGACTAAGAAAATCCCCCAATACTGATTTTAAACAAAATCGAGAAATGTAGAATCTTTAATTCGCCATCTTGGATCCGCCATATTTAATTTTTTTTGTTAATAATTTCGGATTCGTAATGTGCTCTCCCAAAAACTTCCCCATATCAATTTTGAAAAAATCGGAAAAAATTAATTTTTTCGTCCGCCACATTGGATTCGCCATAATGGAATTTTTTAAAAATAATTTTAGATTCGTTATGTGCGATCCCGAAAACTTCCCTGTACCAGTTTTGGAAAAAATCGGATAAAATTGACTTTTTTGGCCGCCATATTGAATTTTTTAAAAATATTTTTAATTTGTTATGTACGGCTCCGAAAACTGCAATTTTGGAAAAAATCGGGCAAAATTAAATTTTTTTTTGTCCGCCAAATTGGATCCGCCATATGTTTTATAATAATTTCAGATTCGTTGTGCTGTATGACCCCGAAAATCCCCCCATACCAATTTTCGAGAAAATGAAACAAAATTAATTTTTTTGGCCGCCATATTGTCAGCGCCATCTTGGATTTTGCTGCACCAATTCCTCCAAAAAAATATTAGACCACGGCGGCAACTTTCTGAACATAACGTAAAAAGTTTCATTCAAATCGATGCAGCCGTTCCGGAGTAATCGGTGTACATACATAAAAAAACATACATAGTCGACGAATTGAGAACCTCCTTCTTTTAGAAGTCGGTTAAAAATCGAGGGTCACTGTTTGAGCAAGCTTGCTAGGGAAACATATTTGTAATTATCGGCAACCTCCCCTTTTTAGGATTAAGAAAATAAAGTTGGAAATTAAAGAGTCTCTGAAAGGTATATAACGGTAGCATAACGGCATGCGAATTTAAAAGTTAAAATTTTTGGACTTTTTCGTACTGGGTTTAGCGGAAAAGTGTATATGGTGGGATTCAAGAAGATAGGTATTTCCCTATATTCCTTTTATCCTGTTTCCTCAATTTATGTTAGTCCTTAAAATACCTGGTAGCATTAAATAAAACTACATCAGATAATATCGAAGTCTTTCGGTAACTTATTTGTTTTTAGGATAAGCATATTTTCACACAGGGTATCTTTATTTTTTAGTATTCTTGAAAATAAATTATCCAGTCACTATTAACAAACTAAAGTTGATTTTAGCACAGCTCCTTTTGGATCACTCTGTATGATTTTATATATTGGAAAAAATTCGTACTAAAAAATACAAAACCTTAGCGTATTTAAATATTGAATTTGTTCCAGACTTTGTGCCTACATTTTATGTAATCACAAGTATATAGTTCATCCAAATGGAATTATTTTTTTTTAATCCCTGTCATGAATTATACAATATATTTTACAAATAAATGAATCATTGTAAGCGACTTTTTTAAACTCCATTAAAAAACATTAAGAACTTCTATTGTAAAGTATTTTACATAAGAAAAGCAAAGCCAAAATGGAACATGTGTGTATAAATCTTCCTTTATACGTTTCGCATTGTTATTCGGGGATCAACGCCCGACATGTTTTTTGCCATAATAGATTTAGCAAAGAAAAACAGGACGAAGGTCTTGAAGCTAATCCATGTAACTAAAAACATAATTTTCAAACGGATGTAAACACCGAAACAAAAAAAGTTAAGGCGAATTTAAAAAGATGTACCAAATGTAAAAAGTAAAATTAAGACTGCTATATAATACAATTAATAATGGAGGCTAGTGAGTTTTCGTAACCCATCAAGGGACATGTCTCCGCCAAAGTTTTTTATATGTATTTTGACCCCCTAATTATTTTTTGGGATCGCAAATTACGAATCTAAAAATATTTTTAAAAAATTCAATATGACGAATTCATTATGGAAGCCAAAAAAATTCAATTTTGTCCGATTTTCCCCAAAATTGTTGTGGGGAGTTTTCGGGGTTGCACATAACGAATCCAAAATATTTTTTAAAATTCAATATGGCGGATCCAATATGGCGGACAAAAAATCAATTTTGTCTGAATATCTCCAGGTATGGAGGAGTTTTTGGGATCGAACACGAAGCGAATCTAAAATTATTTTTAAAAAATTCAATATTGCGGATCTAACATGGTGGACAAAGAATTCAATTTTGTCCGAATTTCTCCAAAATTAGTACAGGGGAGTTTTCGGTGTCTCACATAACGAATCTGAAATTATTTTTAAAAAGTTCAACATTGCGTATCCAGTATGGATATTAATTTTTTTTCAAAATTGGAATGGGGGAGTTTTTGGGATCGCACATGACGAATCTGAAATTATTTAAAAAAAAATAAATATGGCGGATTCAAGATGGCGGACTAAAATTCTATATGACTTAATTTTGTCTAAAATCAGAATTAGGGGATTTTTGTTAGTGGCAATTAAGAATTTAATTTTTTTTTTGAAAAACTCAATCTGGCGGATTCAATATGGCGTCCTAAAAATTTTACATTTTTCGTTTTTGTCATAAACTGATATAGGGGGTCCTTGAGGGTGTAAACAATGAATTTAAAAGTATTTTTTCAGTATTCAGTATAACAGACTAAAAATTTTACATATTCCGATTTTGTTCAAGGGCGGGATTGAATCGTTTTTGAGGATGTAAATAGCGAATATAAAATTATTTTAAGAAAATCTAATATGTCAGATGCAATATGACGGTCTGGCATTTTTAAATTTCCGAATTTCATCCAAAATTAGTACTAGGGTGCTTTGAAGGGTTTAGATTTAAATTAGATTAAGACATTAAACTTATTTTTTTGAAATTCAATATGGCGGATCCAATACGGTGGCTTGAAAATTTTACGTTATTCGTATTTTTTTAGATTTGGTATTAAGGGGTTTTCGGGGGTCGTGTATTACGATATGAAGCTAATTTTTTACAACTATTAGGTTGATAAGATACAGTATGAGGGACAGGGAAAATTACATTTTCCTATTTTGTCTAAAATTCATATTGCGGGGTTCTTTAGGCGTATATAAACTCGATATGCCGTATAACATATATATTGGGCTAAGAAATTTACGTCTCAAGTTCTTTAAATATCGATATTGTAAGGTTTTTGGGTCCTATATTTCCAATCTAAAATTAATTTGAAATTTAAGATAGTGGATTTACTATGACAGATTAAATATTTGCTGGGCACAATTTCACAGGTCTTTGGAGAACTCTAAGAATCAAAGAATTTTTACTGGTTTATTTTAGGGTGATTTACAACTTTGAATAAAACGGGTACTTTTTTGCCACCTTCGAGTCACTGCGAGGTACACTAATCCCGATTAGTACTTAGTTCAAATAATTTATGGATATCATAATGAATTCAATACTAAAAATCGAAAAATAAAATTAAAAAAAAAATTGAACCGAATTGAAATCTTTGAAGTCGGCGCTAAATTATTCCTAAATGAAATTACAATTAAACTATTTTTAATCTGTTTATGTAAATCACATTTGGTCAGGTGTTAGTTTGGCGCCGACTTCAAAAATTTCAATTCAAGTCGGTTCAGTTTTTTTTATAAAAATTTTTTTAATAAAACAAAATTAAAATTATTTGTTATTCGAAACACTCCCAAGGATATGATTCGTTATTTTTTTGTAACAGTAAACCGTAATTTCATACAAATATTATTGTTAGAATTGTCAAATTTTAATTTAAATGAACGCTACAGAATAAGAAATCACTATTTGTCATTAATAATAATAAGATAAAGACATGAATACTTAACCAATGTAATAAGTTAATATTTTCTTAGTAATTAGAAAAAAAATCTGTAAGCTCTGTAACGTTCATATCAACTGAAATTTGGCAATTTTAAGAATAATTAAACATGAGGGTGAGAATACTCTAGTTTAACTTCATTTCAAATAACAAGTAGTTTCCAATTTGTTTCGTAAAGTTATCTCAATTAGAAGTTGAGATATACGAAAAAGTATTCGGGGTGACTCACCCTTTTTTACTAGTCTATTTTTAGAAACCCCGAAACACGACTACTTAAGTCACATGGTATATAATAGCTTACCTTTTTCCTCTTTTGTATATATTTTTTTGGGTTAATTAAACCAATAATTTCTAAAGATTTGTTCTTTGTTAAACTGATTAAAGGAACATTTTTGATTTAGGGTATAATGGTTATATTTTTTTGATATGTTTTCTATTTCTTATAAAGGCTCATAGATTCCTCCATTACTTAAAATATAAGGAACTATGAGTTTATTTATAACTGTGCTGTACAAAAATTAAAGCAAGAACTCTTGATTTAAATATTTGAAATTTAATCCAAAAAAAATATCTCTTTACCACTTTCCCCCTTTTTCCTCCTCTTCCTATCTGCCCTTCTCTCCCCTCTCTCTTCTCCTCAACAAATTTAAATCATCTTCAGGCGTATAATTTAATCGCCCGGCCATGGTTTTTATTAATATTTGTCAAATGGCAAGAAATAGTGACATTTCTCGTATGTTCTATTGTTTCTTTTGTTGCGTTTCGTTGCCAACTAATAATGAAACTTAAAGGCCTTGTAGCTTTTTTACAATACAAAAATGTTACATTGCCAATATTTGAAAAACTACAAGTTTTTCGAATACACGACCTTATTCAAAGTCACTCTTATTTTTAAGTCTAAATAAGATAACATTATAAAAAAGGGGTTACCTTTCAAAACATTTAATTTTAACGATTTTTTCTAGTTAATATTTAATTTTAGTTTTTGATAACCCTGTATTTATTTATTATCAAAACATCGACACAGTTCACTAAGGTAGATCCCCTTCTAGAAGGAAACCAATTCAAATTATATATAATAAACCCTTTCCTCCAGAATAAACTGACAGTTATGTTTACCATAAATTATATATATATATATATATATATATATATATATATATATATATATATATTCTTGATTCTTCAACCATAGATTATATCATTTTTCCTTTATTTTGTCTTTTCTTGGGTTTAGGTTCTATATTCAACAAAAAATGCAAAACAACTGACGATTTTTTTATTAAAGATTCATTCGCCTTTAAAAAATTTATTGATACAATAAACCTACCTGAAAATTACAGACTCATTTTACTAGATGTTATATCTTTGTATACGAACATACCAAATCAACTTGTCCACACTATTTTAGCAGAAAAATGGGAAATTTTTAAAAAACATACATCGCTATCAAAATATAATTTTATGGATGCTGTTGACCTCGTTCTAAATACAAATTACTTTCAGTACGGAAACACCTTTTACAAACAACTCGATGGATGTGCTGTGGGATCACCAATTTCATTTACCATTGCTCAGTTAATAATGGAATAATCAGAGGAAAAAGTTCTAGAAAAATTAAATTTTAAAATAATATTTTTCAAACGTTTTGTCGATGATTTGATAGCAGCCGTACTACAAAATAAAATAAATGAAATTCGAAACAGAAAATAATAATAAAATAAATTTTTTAGATATGATACTTATACGCAGAAAAAAAAACAAAACTTTAACTGAATGGTACACCAAATCAGCTTGGTCAGGTAGATATCTAAACTGTTTCTCTAATCATTCAAAACTCAAAAAAATAGTGTTATAATCGGTCTGTCTGATCGTGCTATCTCCCTAACGTCTCCAGAATTCCGACCAAAAATACTGCAAAAAGTAAAAAAGACACTAATAAATAAAAATTTCAGTGAAAAGACTATCACCAAAATAATTGATAAACGAACATAAAAGTTTTATAATAACGTAAAAACAAAAAACATAGAACATAAACAGCAAAAATATGTAGCATTACCTTACACTAGTGAGCTGTCAGAAAAAATAAAATACATTTTAACAAAGCATGATATTATCATATGTTACAAATCACATAATAAATTAAATACATTGTTCACAAATTTAAAAAGTAAAACTCCTCTCATGAATAAATCAAATGTAATATATTCGATCCCTTGCACAAATTGTCCCAAAAAATATATAGGCATGACAAGCCAATTGCTGAAGAACAGATTAGATGGCCATAAATATACGAAAAATGCCTCAACAGCGTTAAACAAACACACAGGATGAAAAACATACTTTTGATTATAACAGTATCATAATAAAAAACAAAGATATGAATTACCAAAAATTACAGATCAAGGAAATGATTGGAATTAAAAAACATAAAAACACTGTTAACGACAGAACGGATATGGGAAATTTGAGCCACATTTACACAAGCCTAATTTAACAAAAAACATAAAAGTATTCGATCCTGTCAAATAAGAATCAAAAATTGAATATTCTTTCAAACATAAAACTAAACGTATACCTTATTTGTTTTTTTGTGCATTGTAAAATATAAAAAAAATAAAACACATTCGCATTCCATGTATCCTCAGTAGACGATGTAAAGTTTGAATTTTATTTAGTAATAGAGTAACAAAATGTCAAGGTGTGTACCGGTAAAATTAAATATTTTTAAAAAATTTTAAAATTTTAAATACTGTTTTTTAAGTGTCTTTTGTTCTTGAAAATTGTAGATGTGTTTCTTATGGAGGTGTTTTAATTATATAAAAATATTTTTAGGAAGAAAAAATTTTGAAAATGCTTTAAATAAAGGGCGAAACGTCAGTTGTTTTGCATTTTTTGTTGAATATAGAATCTAAACCCAAGAAAAGACAAAATAAAGGAATATATATATATATATATATATATATATATATATATATATATATATATATATATATATATATATATATATATATATATATATATATATATATATATATATATATATATATATATATATATATATATATATATGAAGTAAAATGCGAACAGTGATTGCAAACTTCGCTCCATCATATCCTTTCAGTGTTAGAGGTTGCACAGTTTGGATGAATTGCTACAAAACACAATTCACCCTATTACACCACCATCGAGATGGTGGCCTACCTGCACCACCACACCGAGAAGAAAGTAAAAACTTACCTCCTCTGTTACAGTGATACGGCAGAGGTACATGTTTCGTCTCTTACTAGACTCATCAGGGTACCGACATGCACCTGTCTGTGCAAAGGACAGATCGGAAGGAAGCATGCAACACTGAACGCGGCTTCGCCGACCTCCCGCCGGATGGCGTATATACGTTTATGCGGCTTTCACGGATTCCTCCGTGTGAGATGCAATAGCAGTGGTCATATCCACATTATGCCGTTGTAGTGCTGAAATCACATTCAGCAAACATACAACTAAATGCATCTCCGCATGTAAATGAAGTAAAATGCGAACAGTGATTGCAAACTTCGCTCCATCATATCCTTTCAGTGTTAGAGGTTGCACAGTTTGGATGAATTGCTACAAAACACAATTCACCCTATTACACCACCATCGAGATGGTGGCCTACCTGCACCACCACACCGAGAAGAAAGTAAAAACTTACCTCCTCTGTTACAGTGATACGGCAGAGGTACATGTTTCGTCTCTTACTAGACTCATCAGGGTACCGACATGCACCTGTCTGTGCAAAGGACAGATCGGAAGGAAGCATGCAACACTGAACGCGGCTTCGCCGACCTCCCGCCGGATGGCGTATATACGTTTATGCGGCTTTCACGGATTCCTCCGTGTGAGATGCAATAGCAGTGGTCATATCCACATTATGCCGTTGTAGTGCTGAAATCACATTCAGCAAACATACAACTAAATGCATCTCCGCATGTAAATGAAGTAAAATGCGAACAGTGATTGCAAACTTCGCTCCATCATATCCTTTCAGTGTTAGAGGTTGCACAGTTTGGATGAATTGCTACAAAACACAATTCACCCTATTACACCACCATCGAGATGGTGGCCTACCTGCACCACCACACCGAGAAGAAAGTAAAAACTTACCTCCTCTGTTACAGTGATACGGCAGAGGTACATGTTTCGTCTCTTACTAGACTCATCAGGGTACCGACATGCACCTGTCTGTGCAAAGGACAGATCGGAAGGAAGCATGCAACACTGAACGCGGCTTCGCTGACCTCCCGCCGGATGGCGTATATACGTTTATGCGGCTTTCACGGATTCCTCCGTGTGAGATGCAATAGCAGTGGTCATATCCACATTATGCCGTTGTAGTGCTGAAATCACATTCAGCAAACATACAACTAAATGCATCTCCGCATGTAAATGAAGTAAAATGCGAACAGTGATTGCAAACTTCGCTCCATCATATCCTTTCAGTGTTAGAGGTTGCACAGTTTGGATGAATTGCTACAAAACACAATTCACCCTATTACACCACCATCGAGATGGTGGCCTACCTGCACCACCACACCGAGAAGAAAGTAAAAACTTACCTCCTCTGTTACAGTGATACGGCAGAGGTACATGTTTCGTCTCTTACTAGACTCATCAGGGTACCGACATGCACCTGTCTGTGCAAAGGACAGATCGGAAGGAAGCATGCAACACTGAACGCGGCTTCGCCGACCTCCCGCCGGATGGCGTATATACGTTAATGCGGCTTTCACGGATTCCTCCGTGTGAGATGCAATAGCAGTGGTCAAACATATATATATATATATATATATATATATATATATATATATATATATATATATATATATATATATATTTATATATATATGGAGCCAACTTCAAAGGACTTGTAATCAAATCTACCATGATTAAATTATTGTAAAATAGTCGTTAATTTATTCTTTATCTTATTAATTAATAGAATTTTTTAAAATCGCTTTAATTTATTTTTCATTCCATTCTTTCCTGTTTTAACATCTATCAACGTTTCTTTTGTCTATGGTTTCAATTGATCTTTAAAACGGGTAGATCCGATAAGAGTGTTACCCGAGTGCGTGAAAGATGCCTAAAAGAAAGTAAAAATATTGCGTTTAGATAGGGTAAAAGAATGGAAGGCTTAATACAGTGTAATAAATTTTGCTAATGGAAAATTTTTCACCTTTCAATAAACCTAGCGTGGAAATACTTTATGGGACCTCTCAAGGGAGTATACCCTACGTCATGTTGAAAATTATAACCAAATATCTTACTACGATCAAAAATTCAGTGCGAAATATTTCACCAAGAATTTTTTTCAATCTTTTCAGTTTTTAACTAGCCGAAAATCATATAAAAATATTATTAGGGGTTATGCTGAACATAAAATATGTGTAAAAAATTGAACCTATTTCTAGAAATGCGTTAAAAAGCGAGAAATAATAATATAGATTTTTAAATGAAATTAAAATTCTTAAAGTCGGCTCCAAACTAATACTGGGCAAAATGCAAGTGCTTTCTTACTGTACCTTGTATGTATCTCGTGTCAGTACTTATTCGTTCCACTTTGTATAAATTTGGCGCCGAAATTTCACTTTCACATAAAAGTTTATATTGTTATTTTTCCATTTTTAACGCATTTTTAGAAGTCGGTTTAATTTTTTTATTAAAATTTTATTTTTCGATTTTTAGTTTTGAACTCGTTATAATATCCAAAAACTATTTGGACTAAGTACCTAAGCGAGATGTGTAGTTAGTAGGGTCCAGCCGAGAAAAAAGACAATTAACCGAGATATATTCTAAAAATGACTGGATATCTTGATGTAATAGAAAAAATGCACTTTTTTTCCATGTGTACTTTTTGGAGGAGATAAGTTTTGGACACAAATTAGTCCATTCGATCTAGTGCATTTAAGCGAAAAAATAATACGGCTTGCGTTATCTAAAAATCATTTGCACCATGAAATGGAATTTGCTTTGTTAGAGACTGTTAGATTCTGTATATTGGATCAATATTTGGAAATTTAATGAATGCTATAAAAAATAGGTATGTTTTTTCAAGAATCATTGATTGTATAAAATTTTGTGGTATTTTTGAGTTGGCTTTTTGAGAGCATGCCAAAACAGAACAATCTGGCAATCCGGGTATTTTTTGTGATCTAATAAATTTCACTGCCAAAATTGATAAAACTCTAGCGAAACATTAAAAACTCTATACAGTGTTTAAAGAAATTTCCAAAGAAATTCAAAATTACCTGTATGTTGAAGATATGTCATGAAATAATTTTGTCCGAGACTCGCGAATCCCCATATTTAGCAATTATGGTAGATGAAACAATAGATATGTCAGCAAAGTCTCAGTTGATCACAATATTCAGATATTCCCGGAATGGAGTACTCGTAGACCATTTCTTTACCTATTTAGATCCTTCAAACTTAGATGCAAAAAGTCTAAGCAAAGATATGTTTAATGTTTTAGATCCCATATTAGAAAATCCAAACAAAAAATAAATTGCTCAGAGTTACGACGAAGCGGCTGTAATAAGTGGATGAAGTACAGGGTGAGTCAACGATTGGATGAAGTAAGTTTGTGCCTTTTCGGTGAAATTAACAAAGAAACTATGTTTATTGTTTGATACAGTTTATTTTTACGCAGATTTTACAAATATTTAGGACTCTACAGGGTGAGCCAAAAAACTAGGACAGCATAAAGTTGTATTTTTTTAAATAGAACACCCTATATACGAATCATATTTTCGATTTAGCTTATAATTTTGAATCTTTTTTATTAAGGGTTTACTATAACAAAACTTTATAGTTTCTGAGATAATTAAGTTTAAGGAAAAAAAGTCACATTTTCAAGCATCAATTCAATCCTAAATAACGTTTTCAATTTTGTGACAAATATATTCGAATTTGGAATTGAGTAAGGCCAAGGACAAGTTAACATAATTTTTACCTAATATTTGCAATAAAAGCTACAGGGTGTTGAACACATCGGCTCAAATTTGAACAAGTTTAAATGAATAAATATCTTTTTTTTTAAATGGTACACCCTGTATATTTTCATGTTATTTAATAGAGTAATAAAAACCCTAAAAGTTTTGTTCAATATATCCTATACCTATTTATAATAGTTTTTGAGATATTTCAGTTTTTCTTATTTTCCATACTTTTTTACAGAAATAGTCTTCATTATCATAGTAGCCATGTAAAATAATAAAAAGAAACTACAGAAACAAAGAGAATGTGGTTAAATATGATGAAATACATTATTCGTTATGTTACAAGGGCAATAATTTAATTAAACATAATGTGAAAAAATTAACACAACAATAACGACAAGGCAAATACATATTTACTTTTATACTAAATTGAAACAAAAAAATTACCTATTAAATACTGAGATTAATTATTTCTTTTTAATAAGGGTTCGAATAAACGACCCTCTTGTGCAATGCACAAATTTAGTCTTTTTTGCAGATTTTCTCGGACCCTGGACAAAATTAGTGGCGTTATTGTTCTACAGGTATCCCTAATCCTGTTTCGCATATCTTCCACTGTTGTTGGTGGATTAACATACACCTTATTTTTAATATAACCCCATAGGAAGAAATCTAATGGGGTGATGTCGCAAGACCTTGGTGGCCACTCAATGAAACCCCCACGTCCAATCCATTTTTGCGGATATCGTTGGTCCAAAAATGCACGAACTTCACGATGATAATGCGGAGGCGCACCATCGTGCTGGAACCACATACTGTCGAGCTCATCCCTATCGAGACCTTGAAGCAGTTGGGGTAGTTCTTCTTGTAAAAAGTTCAGGTAACTATGGCCATTTAGTGGTTCAATAAAAAAGTGGGGTCCAATAATTCGATTATGATGAATACCACACCAAACATTTGGTTTTGTGTTACACCTCTCTAATCCAAAATGGGTTTTCTGTGGCATAATTATGCATGTTGCGTCTATTTATGGCACCGTTACTTCTAAAAGTAGCTTCATCACTAAACATTACCTTGCATAATAAATTTGGATTTAATTGAATCTCCGCATTTATTGTACGACAAAAGTGTACACGACTTTCAAAATCCTGTCCATGCAATTCTTGGTGTAATTCCATGTGATATATTTCTTGATAGTACGATTAGCGGTGGATTGTGATATTTCACATAATGCTGCTAACTGACGGCTACCAATATAAGGATTTTCCTGAACATATAACAATACTTGTAGTTCTTTTTCTTCATTAGTTACTGGTTTGTTGACCACTTTACGTTTTGGATAATCAACAGTACCAGAAGACTCAAACCTTTGTATTAAGTTTTGAAAAGTATGGGTATTAGGCTGGCGTCGATCAGGATACTTCATTTTGTAAATTCTTTGAGCAAGAAGGCAATTTTTTGGACCTCTCCTATTGTATAAATCATATCTATTAACTCATTCTTTGGAAAATTCATTTTACAATATAAGATGAATGCAAATAAAACCAAACTACACTACATAAAAACCAAAAGAAGCGATTGCGGTTATAAATTTAACACACAGAAAAATGTTCTTTTACATTGTTTTTGCCATGGCTACTATGATAATGAAGACTATTTCTGTAAAAAAGTATGGAAAATAAGAAAAACTGAAATATCTCAAAAACTATTATAAATAGGTATAGGATATATTGAACAAAACTTTTAGGGTTTTTATTACTCTATTAAATAACAGGAAAATATACAGGTTGTACCATTTAAAAAAAAAGATATTTATTCATTTAAACTTGTTCAAATTTGAGCCAATGTGTTCAACACCCTGTAGCTTTTATTGCAAATATTAGGTAAAAATTATGTTAACTTGTCCTTGGCCTTGCTAAATCCCAAATTTGAATATATTTGTCACAAAATTGAAAACGTTATTTAGGATTGAATTGATGCTTGAAAATGTGACTTTTTTTCTTTAAACTTAATTATCTCAGAAACTATAATGTTTTGTTATAGTAAACCCTTAATAAAAAAGATTTAAAATTATAAGCTAAATCGAAAATATGATTCGTATATAGGGTGTTCTATTTAAAAAAATACAACTTTATGCTGTCCTAGTTTTTTGGCTCACCCTGTAGAGTCCTAAATATTTTTAAAATCTACGTAAAAATAAACTGTATCAAACAATAAATATAGTTTCTTTGTAAATTTCACCGAAAAGGCACAAACTTACTTCATCCAATCGTTGACTCACCCTGTACAAGAGTGCAGGCAAGAATTAAGGAAAAGTATCCTAATACACACTTTGTACACTGCTATTCTCATCAGCTTAATTTGGTAATGCCAAAAGCTGTTTCTGACAGTTCACAAGTTCGACTTTTTTTTGGAAATTTACAAGATATCTCTATTTTTTTTTTAAATTCACCTCAATGTGTAGCAGTGTTAAATAAAACCGTTGAAAGACATATTTCTCATGATGCTCCAACTCATTGGACTTTTAATAATAGAACCGTAAATGTAGTTTTTGAATACCGTGAATCTTTTATTGAATGCATGGAAGAAATAGAAAATAGTTTTAATAATCAAACAGCCTTTAGTGCCACGTCTTCCATTAGAAGAATACTTGTAGATGCAAATTTCATTTTTTTGGTTAACACTTTTTTATAAAACGATTCCCCATGTTGACATTTTAATGAACTACAAAAAAGGAAAACTGATTCATTAAAAATAAGCCAAAAAATAGCTATTTTTTAGCAAAATATTGTTTTAATAAGGAATACGCTTGACGATATTGCTAATAATTTATGCACTGAACCAATGTCCGCCAAAACAAAACGAAGAAATGATAGTGAATCGGACAACCGAATTGCTGCAATAGAAGTTTATAACGTAATAATAAACTGCACAAAAGATCGCTTTAATTTTAAAGATCACTTATCGGCTGCGTCATTATTATACTCCGATTAATTTGTTAAATATTGTAGATCTTATCCTGATGATACATTAAATTTAACATGTTTCGCATACCCAAATTTAGATAAGGAACTTCTGGAAACTGAGTTATTTTTTATTTATACCAGGGCAGATTGTAGAGAAATAATTGGGGTAATACATTTTTTGAAATCTTTAATTAAAAATAATTTATTAAGAAACAAAAAACTATTAGAAATGTTGATTACCATACCTATGAAAACAGCAGAAGCAAAATGTTCTTTCTCTACTCTAAAAAGAATAAAGACTTTTTTAAGAAATTCCATGAGTGAAGATCACCTTGTGGCTCTATCTATGTTGGCGACTGAAAAAAAAGCTAATTAGGGAAACACAAATTTTAATGAACGTGCCATAAACAAATTTGCTTCAAAAAAATAAAAACGAAGAATCGGTTTAATATACAAAAATAATTTTTTAGACCATAGCGAATTTTTAATTAGTGTAAAGAGTAAAAATATACGTAAGGGAAAAAATGTTATTGGTTTGTAAGTATATAGAAACTTTATTGTCAAACATAGACAAGTGTGCAGTGCAGTGTACAAAGTGCGCCACTTTTCAAATGTTTAAGCCCTATATGGATTATTAACAGAAATTTAAATCAAGTGCTGAACCCATGATTTTTATGGTCACGAGTCGCCACTGTTAATCCCTGTTTAAAATGTGATATAATAAATAAAATACAATATCGTACTGTAGTAAATATACAAATTTTATTAATAGCACATCAGTTAGAAGGTATTTTTAAGCTGAGATTCAGCTATTAGTACAATTATGATCTCATAGATGTCTTCTTAAGCTAACAACTGATCAGATTGTTGATGTTACTGCCTACACTTTCGTTCGCGCTCACTGTTGAATTGTAAATTCGAAATGGAAAAGTTGTTGGGTGTAGTAATATAAGTAAATCTAAAAAAGATTATTTATTAAACTTTAATTTCTGCATTATTTATCAAGAAAATAAAAAAAGCATAACTTCAACGAGTACTAACCAAGGTAGATGTCGAATACGCGACGCTGCCGATTTGCATCGGGACCTTGTGTTTCTGCATGTTACAGCCAAAGAAGGTAAAATTCCTTTATAATATGCTTTGTGCATATAATTCCATACTTTAAACATTTTATTTAGTTTCAAACAATTTAAGATTAACATTAGTTCAATATAAGATCTGATTATTGAATGCGATTAAAGTAATTTTTAGATTTGTTCAAGTATCACATGCCCAATGAATGATATATAAATATATACATAAAAAACCTTAAATAGTTCAAAAGTTAAAAAAGGAAATCTAAAAATAGGAAATAGTGATGTAAGTAAAGAAAATATTAAGAAATGTAAATAAGTTAATGTTAGTCAAGAATCAATATCAACGCAATTATTAACGAGCCGTTCTAATAGTTATGTAATAGATACTAACTACGTCATACGAAATCATGGACGCGTACTGAAAAATTATATACAGCTTCCCGATTATTTAAATATTACATTTACAATAAGACTGTGCCAATTTTTCACTGGAAGGTTTATTAACTTTGAAAATTAAAGTCCATTGCTTTTCAAAAAAAAATATATGAAAAGTATAAAAATCAAAAAAAAAAAAAATTAAAACCCATATCAACCTACGTCAAAATAGGTATAATAACTGAAGTAACCAGTAATCGTAGATTGGAATAAATTTTTTGTATTTATATCTCTCTTTCACGCATATTTGAGAAACCTTTAGACAGTGGCGTAAATAACGATCCCGCAGACCTCACGGTGGGGGGGGGCGCCCTCAAATCCCTTGATGAAAATGAATAAATACAAAAGATCCCTCGATGCTGAGGGCACAGGCAATCCAGGGGCGTCCTGAGGTCCCTTGATAAAAATGAATAAATACGAAAAATCAAGATGGATGCAAAATAGTAGGGCACATTCAAATATCTGCAGGGGGGGAGGGGCGCACATACTCTTAGTAGATGTCTTTAGATATAGAATACATTTTCATTCTTTATGTGAAACCCGTTTCCACGGATCAGTACTATCATATGTTTCAAGAAATAAAATAATTTTTCACTATTACATTAACAGGAAATGTATGTTTATATATTTGCAAAAATTTCAAGAACAACTATACCATCAAATTTTAACTGTAACTTTAATATGTACTCCAAAGTGTCTAATGATATATAAAGATGAAAAGTTATTTATTAAAATGTGATAATAAGCTTCAGCTATGCACTTCTCATTCCGGTCGTTGGATGGCAGTATACTAAGCTATGGTATGCCCATGTTGCCGGATTGGAGAATTTTTTCACAATTTGGGAAAAAGTTTTTTAATAATGAGCAAATCTTGAGGAAAACAGCTAACAGTCTGTAACTATTTTGTTTCGTTATGTTGATATAATAATTTTGTTATTTTTAATGAGTAAAATAAACGTGTTTATTTGATTGCCGAAACTCATGATAAATCGTTTACAAACATTTTCTGGCCATATTAAATTAATCCCTTCGGTAGAAACGACTTTCCATTGTTTATAATAAATACTATTGTTAAAAACAACAAACAATTTAAAAAAGAAGCCTTTATTACCACTGACAACCCATTCTTCATATTTGTAAAATTTCACAGAAATTGGTTTAGCCTTTTCTAACATTACCCATAAAAACATATAGACACTCCAATTTGAGGAAGTTGCGAATTCCCTGTCTGGCAATTTTGTAACAAGCCGCTCTCGCAGTTGAGTTAACTCTGTTAGGCCTTAAATATCGGTTAGCTATTTTCACCAGCAGAAGCTATTTAAAGATATTACTGTTGAGAAACATAGTGCGGATGAAGCCGCGACAGGAGTAGTGGTAAATATAATGCAGTACATGAAACTCCACGTTAAATATTTTTGACCCAGTAGAGTCTCTCCGTTCAATTTATATTTTTTTTAACCACAGTTTCATTCTCTTTCGTTTAGACCTCAAATAAAAGAAAATAATTTTTTACCTCTAAAAAACTTACAAAAAAAACCCGAATTTATTTATTACCACTACCCTTAAGTATTACCAATCGATTTGACAGATGTTATCAAGAGGACTTTGCCAACAGTTGTAATAAATAGAAAATATGATAAATTAGATTTCGGTGAAAAGTTGCGGGGAAACATGGAAAAACTGGCAAAAACTATCTTGTCGATAGGAGGATATCGAGAAGATTAATGACGTGTTTTTACGGACTACTACTTTTTCTTATATTTTTGTAGTATTAGGTAGATTAGTTAGTTCTGTTTTTCTTGACAAAAATCTATTTATTTTATCAACATATATATATATATATATATATATATATATATATATATATATATATATATAAATACTTATATATTGTAACAGACTTTATAGCATTTCATAATATTAATTTGTGTTTGTAGTTTGGTAGGGTTTTAGGTTTATTTCTTATGATTTTTTAACATATTTAATTAATTCTACCTTTGTTAATTTCCTCATGAAACGTCTATGAAAAAAGGTTTGGAACCTTTCTGATAATTGTGTTTCCTTATTTTTAACATCTATCGCCAATGACAAACGGTCTTGAAATTGCCAGATTACTCCTTCTTCTTATTTTTATTACACCATGTAGTCTGAAAATCCTTCTGGAAAGATGCGGAATCTTCCGGTACCCGCAAAAAGGGTCCAGGTATTCTTGGATAGTTTAATTTCACAAGTCGTCAATGCAAGTTGAATGGTTTGACAAGTGTCAGAACTGAAGTTTTAATGAAAGGTCTTTAATTAATAGAGTGTGTACAGTGTGTATAAATACCGGCCGTCCTGAACAAATTGGTGTCGGAAGTGGATCAAGAAGAAGTTAAAGAAAAAAAAAAGAAAAAGTGAGTTGAAATTATATGCCAGTTGAAACTAGAAGAGAGAAAGCAAAAAAGGAAGAGCTACTTCAAACTAGTTTAAATTAAATATTGATGACGATACCAGACTATATTACCCATCAAAAAGGTTCCAGAAGTACTGCAAGCTTTACATAATGGTGTTGGTGGCGGACACTTAGGTGTTACGAAAATTCTTGACAAAGTTCTATTGGCTGAGGAGCCACGCAGATGGTACAAAACTTGCTACTAACTGTGCTGCTAGTAAAGGACTAAGGATCTGTAGCCAGGTAAAATAAAGCAGTACAATGTGGGAGTACCTTTTGAAAGAAATGCAGTAGACGTGGCAGAACCATTTCCTATTCATAAATCCGGGAATCGCTATATTTTGGTAGCTATGGATTACTTTAATAAATTGCCAGAATTATATGCGATACCAAATCAAGAAGCTACCACCGTTGCTGAAATATTGTTTGATCAGTGGATTTGTAGATATGGGGTGCCAAGAGAAATATCTTTGCAAGCTTCTGAAAATCCGCAAAACTAGAACAACACCCCTACATCCACAGTCAGATGGAATGGTCGAGAGATTTAACATAACGCTGGAGAATTACCTTAGAATATAAGTAAATGAACCACAAAATAACTGGGATAAATACATTCAGCTATTTTTACTAGCTTATCGTTCAGCCATTCACGAAACCACTGAAAAAAAACACCTGCTAGCATAATTTTTGGAAAATAATTACGTCTTTCAGTAGATTTTCTTACTGGACGTCCACCCAATACTAAAGCAATTTGGGAAGACTACACCAACCAACTTAATAAGCAGCTTCAGGCCTTACACGAAGAAGTTCGTCGAAAATTACAAATAGAAAGCGACGGAATGAAGACCAGCTATGACCTCAAAGCCAATACAGGTGGATTCATGGTTGGTAAAAAGGTTTGGTTGTACAATCCAAAAATGTCATTGGTAACGAAATAATCAAATTATAAGTTCTAAATCATATTATAATTTCATTAACAATATAAATATATAATGTGTAATAAAATGTTAAAATACAGTTTATTTTAGAGATGTATCATATTCTAATAAATTATGTCGTCATCGTTGATTACTGAATTTTGATTTATATCTATAAATATTTAATTCTTTAACACAAACTTTAAAAAACAATAAATGTACGTTTTTTTACTATCTTAAACGAATTTAAAAATTCACATCCATTCAGGTAACATAAAGATAATTCTTATTTTCCCCAAGTTAGCCCAAAAAGGTAATTAATCAACATGGAAGTAAATGGAAAGTAAGCTTGTAGCCACTAAAGATGTTATTAAGATTTAGGCTTAAAAATATGCTAAGGCTGATGACTTTTCGGATAACAAATTTCTAGTATTTTCTTGTTAATACTTCATTTTCTTTAGTAATTTTTAAATTTTAATTAATATTGGGCGAAAGAACATCTAGGTATAAAACTAATAGCATTAAATAATCCTATTATAGCCCAGTTCGCAGTTTATAAAACAATGTTTCCCTAATCCCTAATACAGCCATACTCAAAATGTGCTCCGCAGAGCCCTAAGGGTCCACAAAGTCTCTATTTAAGTAGGAACTCCTTGGAAGATGGTTGAACTATTGTATACAGCAGTTTTTAACTCAATTATTTCAGAATTGTTAATGTTGCAATAGTTTAAAGTTGCACCTACTCTAAGAGTCAGAAAGCGAGCAGTGGGGGAGGCGTTCTTTCAGCCTGCAGCGCGAGGGAGAAAACGTGACTCGGACGCTTCACATTTATTTCGCTGGAAAAATTTGGATTATCTCGGCAAATATAGGTCGTATAATCTTTTTTTTTTTTTAATTCGTGACTTCTCGATGCGATATGAAAAATGAATGATATGTAATCAAATTACTGTTAAACATAGCAATAAACAAATTGTTGCACTATTTTTTCAAACTGTGAAAAAAATGTTACAGTGGTCAACAGTATACTGCTGATTAGGAATATTAAAAATCAGATTGATTTTTAATGTACTATTAATATTTATGGAATTATAGCAAAAACAAGAAAAACACATGTTCACTTTTTTGTTTATTTTATTGAACGAGCATTTTTCATATACATATTTTTTGCTTAAGGCTATATAAAATATTTGTTTCGTTCTCCGTTTCTTAGACATCGAAGGACACTCATTTTCGAAACGCTTATCGGTTTCATTATCATCATTACAATTATCATCGTCATTATCATTCTCATCATCATTATCATTTTTATGATTTACAAGCCAAACAGCTTCGCACTCCTTCTAGGGAATATTGACTCACACCCGGTACACAAAGATACCAAAAGTATGAAGCTCTGTGGGAACCCTTTCCATGTTACCGGGTCCTAGTTGACATGGTCTGCTGTATTTCCCACGAACTTTCGGACAGTTCGCGCGGTTGCTAGGAGAGTTGCTTTCTGCATCAGTTTATACAGATGCTCACTAAGACCCAGTCCCTTAATGTTCTGCAGGAGGTTCTTTAGTATCACTCCAGTTGTTGACAGTACTATGGGAATCGTTTGGACGCTGTTCATTGCCCATTGTCTTCGGATTTGCACCTCCAGATCTCTGTATTTGGCGATCTTCTCGTTGTATTTTGATCTTAGGTTGTTGTTAGGGACAGCGATGTCGATTAGTGTAGTCCGCCTAGAAATTTTATCTATTAGTATAATATCTGGGCTATTATGAGCAACTGTTTGATCCGTCAGAATCGTTCGGTCCCAATATAACTTGAACTGGTTGTTCTCAAGAATAGGCTCTGGATTGTATTTGTAATAAGGCACTTTTCCTACCTATAATAGGTTTAACTTTTCTGCTAACTCTTGGTGGAATATCTTATACTCGGTTGCGGCAAACGCTTGGCATCCTCCAGTTATGTGCTGGATTGCCTCTGATGTTCGACAGCCATTTCTACATTAGTCATTTTCTATTGAGGGATCTCTAATGATCATCATCATTATCATTATTACTCTCATCATCATTATTACTCTCACATAATTATCAACATCATGAACATTATCACTCTCATCATTAGCATAATTATCATCATTAGCAACATCATCGTTATGTGGTTGTCGGATTTGCATTGTCTTTATTTATTTTTTTTTTAGGTAAAGGTAGGTAAAAATAAATAAAAAAAATAAAGACAATGCAAGTCCGACAACCACATTTTAGTCAATCATCATTATTATTATAATCATAATTATTTTCTCCGATATTATTTCCATAGTCTTTGAAAGTAATATTACAATAATTCTCGATTGGATAATCGCCTAGAATATAATTATCAAATAATGTTTATTCTGCATCTCGAAAAATAATAATGCCATCAACAAATGTTGCTATTCGTTTCATGCTATATCTCGATAAATTTTAATGGTACATTAAAAATCAATCTAATTTTTAATATTCCTAATTAATAGTATACTGTTGACCATTGTAACAACTTTTTCGCAATTTGAAACCTCCGTAAGTACGGTAAAATGCATGAAATGTATTAAAGTGCAACAATTTGTTTATTACTATGTTTAACAATAATTTAACTTCAAAAACATATCATCCACTGTTCGAATTTGAAGCGTCCGAGTCACGTTTTTTTTTCGCGCGCCGCGGGCTGAAAGAGCACCCCCCTCCACTGCTCAGTTCCTGACTCTAGGAGTAGGTAACATTTTAAACTACTGCTACATCAACAACTTTGAAATAATTAAGTTGTAAACTGCTGCATACAATAGTTTAATCATCTCCCGATGAATTTCTACTTAAATAATCCCTTAATGTTAATAACCAACTTCGCAGCGATTTTTTGAAAAAAAAAACTCCATCTCAGCTTCTAGTGGACGTACACAATTCTTTTTTGTTTTAAAATATGCGTCAAAATCTCACCTATCGCGTCCACTTATCAACATGTTGAAATCAACAATTGTCGAAGCGTTATTTTATTTGTTTATAACGAAAAAAACGAACCTCAATTTTATTTATCTGTTTTAACAATTTAAGATCAACAATTCATATTGTTCTTTTCTGTTATTGGTAATATAACTCTGAAACTTTCATTTGCTTACCCGCAGATTGCTGTACGACCTCTAGATGGCCAAGAATAAACAATCAAAAAAAAAACATAAAAAGTTATAAAAAATTCACCTCACAAAAATCTATTAAATATTTTTACTTGAAATTTTGCACATTTATTGTATGCAACAAGGGACTCCTTTAGTTGCAGTATAAAAATAATGCAATATATTTTTCTATTGTTTATAAACAATTGAAAAAACAGCCATTTTAGAAGGTTTTTTTGCAATAACTAACGAATAATTTATCTTATTCGGATGAACTTGGCTCATTTTGTAAGTATTTTCAATGAGCACAACTTTTGTTTAAAACTTTTTTACTGAAAAACAAAAACTTTTCCTAGAACTCGAAAAAAACTGTTTTTTTCACATCTTAATTGTTAAATAAAAAATTTTCTCCAAAAAAGAAAATGAGACATAAGATACTACATAATTACTATTATCATTCTGACGGTTTTTACGTTATCAGAAGTCTACTAACAATAAATTTCAAAATCACTTCATTTGACGCCAACTCAGCTGGCCTATTTGCAGTAGGATAAGATACCATCCGCACCTTACATGAGATCTCACTAATATTTATGAGCAAACAGTCAACGAAGTTAACACAATTTTCATTTAATTAACTTACTATTACCCATATGGTTTTTTAGAGATAGTTATCAAACAAATTGTTGTTTTATTGTAATTCTAATTACCGAGAGAATCTAGTTTTAAAATTAGAAAAACGTAGATTTTCAATTTGACGAAACTTTCAACAGTCCAGATCCATATCTATTGTTTATCAACTGAAAACTAACATTAATAATGATTTATCAGTTATTTTGCGTTGTCATACTTTAAAACTTTCGCATATCATAAAATCCTAAGTTGTGAAAACGTCCAAAGTCAATTCATCAACATAAAACAGCTATGAAAACAAATTTAAAACTTTGAACGTCTGAATACTCTAAAATAATATTAAGTCCGCCGCATAACTTCAACTTGAGCTTTTAAATTCCGAAAGTTTTGAAAAATTGGCACACGTTCAAGATAATAATAATAGTAAAGGAGATATTTCATTATGGTTTATAATGAAAATTTTTGTCACTATTATTTGTAAATTTTCTTCGGTGGTTTTAAAATTAAATAATCATTATTTAGTAAACAAATTTATTTTGAATTATTATTTAAAGTGAAATATTTAAGGAAATCTGACGCTACTCATCGCAAACAGAAATTATACTAAGGTTTATCTCACTTCTTGAATCTCAAGCATTTTTAGCCCTTTTTCTGAGGAATAATAGCGTTTGAGAGTTCTGAAGTTGATGAAGTAGGATTCGGTAAAGGTTTATTCAAAAATGTTTCGATGTAGTAGGAGATCTTTTAACCTGCTGATATGTTAAGACTTACCATTTGGTTCTGCTAACATTTACTTAAGATCACGTTTGGCACTAAAATCTTGTCAAGCCAGATTTGCATTTCTTCTTCTTCTAAGTGCCTTCTTTATTATGGAGGTTGGCAATCATAATAGCTATTTTAATTTTTGAGGCAGATTCTCTAAATAGTTGTTTTGAACTGCATCCAAACCATTCCCTTAGGTTTTTGAGCCATGAAATTCGTCGTCGTCCTACGCCTCTTCTGCCACTTATTTTGCCTTGGGTTATGAGCCGTAAGATGCTGTACTTTTCTCCCCGCATAATGTGTCCGAAATATTGCAGTTTTCTCTGTTTTACTGTTATCTCGACTTCCTTTTCTTTCCCCATTCTTCTCAACACTTCGACGTTCGTAACTCGATCCACCCACGAAATTCTCTGAATTCTTCTATAGGTCCACATTTCAAAAGAGTTAAGTCTTCTCATTGCCTCTCGATTCAGTGTCCATGCTTCCATTCCATAATATAGAACACTGTATACGTAACATTTAGTCAGTCGTATTTTCAGGGCTAACGTTAGACCTTTGCTGCAGATGACCTTTTTCATTCTAATAAAGTTGGCACGTGCTTTCTCGATTCTGGTTTTTATTTCGACGGTATAGTCATTATTTTCTGTTATTAGGGTTCCCAAGTAAGTGTACTTCTTAACCTTTTTTATGTGCTGGCCTCTCACCATTAGGGTTTCATTATTATTGGTGTTGTTCATACTAATTATCATGAACTTGGTCTTTTTCGTGTTAAGAGAGTCCATATTCTCCACTAACTCTTAATATTTTATTCATTATTTTTTCCAGATCTCTCAAACTACCAGCTATTATTACGGTGTCATCTGCATACCTAATATTGTTGATTAAAACTCCGTTTACTTTTATCCCTGCTGTTTCAGATTCAAGACTTTCCAATATGACCTCTTCAGAATAAACGTTAAATAGTAAAGGTGACAATATACACCCTTGTCTGACTCCCCTTTGTATTTCCACATCTCCGGATATTTCCTGTCCAATTTTTACTGCTGCTCTCTGATTTTAATACAGATTTGATATCAACCTTAAATCTCTTTCATCCAAATTTTTGCTTCTGTGAATCTCTATCAGTTTGTCATGTTTGACCCTATCAAAAGCTTTGTTGTACCCTATGAAGCAGACATAGAGGTCCTGGTTGATATTTAAGCATCTTTGAGTAAGCACATTAAAAGCAAATAATGCTTCTCTTGTACCCACCCCGTTCCTGAAACCAAACTGTGTGTCACTAATATCCAGCTCCAATTTGGAATGTATTCTAGCGTGTACAATTTTTAAAAGGGTTTTAAAAGCATGTGACATGAGACTGATTGTTCGATAGTCACTGCATTCTTTTGAATTTGCTTTCTTTGGTAAACATATGAATGTTGATATTAACATTTCTCGGGGGATCGTTCCAGTCGTGTAAATTGTATTAAATAATCTCAACAATAAATCCAAATTTTTGTCATTGATCAGCTTCAACAACTCACCTGGCATTTCATCTGGATCAACAGTTTTGTTAGTTTTTATCGACCTTAAGGCATAAATGACCTCTGCTTTAGTAATTTCAGGCCCTATGTCACCGCTCAGACTGTTTATAGAAGAATTTTCGTGTCTTTTCAAATAGTTTTTCTATGTATTCTTTCCACCTACATAATTTTTGTTGTGTTTCCATAATAATGTTTCCCTCTTTGTAGCAATACATTTGAGGTTTTTCTCTTTTCTATTCCAGCTAGTTCTTCGACTTTTTTATGCAAGTTGAAGTTGTCATACTTGTTTTGCAACTCCTCTATTTCTTTGCATTTTCCAGAAAGGTACTCTTCTTTGCTGCTCTTATTTTTCTTCTTATTTGAATTTGCAACTGTTGATATCATTATTTAGTAAACAAATTTATTTTGAATTATTATTTAAAGTGAAATATTTAAGGAAATCTGACGCTACTCATTGCAAACAGAAATTATACTAAGGTTTATCTCACTTCTTGAATCTCAAGCATTTTTAGCCCTTTTTCTGAGAAATAATAGCGTTTGAGAGTTCTGAAGTTGATAAAGTAGGATTCGGTAAAGGTTTATTTAAGAATATTTCGATGCAGTAGGAGATTTTTTTAACTTGTTGATATGTTAAGACTTACCATTTAGTTCTGCTAACATTTACTTAAGATCACGTCTAGCACTTGTAACCTAAAATTTTGTCAAGCCAGATTTGCATTTAGCTACCTCAAATTACTTTGAGTAAAGATTTTTATATTTCCTATGGTAATTAAGCCCACTCCAAAGTTTTCGAGGTTAAAGGTTCGAAAATTTGGGAACGTTAGTCCATATCCTTGAAAATATACACAGGGAGATATCTTATATGTAAAGAATGATCTTTCTCAGCTCCAAAGACTAATGCCTTTTTATTAAATACTATATTTCTCTATAAACTAATTTTTAGAACTTATACATGAACTCCAGAACAAGAAAGTTAGAGAAAATTCACAATCATGCTTTTCAATGGCAACACGAAGCCATCTATAAAGCAGCTGGGCAAGCTGGGATTGAGGCTGTTCTTACATGGGAGACAGCTCTTTATTTTACCATCCTGATGAGCAATGACAGATGAATAGCGGGAAAATTTTAAATTTTCTGTAGTGACAAGGAAAAACTGTTTTTCATAAATCTTCTTCTAATTTTTTTTTAAACGGTTTTATTTAGCTTGCCTTGTTTGTGTCTTGTGTGGGTCAAATTTATTAATTGAAATTTTACCGTCTTCTCGTTGACCGATTGATCAGAAATTTGGTATGTACCTTTAATTCTGATGACAATATATATATATATATATATATATATATATATATATATATATATATATATGTATATATATATATATATATATATATATATATATATATATATATATATATATATATATGTATATTCGGTATCACTGTAAATCGACGTAAAATGACGGATTACATATTTTTAAACAATCCTCTCAATATGGATATCAAATGAAAGGGCTTGACTAGTAGAATACAGTACACCATGAAAAAATTTCAAATCCAAGATGGCCGCCACTACAAAATGGTGGATTACATTTTTTTTTCAATCCTTCAATATGGGCATCAAATGAAAGGGCTTGACAAGTACAACACAGTATACTTTAGAAAAAAATTCCTAATCTAAAATGGCATCCGAAACAAAATGCTGGATCATAGAGTTTAGACAGTCAATACATTAAAACTGAAATCTAGGTATCTATATCTTTGTCAACTTAAAATTGTGATTGTTGTATCCCCCACCCAAGTCAAGATTTCGTATCGTATCAAGGACTGTGTGGCCTTAGAGTGGCTAAAAATGACACGTCGCACTAACGAGCATTTGGCCTCAAAAACCGGACAAAATTAATAACGTCGTTGCTTTTGACTCTAGACGTGTCAAAATCAGTATCCGGGGATTTTTGAGGGCGCTAAGTTGATTTCTGGCATTATTTTACTAATCGGGTAAAGGGGGGCTGACTTAGGGTGGGGAGGGGAAAGGAAGTAATATCAAAAAAACGTACTGGTTATCGTTTTATATGTTTTTAGGTGCTCCGATTTCATTTCTGGCATTATTTTACCAATCGGGTGAAGTAGCGTTGACTTAGGGTGGGGAGGGCAGTAATATTAAAAAAATTTAATGGGTATCATTTTATATGTTTTTAGGTGCTCCGATTTCATTTCTGGCATTATTTTACCAATCGGGTGCAGGGGCGTTGACTTAGAGTGGGGAGAGGAGTAATATTTAAAAAACCTAATGGGTATTATTTTATATGTTTTTAGGTGCTCCGATTTCATGTCTGGCATTATTTTACCAATCGGGTGAAGAAGCGCTGACTTAGGGTGGGGATAGGAGTAATATTAAAAAAAACGCAATAGGTATGATTTTATATGTTGACTTAGGATCCTTGGGCGTCCCGTAGAATTCGTGGCCCAGTTATGTACTGGTATTGATGTATTAAGCCATTTCTCGTTTTTTTTTCAAAAATCTTTTTTCAGATCACTATTAAAATGTTTTAAATCCGAACTTAAGGTATGGCACTCGTTTTGGGAATATTTCATCATTTCGTGGAGCTTATGTTCCATACATGATACCTTATCTTCAAGTGTTCTGGATATGCTTTATTTAAAAAGCATGTATAGCGTTTTCCGATATACCTTAGTAACATTTGATGTCAAATCTGTACCTATAGGAATAAAAATATGTATGTAAGTAAAAAATAACCAAAATTATTGCAAAAAAAAACCCTGGAACTCAAAGCGGTTTTTTAAAGAGGTGGAAACCTAGCTCGGAACATTTTCAAAAACACTAATTAGTTAAAAAGAAAAACAAAAAAATTGAGAATTTTCTTGCATATTGTTTTAGGTCCATAAGAATACTAAACAGTCATTATATTTTTGAATAATATATATTACAATTAAATCCATACCTTGTTTTTCAGATTCCATCACAAAAATTTGTTTTTTTAATATTCACTTTCCAAAATACCAAACATCAAACACAAGTCTAAAAAAAATCGATCAAGAACGAATGCGTGCGTATTGAACGAAGCTTAGATTGCAATTAACTGTGCGGAGCGTAGCGACGGGGAGGGACCACTTTATCATAATTTTATGATAGTACGGTTACTCAGGTATACAAAAAAAAATAATTTCGATGATTACTTGTATAGTTTGCATTTCTCCTTTTTGTCCGGTTTTTGAGGCAAAATGCTCGTTAGTGCGTCGTTAGCGGTGCACCATCCAAGTTAAGGTAAAAGGTTAAAGCGCGCTGAGGACTGTCTAGCATCAGGGTGGATAAAAAGGATATGTGGTTAGCGTTTTCCCCTCAAGACAAATGGTAAAAAATAATAACAAAACAAAAATAAAACAGAAACTGCATCACAACAAAAAAACAGGCTTCAAAGAGCCAAAGAAAAGTATAGAGAAAAACGTATTCCGTATATTACGTTATAAGTTTAGACGAAAAGCAATACACTATCCCGTTCGTTTCAAGCGACTATCCTGTCCCACGGAAATTAGGAGGGGGGGGGTGATATGTCGCGTAGGCGTTCCCTGACCATCTGTCCCGAACTAACTCGAAAAAAGAGGGGCTTGATTGGTCAGAATTAATAAAACGTGGCCAAAATAAATTTTAAAAAAATTCTATTTGAGAAATTTAAACTAGAAAGTAAGTAACGTTTCTATTAAATCTAGATAATGTGAACGGTCAGTTTTTTCTTTCAAGGTTTCGTTTCAGGTCAAAAGTAGCAGTCTTGTGGGAGCATTGCGCGCCCAGTTAGTAGGTTAAGAACATTAGTGCGTCGTTCAAATCAATTAATTCTAATTTGTGTACTTCGAACTCCACATTTTGAAATAGAGGCTCGTTCAGGAGATATGCACTTATTTAAAAATAGCTATTTATTTTTTTTTTATTAACTTTTATATGAAAAATGAAACAAATTATCTCAAAATGCAATGAAAATTGAAGTATAGATTACTACTTCCACGCAATTCCGCTGAATCTCTAGTTTTTTCCGAACTTGCTTAATGCCAATGACGGTGCCGCTCTTCTTCTGACATTGGATTGTCAAGAGACAAATATTAACGATTACGAAATTGGGCTTTAAAAGAAAGGCAGTATTATATTTCCGCCGTACTTTGGTCCGTAAAATACAAAAAAAGCATGTCATCCGCATGACGATAATCTAACCGCTACTAAATCAGTAGCCGAGGTTAAATTGCAAGGCTTACTGGATGACACAGTGGATCGAATTATATTGCTTCAATTAGACTCCCTTGAACAAATCGACAAATTAAATTTTTAAATATGAGTTTCATGGAACGTCAGGTCAGAGCCGGTACAAAATGAAATACCCTGATCTGAATATTTCTGATACAAACTTATTCCTCGCCTCTCTTACTCCACTTTAATTAGCAGGTATTAACACGCAAACTTAACAAGAACAGATTTTTTTGTCCGATTCCACTATGAATTGCAAGCCTCTGAAATTGGAATTTTGAAGGAAACCTAACAAACGTATTTAAAGAAGAGAGAAAATTATGAACTCGAACTAAACAACTTGCATCATCTAAAAGAGTTCTCTTTGCCATCCCAGTTTCAGTACAGTACAACTTATCTATGACGATGACAGACGGCTAGGTGAACGCTGTGCCTGGAATGAAATCGGTCCAAGGTGTTACCTCTACCAAACAACATTTCAGTTCAACAACGTTGATACTGCGTCCCGATAAAAACAGAGTATTTCGAGCTACGACTGTTAACTTTACATGCATGTATTCGATGCTTCGAATGCTGTTTGTATTTGTCATATCAACATGACATAGAGAAGTGGCAAGTCCGTAAGCAGAAAGACAAAAAGATAGATAGATAGATATTTATTTGTGTCACAATTATTACAATTTTACACACGTCAAAATAAACATATAAAAATAAAAATTCCTACAAGATACAATAACAATCACACTGACAAACTTATGAGTTAAAAGATGCATCAAACCGGTGGTTTTCAATAAACAACAAAATATTAATTCCCTATCACATCAACATATTTCAACAAAACACTAAGTCTGCATTAATAAAATCGTCAAGTGAATAAAAGCTATTTGGCATCAGTATATTTTTAACTTTGCTTTTAAATAGATCAAATGATTGGCTCTTTAGATGCAAAGGAAGCTTGTTGTAAAATCGAGGAGCATAATAATTGACAGAATATCGACTCTTAGTCAGACGTACAAAGTCAGGTGCCATGAGTGAAGCATGCCTTGTATCGTAATGGTGAATGTCACTATGCAGTGCAAATTGTTCCCGTCTTTCATGGATCGATAATAAACATTTAAATATATAAATATATATATATATATATATATATATATATATATATATATATATATATACTGATGGCAATTTCAAAATGTTTAGATTCTTCAAGTGGTTTTTGATGTCTGCGCGAAAGCGCAGCCCCATAATAATTCTAATGACCTTCCGTTGCAGACTGAAGAGTTTGCCAGAATGCGGTGAATGTCCCCAGATAAGAATTCCATATGATAGATGGGTGTGGATGAGGCTGAAGTAAGCGCTCATACATGTTTCATGATTTGCAACTCGCACCAGATTTCTCAAAAGAAACAAATTCTTTGAAACTTTATTTGACACAATCTGAATGTGTTCATTCCATAACAACTTTTGATCCATATGTAATCCCAAGAATTTAACAGTCTGTCGATCACCAATCAGCTGTTTTTGAGTAAATATGACATTTTTAGTTTTATTAGCATTGAGACACAACTGATTGACATCAAACCACAGCGAGGTCCCCAACCGCACCTCAAGCATCGCAAGCCGAAGGCTCGTTAAATCAGGGTTCCTATTAGCCAAAGTTGTGTCGTCTGCATGTAACACAACCCCGGAGGAAGAAGGGACACTATTTGGTAGATCGTTTATATATATTATGAAAAGGACAGGTCCCAATACCGAGCCCTGCGGCACCCCGACGCTCACTACACCGGTCTCTGAAAGATTATCATTATAATAAACACATTGAACTCTATTTTTTAAATAAGACTTAATTAGAGGGAGACTTGAAGAACCAAAACCATAGTGTTTCAATTTTATTAGAAGAATATCATGTGAGATGCAATCGAAAGCCTTGCTGAGCTCACAAAATGTAATCCCAGCGAAGCCACCACTTCAGACACAATGGTGCGCACCAAATCAAGAACAGCCAATTCAGTACCCCTTCTCGCCCGAAAGCCAAACTGAGAAGGGTCAAAGATATTAAAGGTTTCCATATAACCGTAGATTTGCTTTGATAGGATAATCTCAAAAACCTTTGAGATCACCGGAATAATGCTTATGGGCCTATAATTCTGACAATCATCAATAGAACCTGTCTTATGAACAGGAATTACTTTAGATTTTTTAAAAGAGTCAGGAAATAAACCAGTCTTAACACATTTATTAAATAATATTGTTAGTGGGGATATAATAAGGTTTTTGATAGACTTAACCATTCTGACATTAATGTTATATATATATATATATATATATATATATATATATATATATATCCCTACTGTCGGAACTTTTGAGACTATCTATGACTTCCCTAACCTGATTCGGGGTAATATCGCGGAAATCAAACTGAAATGCACACTCGGAAAGAAAGTGAGTAGGTGAAGTTTTTGATTGTTTTATATTCTTTATAAGCTCAAGTGGTTGATGTACAAAAAAGTTATTCTTCTTATCAGCGTCCAATACATCGGAATAAGCCACTCTCTTCTTTAACGGTCGAGAATTGTTGACCACATCCCATCAGAGGTGAAAGCGCAGAGAAAGGACGCCATCCAATGGGTCTTTAAAGAGAGAGATTAGGACTTCTTGGTGACATATCAAAGAAAGAGTTAGGAAACACTAGCGATTGCAACACAGCTCGACATTTCTTCGAGAACGATGATTAGTCAGCTTTTATAACAAGAATAAAGCGGAAATTGATTCTCCGGTTTCACGTCACTTTGTAAACTATTTTAAGCGTACATTAAACTGCAATAGAGAAGATTTGGGAATACACACTTCAAACAGCAAAATTGTTCAAAGGATATTCCTGGTACAACATGCCAATAGGAATCCACAAATTACTTATTCATGGACCAGACATGATAGCATTTGCAATATATCTATCTAATGATCCACAAAAACCAACGAACAAATTGATAAGGATTCAGGTACGTATTGGAGAATGAGAAAAGAGCTGTTAACAAAGACCGCAAAGATTGAAAAGTTCTTTTTATTATTTTTATTACAGTCGTATTATTTATTCATTTATGTTAATCAATAAATATTATATTAGTTACAAATTATTTGCATTGGTATTTGTTAATAAGTCCTAAGCATACAGGAAAAAGTATTTTAGCCTTTTTAACGGTTATCGATATCCAGGTATTTATTTTTAAAATGCACCTTGAACTCAAGCGCAATATTTTATTCATAGAAATACCATTATTATGTTTATTTTATTTGTAGGTTGCATATTTAACCGTTATTGAACCACACTAGACGTTTTTTGAAATTATTTTCATGATTTTAAAAATCAGTCTGCTATGTTGGATCCGATAATCTATTTTTTCTATTTTTAATATTAAATCCGTGCTTTCGACCCAGTGTGTTTTGACGACCCCAAACTAACTTTACTGGAAACAAGAAAGCAAGCTGCGATACAACAGTATGCTTTATTTTGCTTCTTCAACCGTTTCTTTTTGTTATATTCCCGTTATTTAGAGGTTGTGTTTTGGATTTTTCACACCTGTATATGGTCCCGTCAAAAATTAAATCAAAATTTAATAGTGGTCTTGTACTTTCTAAATTTTATAATTTTTATATCAATGACGTTTAGGTAATTTATTTTACCTTCTTCAGAATTTACCGAGCATGACTAAAAATAAGAGAGCATTTTTTTTTATATAACTCAAATTAATTAGAACATATTGAAAATTTACCTTGAACAAAAATTCACGAACAATACTGAACACCGTATACACATTAATTTAACATAATGTTGTATTGAGAAATTTTATATATATATATATATATATATATATATATATATATATATATATATATATATATATATATATATATATACATGTAATGAAAATGAATGAATGAATATTTCGGTGAAATCTCATTCACCATTTTCAAAGCTCACTGTATGGCGTCTACGAGCGAACTGACGCCTGCGACTCGAGTGTTATCGGACGCGTTCGTTTTCCGAATGGTTCCGGACCAGGTGGCGTGACCTGCTGCGCGTCATCGGCCCTGTTGCCAGTGTTTGTGGTTGCGTTGCCGAGTTGTAATCTCTTTCGTTACTAAGTGGTACTGGTTGATGTTTTGTAAGCAGATTTTTCCAAGTATTAGGCACACGTTGGCTATCATCTCTGCTATTTAAGTTGTTCGGCCTCTTTGCAATTTCAATAGCCTCCCTTATAACTCTTGTGAACAGGTTTTCACATCTCGATAGCATTTTTGTTCCCGAGAAAATTATCTTATGTCCTGTGTTTAATCAGTGTTGGGCCAGAGCAGAAGAAGTTGTTTTTTGCTTGACAGCGTTTATATGTTCGTCTCTTCTGGCGCTTATTTTACGGTTGATTTGGCCTACGTAAGATGAGCTGCACTCTCCGCATGGAATTTCGTACACTCCCTGGTTTTCTAGAGGGATTCTTTCTTTAGGTGTTGGCAAGAGATCTTTTACTTTACGGTCTGTGGAGAAAATGGTTTCAATGTTGTGTCTCCTGAGAATTCTTGCGATCTTGTCTGTGGTGCCTCTTACATAAGGAACAAAAGCCTTGGAGCTCTTCTCTTGGTTTTCGCGATTTTTTGGGGCCAAGTGTTTGTTTTTTAGAACCTTGTCTATATGTTCTTTTTTATAACCGTTCTTTGTTATTGCTTCCTGCAGTATGTTCATCTCTTTGTGATAATTTTCTGGATCTGTAAGGGACTGCGATCAAAACGCAAGTGATTTCACTACTGCAAATAATTGGGCGGGGTGATGATGTGAATCGGCGTTGAGGTACCTGTTGGTGTGAGTGGGCTTTCTGTAGACAGTGTGCGAAAGCAAGCCATCCTCTTTTCTTTTCAGCAGGATATCCAGATACGGTAGTTCTCTTTCCTGTTCTGTCTCCATGGTGAATTTAATTTTGGGACGTATACTGTTTATGTGTTCCAGGAAACTTTTGAGATTTTCTTCCCCATGTTGCCAGATAACGAATGTGTCATCCACGTAACGTAGCCACAGTCTTGGTTTATGTGAAGAGGTCTCCAAAGCTTTTGATTCAAAGTCTTCCATAAATAAGTTAGCGAGTGCAGGAGATAGCGGCGATCCCATCGGGGCTCTCTCAACTTTTTTATATCGTCGGCCTTCATAAGTAAAATAGGTGTTATCAAGACAGTGTCTAGCTAATTCGATGATATATTTTGGTAGATTGTATTTGTTTTCTATTACAGAAAGAGCCTCTTTAACTGGTATTTGTGTGAAAAGTGATGTTACGTCAAAACTAACTAGATATTCTTTTTCTTGTAAACGTATGTTTTTGATTATTTCGCAAAAATGTTGCGAGTTTTTAACGTAGGAGGTCGTTTTTTCGACGAAGGGTTGAAGAATGGTGGCTAGATGTTTTGCTAGGGCCTGAGTTGGAGAGCCAACAGAGCTTACAATTGGTCTCAAGGGGGCTCCCGGGCTTGTGTATTTTGAGTAAGCCATAAAGTTTAGGACATATGGATGATTTTTCTCTTGGTGTGATCTTCTTCTTTATTTCTTCGGTAAGTGGCGATGCCCTGATTAAAGTTTTGGTGTTTTTTTCTAGATAAGTGGTATGGTCTCTGTTTATCGGCTTGTAGGCAGGATCGTTTAACAGGGCGATCATCTTATCATGATAGTCTGTTTTGTTTAGGACCACTGTCGAATTTCCTTTGTCCGCCGGAAGTATTACGATCGAGGTATCTTTGCGCAGGTCTTGTAAGGCTCGATGTTCTTCTGCAGATAGATTACTTTTTGGAGGTTTTGCTTTGCGCAAAACGGCTGAAATTTCTTGGCGGATAGTTTCTGCTGTGTCGTTGTTTATGTTGTTTAGAGCTGTTTCAACTCCACATATTATGTTATCGGTTGGGATACGTGATGGAGCTATCGCGAAATTAAAACCTTTGGTTAAAACACTGGCAACAGGGCCGATGACGCGCAGCAGGTCACGCCACCTGGTTCGGAACCATTCGGAAAACGAACACGTCCGACGCGCACACGGTACCGACAACACCGGAGCCGCAGGCGACAGTGAGCTTTGAAAATGGTGAATGAAATTTCACCGAAACGTCAGCTGCCTTACAGTCCTGAGAGGGACTCAGCACATACACGGGATGCCCGAAAACCTTCGATTACATATATATATATATATATATATATATATATATATATATATATATATATATATATATATATATATAAATTTTATTTGAGACAGGCAAACAAACAAATACACAAGTGAAGTTTAATAAAAGCTTTCAGTTATTATTAAAAGTACTTTGAGTTTCGTCCATGCATGGATTATCGAAAATTAATTGGTATGGGAACCGGAACAACTAAAAGCAGCTAGGATGGTGCATTGAAGTTATTAATGACATCGCATCGATTTTGTGAATAGGGAAAAACCCAGATACATATTAATCGGTTACTAAATTAAGATTCATTAGATTTGTGGTCTTATTGGATTAATGATTATGCGATTAACGCGTTAAACATAAAATTGGTATTTTTATTTGAGCTGTGCTCTGAAAAATAAACTTTCCTGACTTTAATGGAAAAGTGTTACAAAAAATATCTTCCTACGTGCGGAGTGACAGATAATTTTTTACTCGGGGTATTAAAGTATTATTGTTTTAGCCATTTTACGACTATAAATTTACTGAAAAACATTCCTTTATATGACACAGATGTAGCTGAAAATTAACTGTAACAAGCATAATAGATACTAAATGAGATTTTGGTGAAACTTCTGCCAGTTTACATAAGAAACCCAATGAACGAACCGATATACTCCCATATTAATATAAAACCATATTGTTGCGGATGGTCTATCCTAAAAATACACTGTATTGTTTTAAAACCTTTATTTTTTTAAATTTTGTCAAATTGTTAAATAATTCAACAAACAAAAACTTCTCAAAATAAACCGTCCACGAAAGCTGATCTGTTCCCTTTTTGCCGATACCAGAAGAATCTCGAATCTTCTAGAAGGATTTTCATACTACATGGTGTAATAACAATAAGAAAAAGGAATAATCGGGCGATTTCTAGACCTTCTATCATTAGCGTTCCATGTCCCCAAAAAGGAAATAGATTTTTCGAAAAAGTTCCAGACCTTCTTTCATAGTCGTCTCCTGGGGAAATTAACAAAGGTAAAAGTAATTAAATAAATTATGAATTCGTAGAAAATAAACCTAAAACCCTATAAACTACAAACACAAACTAATACTATGAAATGTATAATACTATAAAGTTCTTTAAAATATTTTCTCATTCGTAAAACACTCCAAGGGAGGTCTCATTCGAAGTGTCGTTCTTTTCTATTTTAATGGAGTTGTGGATTTACACATGTAATGTTCTCTGTAAGCGATTTACTGACAGTTGTCGAAGTTAATAATGTTATGTAAAAAATATTTCAATTCAATCGTTGATTGCACACCCAGACTTTTTCTTTAGGATAATGACAAGCGATGGATCTTAAGTACGTTATTAAAAATAAAATTTTTATAAAGAAAATTGAACCGATTTCTAAAAGTGCTCTAAAAATTTAAAAATAACTATAAATTTTTACATAAAACTGAAATTTTTGAAGTCGGCACCAAACTAATACCTAATTAAAATATGGTTCGCATAAACAGATCAAAAATAAAAAATTGATGCTGGTAGCCGTTACTATGTGGTAGTTAATCATCTTCGGGAAATGTTTAAAAAGGAACTACTGTGTTTTATATCATTAAATTTATTAAGAAAACAGTGACTGCAGTTTCAACTCACAGAGTCATTTTCAAATACAAAGGTAGAGTAAGTATTCAATACAGAAACATGAGAAAATTTAATAATAAATAAAAACTACCTGAAAAATTACATTATTACAAAGGGAAGGTACTAAATTTTGGGAACTAATTATTATTTGGCGACAACAAATAACGGGGAAAACCCAAGTTCTGTCTGGTCATTAAGCAAATTTACATTTTTATTTTTACTATGTTTATTTATTTCTAAAGATTCAAGAATATTTAACTTTTGGCCCTTTGTTGAGTACTGTAATATGTCAGTGTTGCTTAAACTAGGAAAACTGTGGCTGTGTTCTAAGCAATGCTTGGCAAAGCTCGAGTCTGTTTTTTGTAGTCTATATGATCGGTGGTGTTCTGAAAAGCGAGTTTTAGAGGTTCTACCACTTTGTCCAATATACAAGCTATCACACTCTGAAAATTTTAACTTATAAACTCCTGATTTATCAAATTTATTAATTTTATCTTTAGCATTGTAAAGGATAGTGGACAGATTGTGTTGAGATTTAAAGGCTACTTTTATGTTACGTTTGGAAAAAGTATTAGATATGTTTTCTGATAGGGTAGCACAGTATGACAAAGATATATAAGATGAACTATCTTTATCATTTTTTATTTTGGGATATATTGAATTAAAAACTAGTTGTTTTTGTTTTTTAGTTATTAATTTCTTTATAGTTTGTTGGGAGAAATTGTTTGATATTGCAACCTTTCAATGATATTTAGTTCATCTTGAAGATCTTCTTCAGAGAGAGGCAAAGAGAATGCTTTATGTATCATTGAATTGTATGCATCCATTTTGTGTTGTAAGGGGTGAAAAGAGTGATTAGATATAGTATTACCTGTAAACGTTGGTTTTCTAAAAATTTTAAAATTACGAGATATGGTGAGATCTAGAAAATTTATTTTATAGTTATTTTCAGTTTTCAGAGTAAATTGAATTTTTGGATGGCAATTATTAATGTATTGTAAGAATTTTTGAAGCTGTCTAGTAGTGCCTTTAAAACATGCTAGAACATCATTCACGTATCGGTGTTACAGATCTCACCATATCTCACCTCAATAATCAGTGTAATTTTAAAATTTTTACAAAACCAACGTTTAAAGGTAATACTATATCTAATGACTCTTTTCACCCCTTACAACACAAAATGGCTGCATACAATTCAATGATACACAGAGCATTCTCTTTGACTCTCTCTGAAGAAGATCCTCAAGAGGAACTAAATATCATTGAAAGGATTGCAATATTAAACAATTTCTCCCAACAAACCATAAGAAATTAATAACTAAAAAACAAAAACAACTAGCTTTCAATTCAATATATCCCAAAATAAAAAATGATAAAGAAAGTTCGTCTTATATATCTTTGTCATATTGTGGTACCCTATCAGATAACATAGCTAATATTCTTTCCAAACATAACATAAAAGCAGCCTTTAAATCTCAGCACAATCTGTCCACTATCCTTTACCATGCTAAAGATAAAATTAATAAATTTGATAAATCGGGAGCTTATAAGTTAAAATGTTCAGAGTGTGATAGCTTGTATATTGGACAAAGTGGTAGAAGCTTTAAAACTCGCTTTTCAGAACACCACCGATCATATAGACTACAAAAAACAGACTCGAGCTTTGCCAACCATTGCTTAGAACACAGCCACAGTTTTCCTGATTTAAGCAACACTGACATATTACATTATTCAACAAAGGACCAAAAGTTAAATATTCTTGAATCTTTAGAAATATATAAACATAGTAAAAATAAAAATGTAAATTTGCTTAATGACCAGACAGAACTTGAGTTTTCCCCGTTATTTGTTGTCGCCAAATAATAATTAGTTCCCAAAATTTAGTACCTTCCCTTTGTAATAATATAATTTTTCAGGTAGTTTTTATTTATTGTTAAATTTTCTCATGTTTCTGTACTAAATACTTAGTCTACCTTTGTATTTCAGTTTGAAAATGAAATACTTTATTTGTAATTGCTTTCTTACCATAATTTATTAGTAGTTATTTATTTCATTTAGAAATAATTTGGCGCCGACTTCAAAAATTTCAATTTCAAATAGAAATTTATTTATTTTTCACTTTTTAGCGCACTTTTAAAAATGGGTTCAATATTTTTATAAAAATTTTATTTTTCGATTTTTAGTTTTGAATTCATTATGATATTCATAAATTATATGAACTAAGTGCTAATTGAGATTAGTATACCTCGCAATGATTCCAAGGTGGCAAAAAAGTACCCATTTTATTCAGAATTGTAAATCACTCTAAAATGAATCACTAAAAATTCTTTGATTCTTAGAGTTCTCCAAATACCAATGAAATTGTGTCAAACAAATATTTAGTCTGTCATAGTAAATCCACTATTTTAAATTTCAAATTAATTTTAGATTGGTAATATAGACCCCAAAACCTTCAATATCGATATTTAAAGAATTTGAGACTTAAATTTCTTAGCCCGATATATTTTATATTGTATATTGAGTTTGTATACGCCCCAAGAACCCCACAATTTCAAAAGTGAAAAATAACCATAAAATTTTATATAAAATCGAAATTTTTGAAGTCAGCGCCAAACTAATACCGGATAAAATGTGATTCGCATAAACAGATTGAAAATACTTTATTATTGCTTTCTTAATATAATTTGTGTATATTAGTAGTTATTTATTTTATTTAGAAATAATTTGGCGCCGACTTCAAAAATTCCAATTTCATATAAAAATTTGTAGTTATTTTTCACTTTTTAGAGCATATTTAAAAGGAGGTGCAATTTTTTCATAAAAATTTTATTTTTCGATTTTTAATTTTGAATTCATTATGATATCCATAAATTATTGGAACTAAGTACTAATCGAAATTAGTGTAGTTCGCAATGATTCCAAGGTGACAAAAAAGTACCCATTTTATCCAAAGTTGTAAATTAGCCTAAAATGAGCCACTAAAAATTCTTTGATTCTTAGAGTTCTCCAAATACCAGTGAGATTGTGTCAAACACATATTTAGTCTGTCATAGTAAATCCACTATCTTAAATTTCAAAGAAATTTAAGATTCTAAAACCTTCCAATATCAATATTTAAAGAAATTAAGATGTAAATTTTTTAGTCCGATATATTTTATACTGCAAATTAAGTTCGTATATGCCCAAAGAACCTTGCAGTAAGTAATTTAGGCATTAAGTGCAACCCCGAAAACTCTCCCATTCCAATTTTGGAGAAAATCGGACAAAATTGATTTTTTTTTCCGCCATATTCGATTCACCATATTAAACTTTTTAAAAATAATTTTAGATTCGTTACGTGCGACCCCGAAAACTCTCCCACACCAATTTTGGAGAAAATCGGACAAAAATAATTTTTTTTGTCCGCCATATTGAATTTTTTTTTAAATAATTTTATATTCGTTTTGTACGACCTTAAAAATTCCCACACACCCATTTTTGAGAAATTATGACAAAATTTTTTTTTTTGGCCGTTATGTTATCAGCGCCATCTTGGATTGTACTGCACCAACTTGTCTAAAAAAATATGGGACCACCGCATTAACTTCCCGAACATAACGTAAAAAGTTTCATTCAAATCGGTGCCTCCGAAGGAATCAGTGTACATACATAAAAAATACTTAGTCGACGAATTGAGAACCTCCTTTGCTGCGAAACGAAAGGTGGCTGTGTGGCTTTATACGTTGATGCTTTGTGTCGTTCTGAGCCGCAAAACCCGATATTACGATACCAGATGGAACCGAGAAACACTAGCAGCTTACAGTTTTTTGTTGCTGTCCTTTTACTTGTTCTATTTTCAAGAAAATAAGTTTGTATCCAAAATTTATAGGGACGTAACCCGATATCTTGTAATTCAAATTTCATTCCCTGAGAAATATTAACTGTTTATAATTATGAGAGGATTGGATTTGTAAGTAGTTCCAAATCGAATAGGGAAATGTTAATTAAATGAATTTAGCTGGAAAAATTCGTAAAGATGTTGTAATAATAATTATTTCAGGTTAGTTCATTTTCTTTTATCAGATATGTATATATTTTTTCGTGGACCTCGTTTATCTCTAATAATCTCTCATATACACGAAATATAGAAGTCGGTTAAAAAACAAAACCCTTCATTAAAAGATATTGTTTTTGCATAAACTGTTTTTGAAACTATTTTTTAATTCACAACTTCATCGATATTTTAGCCACTTTTCTATAGTTATCTCTTCCTTCTTAAACTGTACTTATTTTAAGAGAAATTGTTTTTCTCTATGCTATGACTGTTATTTATTCATCTAAAATGAGGACACAATTTATTTAAAAGTAAAGCTAGACAAAAGTGACATTTCTTATAATTCTTAAGATAAATGTCCGCCTTACAGCAGAACTTTTGACAAATATTCTATTTACCATAATTTGGCTATTTTGCTTCTAGCGTATTAAAATTTATCTGCTAAAATATCTAGACTGTGTTTTCGTATCAAATAACTCTAATTTATTAAATTAAAATTTTTGAGGCCAACAATAAGAAGTTGTTTTTTTTTATTATATTTTTTAACAATAGTATTTTGACTTTGTTTGAAGGTTGTAGACAATGTAGAAGATTGACTAAAATGTGATTGTCGGACTTGCATGGTCTTTATTTTTATTTATTTTTATGACATTTTGATTAGGTTATATCTCTAATTTTTATCAAGTATAAAATGAATGCTTTGTCTTTAGACTACGAGCTTATATAGGGACTATGTCCATTGAAGCGCAAAGCTTTGCTTTACTTTACACACTTCAATAATTTGTATGTTACAAAGTAGAGGTTACCAGAGATTAGATATCTCAATACTAGGTTTACTGAAGATTCCATTATTATTTTTAATGTAAGTTGCTTTTATAAATCTTCTTTTTTTCATATTAGGTTCCATAGCTATTGCCGTAGCTTCAGACCATTTTATATGGCATTGTTTATCCCAGGCGTATTCTGCAATACCTGATCTCGACGTTTTTCCTTTTTGTGTATGAGTTTTTTAATTTTAGTGGTCACTTGGTTTCTCCAATATACATTTCACCACACTCACATGGAACTTTGTAAACCCATTCGTTCTTATCGGTAGTCTACAAGAAGTGTTCAAACAGGCCTCCACTTTGAGCGAGACAATAACCCAGTCTCTTATAAAATACGGTTCGCGTATTTGCCAAAACTTCAGGGGTTATATCCCTATTAGCTTTAAAATATTCCGAACTATTCGAGCGTTCATATCAAGTTCTTAGGCAATTACGGTACTATTGCAAGGAAAATTAATTTCTGCTAAACTACAAACGTCAGTCTCCCCGATTTGCTCGTTCTTCACTAATTTGAGGATCCGGTTGCTCCTCATTATTATCAGTGCATTTTTTACAAATTTTTAGACAACCAGTTATCTCAAATTTATTAATAATTTCCGAAATTCTAAATTTTCAAGGAACAGGATGATTTTTGCACGTAAATACAAATCTGCTGAATATTTATCAGAATAGCGTACCACTTAATAATGTGCTCTTTTTGTTCCGTGGAATAAACTACCATTGTAACAAAAAAATTTGGCGCGAAACACGGTACTTATACTTCGACGGCCTGAATGAAAGCAAATAACTTGGAATCCTCTTGTTGTGCTAGGGCGTGGCGTATGCTACCGCCCGCTCTCACCGCGCCAGCATTGGATTACCCCTCATCCGAGGGCCAAACTGGTAATTTACACGTATGTCGATGCTTACGATGCTTATTCTTCTGTCTCATTCTGATTTGATGAATAATATATTATTTTATTTATTTTACTTACGAAACGTTCAGTTTCTGGTGTAGATTTTCCAGACCTGTATACATATATATATATATATATATATATATATATATATATATATATATATATATATATATATATATATATATATATATATATATGTATATATATATATATATATATATATATATATATATATATATATATATGTATATTGTTGTAAATACGCTCTTATTTTACGACAAAATACTAAATTTCAGGTTTAATATACTCCTTAAATAAATAAAATAATATAAATAATACTACATACAGTGCCAAAACTATAATTCGTCGATTGCCGAAACGGAGAAACCTAGACAATAAAGGGCGTGGTAGCGGCGCTTTGATTCGTTGCTTCCCCGAATTCAGAGTCCGACGTCACCACTGCTATAAAAACGAAAAGGCAGCGGCGTAATTAAGGACTTTACGGGTTACTCTTCTGGAGTCAACTTGTCCTTTTTCCGATTGAGCTTAACTCTCGGGGGCCACGTTGACTGTTCTATTTTTTAAATAGCTCTTAAAGTAGGTTGTCTTTGATAACGTAACATTCTACAAACAATAAAGATCGGGCACGTGTCTTAATTCCTGAAATTGATACTGTCGATATAAAGATGAGATTAGCGACGCGTACGAGTAACTTAACCAGAACGTGGCAAAGTGGAGATAATCTGATATTAATATTGCGACTAATAGTCAGCTTCGTGTTGGGTATAAAGTTATGAAAATCCCGATCTGGAGAGTAAAATATTCCCGAACTTGACTTGCGGAAAACAATACTTAATCAAAAAAAAAAAAGTGAATAATAAGTCAACCAACAGTCAAAGAGGTGTTACTGGTTTTGATAACCTCTTCCTAAATAACTCATTCTCTACGTTCCCAAACAAAGTTAAAACTTAATTAATCTTCTTTAACTCTGAGCTTCACTCAATCCTCATGAGCCAGAAGAAAGGTGAGGTGGCTAGAGTTTTCATTCTAGTCGGGCGGTTTGGCGGGACCTCACCAACAACCCCTAATTTGTGTTAAAACTTAGATTTTACACACATTGATAATGCAAAAATTCTTACATTAAATTAATCCCGACGGAAACGAACTTTTTCGTTTTTTCGTTTTCTGAAGGATAAAATTAATCCAACAAATCCAGTAAATGCATAAATAGGTGCATATTCTCGAAGATGAGTACAAAAATACCGAATAGTGGTGAGATGCGTTGACGTCTCCCTAAAATCGAAAAATAGTTAAAATTACGAAAGGTAGTTGAAAGAAACCCTTGGAAATAAATAAATATATATATATATATATATATATATATATATATATATATATATATATATATATATATTATATATATATATATATATATATATATATATATAAAATTGTAAAAATTTAGTTTAGTTGGTTGTGCCATGTTACAAAACTGAAAAGCAAAACACCAACTATGAAAACTTCCAATATTGTATATTTAGTTCCGTGTGCAAACTGCCCAAAACAATATATAGGAATGACAAGCCAATTACTAAAAAATCGACTAAATGGACATTAATATATCAAAAATGCTACTACAGCATTGACAAAATATTAAAAGAATAAAAAACACTCTTTTAACTTTGAAAATACCAAAATAGTCGATAGGGACAAAAATTATCATAAATTAATAATAAAAGAAATGATAACCATCAAAAAGGAAACACATATAATAAATGACAGAATTGACATAAACAATCTAAGACAAATTTACAACAATATAATTTAGACACAGATATTCCCTTAATCACATCAAAAATATCTATATCACCTTAAAAGCAAAAATAAATTCCTTTAATTTTTTATTTATCATGCCACCGAATATAAATTACAAGTCCTTGGTGGTTGTTGGTGTTAGCGATAGTTTTGACGAAATCTCAAGGAACGTAAAATTTACTAAAAATAATCCTTTAAATAATCATTATATAAATTACTGATATTGTTTTAAATGTTATTGTCTTGAATGTTGAATTTTAAGTCTGTATTATAGGTGTATTTATATTATATTCGTAATTCGTTTTAAATTTTAAACGATTATTTTTGAAAATGTTGTAAATAAAGAACGAAACGTCAGAGTAATAAAAACTGTATTTTAAATATAAACCTAATCCCAAGAAAAAATCAAAAATAATATATATATATATATATATATATATATAATATATATATATATATATATATATATATATGTATATATATATATATACATACAGGGGCGGATCCAGCCTCTCTCCTTGGGGGGGGCGGTGATATCACAAAAGTACAGTATGGCAAGCGAAAGCAAGTTGTCCCTGGGGGGGAAGGACACCAGCAACATTCCCATTTCTAGTGTAAAAGACAGGGACGGGGCTATTTTTTTAAATTTGAAGCTCTTGGAGAGGGGGGGGGCGATCACAAGAAAAAACAAGTTTCCGACAGTGGGTGGGAAGATGCAATCAACATACACATTCCTCGTATAAGAGGCAGAATCGGGCCTATTTTCCTGAGTTAAAAGCTCCTTGGAGGGTGCTATCACAAAAAAAAAACAAGTTGTCAACGGGGGGGGGGGGTTGCCAGCAGCATACACATTCCTAATATAAAAGGCAGAATCGGTTCTATGTTCCTGAACTCAAAGCCCTTGGGAAGGGGAGGGACGATCGCAAGAATACACATTCCTATACTCTATTCACGAACTAGAGAGAGTAATAAAACTGTTACCGAAACCTCCAACGTACCTGCTTCAGTGCCCCCGGTAACTGAGAACTGCCGTAAATCTAATTATATTTAAATATTATAAGCTTTTATAAATTTACTGCAATAATAAAATTTCTGATAATTCAATTTAATTTCTGTCAGTGAGCAAAGTGCATCTTACAGTGTGTCCTTAGTGATTTATTTTGTTTGTGCTTGTTTTTATATATTATTTGAGATTATTGAGATACCCAAAAGATGGACGGCACTTTTTCCTCAACGAAAAACTTATGATGCCTTAAGATATTAATATCTAGATAATAATGTTAAAAGCTCTGTTGAGATGTGTTCCAATATTACAGGAGTTCGAAAATCTATCACGTACCGAACACTGACGGAGAAAAAAACGACTGGAATTGTTAGTAATTCCAAGCTATATTCGATCACAGGCAGACGAAAAACCTCGTTGGAAGAAGAAATGTAAACTGTAATCAAAGGAGTTGTACATACATTTTATTATGAGAAGCAGATCTCAACCGTCGACAAAATTCAAACTAAAATCGATGAAGATCGGGATTTGCCTGAAATTAAAAGAACTGAGCTCTGGAAATTGCTCAGAAAACTTAATTTTTGTTGGGAAAAACCAGATAGGAAATCTGTTCTTATAGATCGTCCGGAAAATGTCCGTTGGTGAAGGAAATATCTCTCTCAAATAATAGGTAGAGTTGCTGGAAATAACACAACTTACAAAATTAATAATTTAACTGGACTTTTGAAAGATTTTTTTGAATAAAGTTACTGCAGATAGTTGCGAAAAATCCATATAATAAAAGAATAAAAGAAAATGTGGAAAGTCGATCTCATGATCGGTGAGAGAGGAATCAGTTATAATTAATTTGAGCGAAGATAGCTCACTGGCTTTGATGACGAATAAGATACGTAATGTTTACCAGCGTTAACATAATTTATTATTTAAATTTTCTGTAATATATAAAAATTAATGACATTTGAATCCGTTTTTAGTGTTTAATTGTAATTCTGCAAATGGTTTAAGAAATAAATAAACTGGAACATCAAATATCCCAAAAATGTTTTTAATTAATAATAAAATGACCAATAGCCCCAAAAAAAAATTAATATTATATTGACGAATTTATTTTTTATATATGTTTAACTTCTTGTATTTTTGATAATTGGTATTTTGTAAGTATTTAAATTATAACTTAGAATTTTTTGAGAGAAAAAGGCTACGTTTTAGTCTGAATGTGCCTAAAACGGTTTCTATGCCAAAATTAAAAATAATAAAACTGCAGTTGTGATTTGTGTTAAATATGTCAAAATTATCTTTATTTTCTAATATATGTGAATTATTAAAAAATCATAAGAAATAAAATAATATTATAAAAACTTTTTATTTTAAGTTTATTACTGAAATAATACTCTATGCCATAAATATTTAGTGATAAAATAGACCTCCTTTTGACGCCTTCCGATGCCTATGACAAGGATTAAAATCCTTTTTAACACTTCACACATCCAAATATCTATTGCTATCCAACCCTAATAGTCCATTATTATTTTTGATTATAAAATTTCTAACCCATTCCTATGAAAAATATATGTGTCTAACAGATTTTGCCAAAGACACCGGACTAAAGAACACAGGTAGTTTGCGAAGAAAAAAAAAGTAAAAAATGAAAAACTCTCCCTAGTTCATGAATAAACTATAGTATAAGAGGCAAAATCTGGTCTATTTTCCTGAACTCCAAGCTCTTGGGGGGGGCGATCGCCCCCACCGCCCCCCCCCCCTTGGATCCGCGCCTGTATACATATATGTTATGTCAGATATTCTCACGGATTGTTCCTTATGTAAGAGGCACCACAGACAAGATCGAAAAAATTAAAAAATTTTCAGGAGACACAACATTAAAACCATTTTCACCATCGACCGTAAAGTAAAAGATCTTTTGCCAACACCTAAAGAAAAAATCCCTCTAGAAAACCAGGGAGTGTACGAAATTCCATGCGGAGAATGCAGCTCATCTTACGTAGGCCAAACCAACCGTAAAATAAGCGCCAGAAGAGACGAACATATAAACGCTGTCAAGCAAAAAACAACTTCTTCTGTTCTGGCCCAACACTGGTTAAATACAGGATATAAGATAAATTTCTCAGGAACAAAAATTCTATCGAGATGTGAAAACCTGTCCACAAGAGTTATAAGGGAGGCCATTGAAATTGCAAAGAGGCCCAACAACTTAAATAGCAGAGATGATAGCCAACGTGCGCCTAATACTTGGAAAAACCTGCATACATATATACATATATATATATATATATATATATATATATATATATATATATATATATACATATATATATATATATATATATATATATATATATATATATATATTTATATATATATATATATATATATATATATATATATATATATACATATATATATATATATATATATATATATATATATATACATATATATATATATATATACATATATATATATATATATATATATATATATAATATATATATATATATATATATATATATATATATATATATATATATATATTTGCCTTCATATCAGATTTAACTAGATATTATTCGTGGCCTCATTTTTTGCGGATATATTTTTGATAAGATTTATTATTTCAACAATCTAAACTCCGATAAGTATAAAGACCTTAATTTATTAAAAATAATATTCTAACAAAGTGCTATCCAATCTTATTTATCCACAAAAGCGTTTTATATAAATTGAATACAGTTTAGAAGTGAAGTATAAATTGGTTAAGTCAAGACATCAAAATCTATCTCGATAGACCTCTTTATTTCCCCCCATATCAATTCTCCATGATCCCTTTGTTTTATTCAGCATCTTTTCTGCTTCTTTCCCCCCTTTTGTATGATAAAAGAGTCGTTTCTATACCCTTTATTACAGAAAACTGAATTTTCCTTCTCCGAATGATTTTGCTGATTCTATATTATAAATTGTATATTTCGTTTTATTAAATACGCGAATAACGATTTCCATTTCGTCGTAAGCTGGTATTGTTATTGGAAAGATTTTGCTGAGAGTGAGAGTGATTTTTCAAAGGCATTAGCATTGAAATTGGAGTAAACAATTTTATTAATTGATCTATTAACTGGTGTTTATGAAGCTAAATAGTATCTTCCAGATTTGCTAGTACTTTAATTAAAGTAATTAGTAATATATTTACATTTCCAGAAGGTTATTTAATTTCTTTCACAATCACATTTAGTAGTATTATTATCTGAAATTCTATTAAATAAGATATTCAAGGGATAGTAAACAAAATTTTTACCTTGTTACCATAGAAACCAGCGACTGTTTTACCAAGGGTAAAAACACACCAGGCGTTTTTCGACTAAACGCCGATGCTTGCTACAGTACAAAAGCGATGGGAACTACACTACATGATAGATGCTCTCAGCAGTGAAATGTAAAAAAGGATTCTTAGTTGGATGTAGAGTTTAGTATTATTTTTCACTTCTAAATTTTTCCACAGCAATAATAAAATTGATTAATTTTTTACCAAAAAAAAAAAATAGAAAATCTACAACTCTTTTTGTGCGAAAAATAGACATATACAGGTGTGGAAAATCGAGAACAGAACCTCTTAAAAAAAGGAAACATAACAAAAAGCGACGGACAACCCGTTTAGCCATGTTGAAGAAGTGAAATAAAGCATACTGTTGTATCGTAGCTTGCTGCCTGGTTTCCAGCAAAAATGGTGTCGAGCAAGGACCTTTCGCTAGTTTCGGGTCGTCAATACCCAGTGGGTCGAAAGCACGGATCTGATATTAAAAATAAAAATCGGATCCAACAATAGCAGACTGAAACTTTAAAATCATGAAAATAAATTCGAAAAACGTCTAAAAATAAAATAAAAAGAATAATTGTATTTCCATGAATAAAATATTGTGCTTGACTTCAAGGTACATTTTAAATATAATATTATAATAATAAATACATGGATAACGATAATCTTTAAAAATGCGAAAGTACTTTTTCCTGTATGCTTAAGAATTCTTAATAAATACCAATGCAAATAATTTGTAAGTAATATAATATTTATTGATTAACATAAATGAATAAATAATGTCCTCATGTCCCAATACGTACGAATTATTATCCGAATCATCGTCACCTCAAAAAACAGTATCAGAAATAATCGGATCAGTAAATTTCATTTTATACTGGCTCTGATCTGACGTTCCATCGAAGCTCCATTTGCAAATGAAACTCATATTTACAAATCTAATTTATCGATTTGTTCAAGGGCGTCTAACTGAAGAAATATAATTCGATCTACTGTGTGATCCAGTAAGATTTGGGATTTATCCTCGGCTTGTGATTTAGTAGAGGTTTGATAATTGTCATTGAATACCACGCTTTTTTTTATATTTTACACACCATATTTGTCTCTTGACAATCCAATGTCAAATAAAAGAGCGGCACCTTCATTGGCATTGAGCAAATTCGGAAAAAATTGGATATTCTGCGAAATTGTGTAGCAGTCGTAACCTATACTTCAATTGTCATTGCATTTTAGGATAATTTGCTTAATTTTTCGTATAAAAGTTTTAAAAAAATTATTTTTAATTAAGTGCCTACCTCCTGAAGGAGCCTGGCCGCTCATATTACCGAGATTTAATAGAAACAGTACTATAGCCAAACTTCTAGTTTAAATTTCTTAACTAGAAATTTTGTATATTTTAGCCACGTTTTCTTAATTGTGACCCACTAAGCCTTTCGGGTTAGTTCGGGACAGACGTTGTTGGGAAACGCCTACACGACATATAACCCCCTCTATCTTCCGTGCGACACAAAAAAGGAACAGCCAACCATCAGTAGCTGGAAACGAATGGGCGTAAAGAAAACTGATATTTCTGTTACAAAATAAACATTGATTCTAATAAAAAAAAACCGTAGTTTCTAAGTAAATAAGGTAATAAACCACATTAAAAAAATCATTCTCAAAAATAAACTTTGATTCGGGTAAAAAAATAAAAGTAACATATTCAGTAGTTATAAATAAATAAACAAATAATTAAATTCTATTTATTTAAATAAAAACATCTTAAATTCTACAAGAGGTGTTCAAACAGGCCTCCACTTTGAGCAAGACAATAACCCAATCTATTGTAAAATCTGGTTCGCGTATTTGCCAAAACTTCAGGCGTTATATTTATAATAACTTCATTAATTTTTTATCTTAATTCATCCAAATTCATAGCACGATCATATATGTGCCGATAAATTTTTTGGAAAACATGACCCCAAAGAAAAAAATCGTTTTGGAGATCTGGGTGGCATTTGAATGGTTCCCCTTGTGCTTATGAGGTGCTCAGGAAATATAGTTTGCAAAAACTGTTGCACTTCTCTCGCATTATGAGCAGGGCAATTATCCTGCTGAAACCAAATTTCTTCAAAATTAATATTGAATGCTCGAACAGCTGAAATGACGTATTTTGGCAAAAAGTCCAAGTATTTATTGGCAGTTAGTTTCCCATTAATATAAAAGGGTTCAATGATAAAATTCCCTAACATACCAGCCCATACATTAACCTTTTGCGGGTATTGTGTTCCCTGAGGAATATTGAGATGTTGATTCTCTCTAGAGTATCCTACGGCAATAGAAGAATTGTGACGGCCGTGCAAGAAGAATGAAGAATAATCTGTAAACCAAATGTTGCTGATGAATATATCGTCCCTATTAGCCCTTTCCACTATGTCGTCACAAAACACCATACGTTTTTCCTGGTCTTCCGGAAAAATTTCTTGAGTTGTTCGCAATTTGTAACAGCGATATTTGTTACGCTTTAAAATATTTCGAACCGTTCGAGCGTTCATATTAAGTTCTTCTGCAATTGCGGTACTATTTCAAGGAAAATTAATTTTCGCTAAACTACATCCCGATTTGCTCGTTCTTCAGTAATTTGAGGAGCCGGTTGCTCCTCATTGTTATCAGTGCATTTTTACCAATTTTTAGACAACTGGTTGTCTAAAATTTTTTAATAATTTCTGAAATTCTAGATTTTGAAGGAATAGGATGATTTTCGTACGTAAATGCAAATCTGCCGATTATTTCATGTATACTTTTACCAGAAAGATACCACTTAATAATCTGTACTTTTTGTTCCGTGGAATAAACTAGCATTGTAAATTAAAAAAATTGACTCGAAACACGGAAATACCAATATTCGGTACTTACACTTCGATGACCTAAATGAAAGCAGATAACTTGGAATCCTCTTATTGTGCTAAGGCGTGGCATATGCTGCCGCCCGCTCTCACCGCGCCAGCATTGTATTACCACTCATCCGAGGGCCAAACTGGTAATTTATACGTATATCGATGCTTACGATGCATTATCTTCTCTCTCATTCTGATTTGATGAATAATATAGTATTTTCTTTATCATACCTAAGAAATGTCGAGTTTCTGGTTGGGAGTTTCCTGACCTGTATAAATCGCAGATCCTATAGAACTACGTTGGCTCTTTTAGAAAGAAACAGAGCGTTTTCGATGATTAGTGCGTCTCTTTCTAGTAGGCAGAGTAGAAAGGGAGATACTACTAATCTGAAAGCGTTCTGTCTCTTCCAAATCACATATATAGGGTCCATGGTCTATTACAAATACAAAACAGTAGGAAAAAAAACAAATAATAACAACAATAAATACATTGCAATTCTTTATACAGAGAGGCCATCAGAAAAACTTAAATATATTTTATCTAAACATAACATCACAGTCTGTCATAAAACCTATAACCGCTTAAAGTAGTTTTTTTTTCTACACTAAAAAGTTAAGTACCTTATAAAAAAACCAAATTTAATGTATTTAATTCCATATCAAAATGTCCCTAAAAATATATTGAAATGACAACTCAATATCTAGAAAATGGATTAAACGGCGACAAGTACACAAAAAACGCGTCCACTGCTCTCCATAAGCATGAAAAGGACACCAGATATGAGTTTAATATCAATTGAACAAAAATGCTAACTTCTGATTCAAATTACCATAAATTAGCAATTAAATAAATGACAGAAATAAAAAAAGAAAAGCACGCGGACTTAAGCCAAATCTATAATAATTTAATAAACTGAAAAAAGTATGCAATAAAATCAAATAATAAATGTAATCGTTAAAGCATCGCTCTGAATGTGAAATACATATAAATGTTTTAAACTGACACTGTATATCATAATATCAAAAAAAAAGAAGAAAAAAATTATATCATAAAGAATAGAATGGGTAATATTTATAAAACCCCACAAAAAATTCCATATTAAATATACATAAATGTTTATAATCACATTTTTCATAAAAGAAAATATATTGCTCCAAAATATGTACCTGAAATTTGTTAACTGTATTGTTTGTCTTTATGCTAATTTTTTACCTTTTTAAACTTTTAAAAATTAATTGTTTTTTAGAAAATTTGACTTGAAAATGCTCAACATAATGAGAGAAACGTAGTCATAAGAGGAAAATCACTTATAATAGCAGAAAGAAAAGCTATACTCAAGAAAGAAATTGTATCATTGAAAATGGCTAAAGAAAGCTTTTATATATATATATATATATATATATATATATATATATATATATATATATATATATATATATATATATATGCGTACAGTGAATGCAAACTTCGCTCCATCATATCCTTTTCATGTTAGAGGGTGCACAGTTTGAAAAAATTGCTAAGGAACACAATTTATCCTATTCCACCACCATCGAGATGATGGATACCGAGAAGAAAGTCAAAACTTACCCTCCCCGCCACAGTGATACGGCAGAGGTACATGTTTCGTCTCTTCTACACTCTTCAGGGTACAGAGATGCACCTGACTGTGTAAAGAAAAGATCGGAAGGAAGCATGCAAATACTGAACGCGGCTTCGCCGACCTCCCGCCGGATTGTGTATATATGTTTATGCGGCTCTCACGGATTCCTCCGTGTGAGATGCAATAGCAGGTGCATGTCGGTACCTTGATAAGTCTAGTAGAGACGAAACATGTATCTCTGCCGTATCACTGTGGCCGAGAGGGTAAGTTTTGACTTTCTTCTTGGTATGGTGGTACAGGTACGCCATAATCTCGATGGTGGTGGAATAGGATAAATTGTGTTCCTTAACAATTTTTTCAAACTGTGCAACCTCTAACACGGAAAAGATATGATTGGAACGAAGTTTGCATTTACTGTTCGCATTTTACTTCATTCATACATGGAGCTGCAGATAGTTGTACGTTTGCTGAATGTGATTTCAGCACTACAACGGCATAATGTGGATATATCCATTGCTATTGCATCTTACACGGAGGAATCCGTGAGAGACGCATAAACCTTTTGTTCAAGGCCTTTTCAAAAAGTTTTTTTTTATTATTATGTTATTTTCTTTAATCTAATAATAATAACATTTTCCTTAGTCAAACAACCTAAAATTTAAAATACAAAAATTATGTTTAAAATCTTACACATTAACAGAAAATGTTAAAAGACAAATCAGAAAAAAAATTTTAAACTTATCTTATAATTAAAAACTTTATATAATTTTTAAAATATTAAAATTTTTACACAGATATATTTAGGTACGTACCTTGAGTTTGCTATTTCTATTTCGATACTGCAAGATGAACTGTACCGATTCTAGTATTAGTACTTATAGAGTCTTTGGTTTTTTTAACTGATAACATATAAATGTTCTAAGAGGATATTCCCGTTTATTCATTTTTAAGAGGGTATATCAATTTTTAATAAGATTTGTGTAAATACGGATTAGGTTACTTAAGTCGGTTCTATCATTAACTGCATTTTTTTTCTTTTTTTAATTTCCATCATCTCCTTTACACTCAATTTGTTGTAATTATGGTCACGTTCAAGTATTATTGTAATGTTGTAGTTAAAGGAATGGCCTGTTTCCGGTACAAGTTTATTTAATGCAGTCGTAGCATTCTTCGTAAATTTGTGACCATTTAATCTATTTTTAAGTAACTGTGTGGTCGTTCCTATATATTTTTTTGGACAATTGGTGCAAGGAATTGAATATACAACATTAGAATTATTTATTTTAGGGGTCTTACTTTTCAGTTTTGTAAATAAATAACCAGATTCATTAAGAAGATTTAAAACTTAGACCCGATCTAGTTGCCTTGGAAATTAGGTTTTCTAGATGACCAGTTTTGTTTTTCTTATATTATTGTTTTAATTGTATATTAAAGGTTCAAATCTTACTTTGCTTATTGTTAGCCTTGTCAATTTAAATTCTCTACTGTCAATCTAGATCAGTTTTAAAGTTAAACCATGTTGGTGAATTAGGGGGAAAGAGTTTCACTTATTTCCGGTAAACAACGATATCATGTCGTTTCAGAATATCTATAATTTTTTCTGGAAGTCCGTTTGTATAAGCAAAGCGATAAATTTCGATATACTATTATTGATGGGAGAATTTTTATAGCTATAAAATTTTTGAATTCGCAAGGTACAATTGGTACAGTTTATCTTTCAGTATCGACATAGAAATAGCAAGCTCAAGATGGGTACCCAAATATATTTGTGTAAAAGTTTAAATATTTGAAAAATTAGTTTTTAATTATAAAATAAGTTTTAAAAATTTTTTTCTTATTTGTCTTTTAACTTTTTCTGTTAAGATGTTAGATTTTAAACATAATTTATGTATTTTTAATTTTAGGTTGTTCGACTAAAGAAAATGGCATTATTATTAGATTAAAGAAAATAACATAATAAAAAAAACTTTTTGAAAATGCCTTGAACAAAAAGCGAAACACTAAAATATGTTGTTTTTTTTTTTAACATCCACATATTGAATCTAACCCCAAGAATACATAAAAGAATATTTATACATATATTGAATGGTTCATATATATATATATATATATATATATATATATATATATATATATATATATATATATATATATATATATATTGTTACAAACGTTATAGCGTTGTACATTTCCTAGTATTAGTTTGTGTTCGTAGTTTGTAAGGTTTTAGGTATATTTTCTAATGTAACGAATCTTGTAGCGTTGTATATTTCATAGTATTAGTTTGAGTTCGTAGTTTGTAGGGTTTTAGGTATATTTTCTACTGTACGAACTTTGTAGCATTTTATATTTCATAGTATTAGTTTGTATTCGTAGTTCGTAGGGTTTTAGGTATATTTTCTTCAAGTTTATAAGTTTTTTAAGTAATTTTACCTTTGTTAATTTCCTCAGGAGACGACTATGAAAGAAGGTCTGGAACTTTTTAGAGAATTCGATTTCCTGATTTTTAACATGGAACGCCTATGATGGAAGGTGTACAAATCGCCGGATTATTCCTTTTTCTTATTTTGATTACCCCATGTAGTATGGAAATCCTTCTAGAGAATTAAGGAATCTTCCGGTATCGACCAAAAGGGTATATAAAGGGTCCAGACCGACTTTCTGAGTCAGTATATTTCGAGAGTTTGTCGACGCAAGTTGAATTAGTTTGACAAGTGTCAAAAGTAAGGTTGACAATAAAGAGTTATTAAAATTATACAGTGTGTGTAGTTTGTTTGAAGATCGGCCGTCCGGAACATATATATATATATATATATATATATATATATATATATATATATATATACATATATTACATATATTTATACATATTACATATATATATATATATATATATATATATATATATATATATATATATATATATATATATACATATATTACATATATTTATACATATTACATATATATATATATATATATATATATATATATATATATATATATATATATATATATATATATATATATATATAGGAAGTAATATCGTGACTGAAATAATTAAAAAAATGCCAACTAAATCGAAGTACTAGTAAATTATCTTTTAGATGATCTTATTGAAGACTGCTTACAATATCCCTTTTGTAAAGCGATATGTGGATAATCTCATTCTTGCTCTTACAGTATACAGAATAGATGAAACATTGGAGATGTTTAATCCATACAACTTCCCTTTAAAATTTTCAGTCGAAAATGAGGATTTATCACATAGGATACCTTTACTAGACACAGAAACTATCCTTTTAAACACCATGTGGTACAGAGAGCCCATTTTTTCAGATTTATAAATTTCTAATCTTATCACCCATCGAAAACGAACATTAACCTCATTTTGGTAATGAAAAGGAGAGCAATTAAACTCACTCATTCTAACTTCAGAAATGATAGCTTACAATTACGTAAAACAATTTTCTTGCAAAACTCATTTCTGCTTTCTATTATCAATAGATACAGCACACAGTATGACATATCAGAGAACATTTTCGAAAGGGCTAGCCAACCTTCATTAAAACATACACAAACAACTCAATTATCACTACTAGTTAAAGACAACAACGCAGTCCAACAACTAACCTACATGTCGCTGCCCTTCATTGAAAATCTAATACCTAAACTCAAAAAAATTTTCTAAAATAGGATAGGATTTTGACAGCGTCTACTTGCTAGAAATTAGGTTCTGAAATAAATTTAAAAAATTTTTCTTTTAAGAACATTTATTTTTGTTATAATATGTAATCTAAGTCTAAATTGCATAATGACTGTTTCTGTTGAACAAAACCTGACTTTTTATACAATCTCACTTTGGTAGGTTTGTTTTCTTTACTTTTATTTTACGATAAATAGATTTAAGAAAGGTTATTTTTTATTTTGTAGAAGTTCTGATGAAGAGAATAAAATTAAAAGTTAGACTAACAAAAAAGAATTTTTTTTTCTGGCCAATCATCCTTTTGACTGCAGCCCCACAAAAGTGCCTTAAATCTTTCGGTTTAGTTGGCTGTGCGTCGGACGGAAAGATTACAAAACACAGTTTTTGCTTAGAATCGACCGAGCAACACGAAAATATTTTTTATTTTACAAAAAAAAAACATTTTTTTAACTATTAACAACTGTCTTGTTTATAACAAATTACCTAACTATTCGTCGGGAATCCACCTTCGAGATTTGTAATCAGTGAGTCAAAATACATATAAAAACTTTGATGGAGCCATGCCCCTTCGTCGGCAACGAAATCCCACTGGACGCCCCGACTCTGTAAAAAAATAGTAATTTTAATAATAGTAATTTGTGTAGTAAATATATTTTAGTGAACTGTGAAAGGCTAATTGTGACGCTATTTTCGTAGGCGGGGAGCAGGGAAGCAAGGTCGTGCTCTTCGGCTCTACTTCGTTCACGGCAGCAGAACATCGGTCAATGGATGTTTCTCGTGGAGACAGTCATCGGTCAAATGCTCAGCGCAGGGGTATCGGGTTTGCGGTATCTACGTATATTCGGGATATCTCTGCTCTCTCAACTGATCAACGGCTTGACTGCCTGAAGGTCAAAACATCCACTCGGTAGTCGGTTCTCGGGCGCCACCCTCGGGATTCATGTGGTCGAGGGCCCACTTATGCACCGGGCAGCTTGTTACAGTGGAGAAACGGCAAGCCAGGGGTCAATTGTGCGTGTTAGTGCTGACTGCCGGCTGCCAATTGTTATATGTAATGTTAAAAGAAATGGGACTAGGTAAGAAAACAGACGGTTATAAAATATTCTGTATCCTGTATTCTAGTCTTTTATACAAAGACATGGCCTAAAACTAACTTACAATCTAAGATGGACAATAATGTAAACAAATAAACAGTGTGGAGGGCAAGAGTATGTTTTGAGAGCCGTTTACGGTAGCTCATACTGGTCGGTTGCGCTAAAGACGGTAACCCGGCGGTATCATTCACGATGCTATTCACGTACCTCGTACTATACGGTTGCGACGCTATTCACGACGGCTCGTACGCAAATTATCGCGTTTTGTATCTAATATCCGCGTTCACGGTTCACGGCGCTTCGTATTAAAATTCGACCGACGGCGGTATACGCGGTATGTAACTATAACACGGCATCGATCGGCGATGACGGCGTGTCTACACGGCGACGGTCTTTACACGCGGCGGCGGCGATAGGCGTCGGGGCGGAAGTTGTTTGGCGCCCTTTATCAACGGACATTGGAGGGCACCTGGCGGTAAATACACATTCCTGGTCATTATGGAAACAATAATAAACTTACGGCATCAGTGCGTGTGTGTATCGGTGACGGTAGGAAGGAACGAAAGGAACTGACGCTGCCCGTTCTTATAAGGGTCCTCGACAGCGTCAGCAGGATGGAACGACATTGCCCGTTCTTATAAGGGTCCTCGACAATGCCGACCCATAGCGGTAGGAAATTAGGAAAGGAACCGACACTGCCCGTTCTTATGAGGGTCATCGGCAGTGACGGTAGGATGACACAACATTGCCCGTTCTTATAGGGGTCCTCGGCAATGCTGGCCATTAGAGGGGTAGGACGTAAGGAAGGAAGTGTGTGGTAAAACACCATATACACACAAGCTTAGCCTCACCTATATTGTTAGACCAGGAAGGCACGGCCCGGCAGGCGACCCAGTCCAGTCCGTTTGAACTGTTGACCCGGGTGGAGAACGTGTAGTTCTCCGCGAAATTATGGTCTGCTCGGACTTAAATAGACGGCTCGAGCTCCCACTACGCTGACGTGTGACGGCGTGCGGTGATCGCGCATACAACACTGCTATATGCGGCGCGCGATTACTATGGTCGGACGCTCTGAAAATCTCGGAAAATGATATTTCCCGGCATAGCGCGGTAAATCTAATTATATTCCGGTAATATTGAAACTTTAAGCATTCTTGTCCCGCAAGAATCAGATTTTTCGGATGTAAAATAAATAAATTAAATCCCGGCGAACAAACTCATGCCCAAAAAATTAGTAACTTCGTTACATACTAAAGAAAAAAAACATAATGATTCCTATTTTCTTATTTGGTATTTTTTACTTTTCATTTACTTAAAACAGTCCCATTTTCTTTTAGTAAAAAATGTTTTTCACTTAATTTTGCTGGCAGTTTATAATCAACATCAACTACCGAAAAGATAATTTATTTAGAAATCATTCTTGCGAAAACATTTTTTTTTTAATTTTTTGTTGAGTACGCTACAAGAGACATGACGGACTATTAATCATATTAAAATATTTTAAAATATTAAATAAAGAATAGGCAGTGTTGTAGTAATATTCTTCTATTTATTTTTTCTAAATAAAAATAATAAAAACCATACATGGTGCCCAAAGATGAGAAGGGTCAGTATGAGTATCCCGGTAACAAAAACTTATACGGATTTGATTAAAAGTGGAAAAAATTTGCATAATTTCAGAACCAACAAAAGATCAGAAATTTTTAATATCATTTTTAGTTTGTTATATATGTAATTCTACTTTCAGGCAGAGAATATGAAAAATATATATACAAATAGTTTATTTCCTGCAAATATCGCTCTGGTACTCTCTCCATACGCGTTTCGATCACCTCATGATCTCGTCAGTGGAGCTGTATCGGACCGAGAGCAACATTAGCAAGAAATAACTGATATATTAACCATAAATTTCAAGGTATGTCGGCAGGATATTGCATCTGCCATCAACCAACTTTGATGTCAGACTGAAAAATATCGCCAGTCGAACGACATCTATGAATCAACGGAGTAACGTGAAATTTTTTAAAAATCAAAATTTCAGTAGGAAATAAAGAAATCTTTCTGCCGTATTTAAATAGTTTGTTATACAGGGTGTCTCAAAAGAAAGTTCACATTTAAAAAATCGATTTTAAAAAAATTCAGGATTTTATTGAAAAAATGTTTATTACATATTAAAATACATTGTTTGGGAATTTATTTTTTAAAAATGATATCGTCCAAATGTAATCCGTTGCGCTTACGGCATTCATTTAATCGAGCACAAATTGCCCATGACAGCTCGGCAGGTATTCTCCGTGATGTCTGCCATTTCGTTGCGGATATTTTCTTTTAATTGTGCCAGGGAAGTCGGTTTTTTGGCGTAAACTTTTGATTTGACATAACCCCATAAGAAAAAGTCCATAGGTTATAAATCAGGACTGCGTGGAGGCCAACTTATGTCACCTTTCTTTGAGATCAATTTGCCAGGAAAAATTTCACGCACTCGTGGCAGAGACATGTTGGACGTGTGTAAAGTTGCTCCGTCTTGCTGGAACCATGTTCTTTGGTTATAGCTGGGAAAATTTTGCAGTCCAGGCACGAAAAAGTCGTCTAACATCTCCACATACCGCTCTGAAGTCACTGTTACTGTGCGTTCCCTTTCATCTTCAAAAAAGTACGGGCCGATAATTCCTCGCGCCGACATCGCAGCCCATACAGTCACTTTCGACGAATGTAGAGGTTTCTGATATTTGTGTTTTGGATTGTTTGCACTCCAATAGCGGCAATTTTGCTTGTTTATATGACCATTAAGATGAAAATGGGCTTCATCCGAAAAGAAGATGTTGATAAACGTTGAAAAACGTTCAGTCATCTGGTTTACTAAGTCAAGCCTCTGACCAGCATCCTGAATCTTCAATTCTTGCACCAACTGAATTTTATGGGGTTTCAGCTTTAAATCTTTGTGTAAAATGCAGAATAATGATGACCTATGCTCATTTAAAGCAACAGCACGCTTACGAATCGAAACGTTTGGGTCGTCAGGAACAGACTGAGTAACACTCTCTACGTTTTCGACCGTTCTCGAAGACCTCGGACGCCCGGCTTTTGGTTTATCTAGTGTTGAACCGGTCTCTTCAAACTTCTGGACCCATTTTCCAATAAGCCGAGTGCTTGGCGCATCATTTAAGTGACGAATATGTCGAAAATTGCAGAATTTTCTACGCGCTACAGTCGCCGAATTACCGTTTTTGTAAAACTCACGTACGCACAAAGCACGATCCGCTCCCGAGAAATGCTCCATAGCGACTAAATTCCCAAGAGCCAGGCTACCGATTGACATACTCCCCGCGCCGCTTGGAATAGTTGCGTTCATGCAATAAGCAAAACAAATGTGTACTTTCTTTTGAGACGCCCTGTATATGTAATTCTATTTGAAATTTATGGTTCATATATCAGTTATTTCTTACTAATGTTGCTCTCGGTCCGATACAGCTCCACTGACGAGATCATAAGGTGATCGAAACGCGTATGGAGAGAGGACCAGAGCGATATTTGCAGGAAATAAACTATTTGTATATATATTTTTCATATTCTCTGCCTGAAATTAGAATTACATATATAACAAACTATTTAAATACGGCAGAAAGATTTCTTTATTTCTTACTGAAATTTTGATTTTTTTTTAAATTTCACATTACTCCGATCATTCATAGATGTCGTTCGACTGGCGATATTTTTCAGTCTCACGTCGAAGTTGGTTGATGGCAGGTGCAATATCCTGCCGACATACCTTGAAATTTATGGTTCATATATCAGTCATTTCTTGCTAATGTTGCTCTCGGTCCGATACAGCTCCACTGACGAGATCATGAGGTGATTGAAACGCGTACGGAGAGAGGACTAGAGCGATATTTGCAGGAAATAAACTGTTTGTACATATATTTTTCATATTCTCTGCCTGAAAGGAGAATTACATATATAACAAACTATTTAAATACGGCAGAAAGATTTCTTACCGAAATTTTGATTTTTAAAATAATTTTTAGTGTTTAAGTTATTTTTATCAAATATCATTTTCAAAAGTTAGAGTGAAATCTATAAAACTTTTTCGCAGCAACTTTTGTTGATCCCAAAGATGACGTTACCGATTTTTTTGACGTTTCATCTTCAGGCAACCATCATCAATATCAAGTTCAATTTTGAAACAAGTCTAACTTTTACATGTTTAATAAAATACTGGGTGTCCATTAAATATCGGAACCCCCAAATAAATTTACAAAAGCGAGTTTCCATGATTAACTTTAAATACAAAAATTATAAGATTTGCCTCTGGTCCTGGCGACTTCTAACTCGACCTTGAGAGTGTAAAGTTCATTTCTTTATGGGAACTTGAATTGTTTTTTCACAGATATGAAAATTACAAAAAATTTTACGTTTAGCAATATGATATACCTATAGGTCTTTATCTCATCTAGAAGTCGTTTGAAAGTCAAATAACTATTACGAACCAAGGGCAATGGGGATTGCTTAATAACTTAGAAATTAAAAGGTTCAGGACAAAACTTTTATAATTATTTAGAACGATGGTAACACCGAATTTCCCAAATTTTCGATAATTTTTTACATATCTCCTATTTTCAGGTCGTCGAACACGAATATGATGGGTTTTTGTCGATCGTGCGTGATTTTCCAAACCAAAAATTTTAATTTTCACTCATAAAACTTGTATTTTTCGATCACTACCTTTAAATTTTGGGCATTTCAAGTAAAATTTACAATCACAACACAATATTTAATCATTTTTTAATAAAATTTACATAAATAACGGCGGAAAAAATGCAAATTTTCCATTAAAACTGATTTATTATGCGATGTTGCCATGCTGACGTAGACTTCAAATTTCGTTAGGATGGAAAACTTAATAGTTCAAATGCAATTAATTGTGGTCATTCCCAGTATCGTTGCGTAAAATGTGGGTAAACGTGCAGAATCCTAATGCCAAATATAAACAAAATGTTCGGCGAGCTACGTTAGTCTAAAAACCAAAATCAAAACAGAAGTAATCTAAACCAACCTGAACTAAACTAAATTTCACAAAACAAGCTATTTCGTATAAGTTTCCTTCTTGCACACAACTTTAAAATTTCTAAGAGTGATTAGTTTATATTTGGTATCCCGATTCTGCTGGATTGGCTTTAAAGCTACCTATATTTTGTCCAACTTAGTCAACAACACTTTCTAATAATTTTTTTCATGCTCATTAAAAAATTTTGCTATACTGCAGTGACCATGTGGAGGCGGAACACTCTGTCGGAATGGGAGTTGGGAAAAGTTCTACAAGTTGTTCTAAGGAATTGTAACGGTTAACCCTGGAAAGATTTTTTTTAAATTTTGCAAAACTGCCTTTAATGCTGTAAACTGGAGGACTTTGAAAAACGGTTAATTTATGTAGGAAAGTTATTTTTGCCTATTCAGTAATTAAGAAGTTCAGCTGAATGTATCCTTTCGTGATGTCAGAGATATTTTGTCTCTATCGACATCTTTTAAAAAATCATTCTATTTTTTATTTAAGAAACGATTTTTGATTTCAATGTCAAAAGAGAATGAAGAGCCCAAACAAAACCTGTGCAATTGTATTTGTCTCATAACCTAAGTTTTGGTAGCGTCTCGTTTCCCGGCTCGATTTTTCATGTTTTTCGCTATATTTTAGCAAAATATTGTATGCAACTTTAACTAAAGTAAGCTATAGTCCAGAATATTTATATGTGTTTTAGTGACAATGTAATGGGATAGGTCGGAAAATACACAAGAGTGACAGGGAAAGTGGATTTTTTTAGGAAAACTACGCAAGGTCGCCGAAAAGAACATCTATCTATAGGATACAGATAATTTGGAGCCCATTATTGTGAGTAAAATCACGACTTTAACCTGTGCTATGAATACCGTGGCCTTGAATAACTCTGTATTCTCTTATGTACAGTGAAACTCTGCTATTAAAAAAATATGAGAAGAGGGGTCTATTTAAATTTAATCGTCAGTTAACCACCGAAACACAGTAAAAAATACCGATAAAGTTTTTTTTATTATTTTTTAATTCTGCCTGTTTGGAAAATTCCGGCAAAATTCTGGGCGATTTGTGAACTTGAATCGCATATTGTGTATTTTTTACAGTTAATTGTTGGCAATAATAAACCAAAAAAAAGTGGAAAAATCTTCAAAAGTGGTCTTTGTGTTTTTTTTTCAATGTCCCTCCACTTCGAAAAACTTTAAAAAATTTAGGAAAATATATTGAAATAAAATATACTTTAAAATATTTTTCCAGCACGAAGTGTATTTTTTTAAACCATGTTTAAATATTTAAAATCTTTAAAAAAATTTAAATATCCAAAGAATTTTAAAATAATTTTTTTGCAAAGCAAAAAAAGGATGAATTTTTTACTTCCAGGCTCGTTCCCTAGCTATCTTAGATGCCGATGTGTGAAATTGAAGTTCCGATATACTATTGAAGCTAGATAATTCACGTAATCCGCATGGGGCTAAAGTTTTAGCTCAAAAACTTTTTCATTATGCTCTTGAAGGTGGTACTAGTTCGTGGGCGGGAAGCTCAAAGCAGATTCACTCCTTCTTACCTGACTAGATCCTTTGGTTTCATACCAAAGTATATATATATATATATATATATATATATATATATATATATATTTAATATTTTCTTGGGTAAAGGTTTTTCATTGGAGAAACAAAGGACAACATTTTCTTTTTCGACGTTTCGCTCTACATATTGAGCTTCTTCAAAAGTAACACACACGCAAAACTACTTTCAAGATGTAAAATAAATATACCTAGCTCTTTTGAAGAAGCTCACTATGTAGAGCGAAATGTCAGAAAAAAAATTGTTGTCCTTTGTTTCTCTAATGAAAAACCTATACCCAAGAAAATATTAAATATATATATATATATATATATATATATATATATATATATATATGCGTACAGTGAATGCAAACTTCGCTCCATCATATCCTTTCCATGTTAGAGGGTGCACAGTTTCAATAAATTGCTAAAAAACACAATTCATCCTGTTCCACCACCACCTCTCGGTGGTCTACCTGTACCACCACACCGAGAAGAAAGTCAAAAAACTTACTCCGCTACAGTGATACGGCAGAGGTACATGTTTCGTCTCTCACTAAACTCATCAGGGTACCGACATGCACCTGTCTGTGCAAAGGACAGATCGGAAGGAAGCATGCATCACTGAACGCGGCTTCGCCGACCTCCCGCCGGATAGCGTATATATGTTTATGCGGCTTTCACGGATTCCTTCGTGTGAGATGCAATAGCAGTGGTTATATCCACATTATGCTGTTGTATATGTATATGCTATATATATATATATATATATATATATATATATATATATATATATATATATATTTATTTATTTATTTATTTATTTATTCATTTTATTTATTTTAAGCTCGACGACGGGCAGTAATGTTGTTTACTTATCACAGCATTCAGTACGATGAATTAATACAAAAATTGCATAAATGCTAACAAAATAAATCTACAGATGAAATTTTATCAAAAAAGTAATAAACAATGAGTAAATCAGTTGCAGATTATGAAAACAAATTTAATTATTTAATTGCATTAATAAAATAGTAACAAATATATGAACTAATATTTACCAGGTAAGGCAGCTCTGTACTTTGATTTAAACGTTGCCACTGCCATAGCCTCTTATTTTCCGCAAATTTCGGAGTTTAGCAATTTGAAGCAAGATATGAAAATTAACATTGGAATAATGCTGTTTTAAGTGCTGCCTGTATCGTCTAGACTGGTTGGAAATCGAACTGCGAATTGTTAATTTATCTTTTATATATTGTAGCACTCCTCTCTGCAGTATCTTTAGCGAAAAACAAGCAAAGTGAAGTTATATAAGACCTGTCGAACATATTCAGCTATCCCAGCTCAAAAAGCCTGCGACCGACATGGTCTCTCATCCTCAATCCATAAATAAACATATATATATATATATATATATATATATATATATATATATATATATATATATATATATGAGTTTAGGATTTTCTGTAGTTCATGCTAACGAGCGAGTCTAAGAATGGCATAAATACAAAGTCTCAATAGTTGCTTCTAGAAAGAACCAAGGATTCATACAGCTGTTTTTTTAATGGCCCGTTTAAAATGTGTCTATTTTTATATAAGTCTCTTAGTAAAATATAACAACTTTGAGCAATTTAAAACCGAGTCTATAAAAAAGCTATTTATTCTGCTAGGAGTCCTCCAAATGGACACGAATCTCCACTCTCTCCATTTTCCATTTATATATATTCATTTCGTTTAGTGCCCCGCCATATCTTTTTTTGTTTAGCGTTCTTTGTATATAGTCCAAATACTCCCACAGATACCGTACAGTGAGCTTGGAAAATGGCGAATAAGATTTCACCGTCAGCTGCTCTATAGTCCAGAGGAGGACTCAGCACACCCGATACCCGAAAACCTTCGATTACACATCACACCGATGAGAATATATATATATATATATATATATATATATATATATATATATATATATATATATATATATATACATATTTTTTAATATTTCTCTGACTACGACAAGTTCAATGAGGTGTCATCAAAATAATTATATTTAAACTCAAAAATAAGAATGTTATGGTCTAATGTATCAAAAGCTCTAGAAAACTCCAAAAGTATTAAAGTATACTCCCATCGATTGCATTGATTATATTATGAATGACATCTACCAATGCAGTGGTAGTAATGTGTGTGTTCCTAAAGCACTACGGCTTTTCTGACAAAATGTTATTATGAGTTATATATTCTATTATTCAGGAAAACACAATTTTCTTTAAGATTAAAACCGATTATATCAAATCTGAAAAATAACGTGGGTTATTTACTTTAAGCAATGGTTGAATAAAAGATTCCTTCAAACAAGGAGAAAAATAACTTCATTTCGAACAAAGATTAATTATATGAGTATTTTGTGACAAAAGAGTTGGAACGTAATATTTAATATAGGTGGTAATTTTGAAATATACTCGATCATTTGAATAGAACGAATTATTATATTACTGTGGAGTGTCATTGAAACTTCCTGAAATGTCAAAAAAATTGGAAACAAATACAGTTAGCTCTAATCCACATGTAGCAATCTCATCAATTCTAGTGTTTGTTTGAAGGTTGTCTTGGTTGAAAGAAGTGGCAGACAAATTCGAACTTCGGTTTACAGAAAAGCCACGCATACAGGACAATACCTTAATTATTCATCTAATCACTCCAACAACACTAAATAAGGAATTATAAAAAATCTCGTAGATAAAACCTTAACTCTCTGCAACTCCAACGAGAACTTGATGAGAGAGATAGATTACATTAAAAATGATCTGACAGCCAACGGATAACCCGTATATCTAGTGGATAAATTTCTAGAACAACGCGGAAATAGGACAATATCGACAACGAATGAAGAACGAAAACCAGTTTTGAACATCCGCTATGTTAAAGGCATTTCAGAAAAAGATGAATAGGAAAACGATATCAAATCAACGTTGTTTTCAATTCAAATAACTCTCTGAGAAGTCCGCTCACTAGGGTCAAACCAACAACTCAAAGAGACATGAAGAACTGTGTATATCAAATACCATGTGAATGTGGCAATTCCTACGTTAGCGAAACAAAGAGACCTCTTGACGTAAGGATCAAAGAACACCAAAAATGCACATCTCGAGGAAAAACAGAAAAATCTGGTGCCGCTAACCATGCCTAGACTCATGGACACCACATAAAATAGTCTGAAGCTAAAATACTACACCGAGAACAACATTGGAGAAAACGGAAATTCAAAGAAGCAGCGGTTATACGTCAGAACCCGAGTTGTTTTAGTAAACCATCTTTAGATATAAGAGAAGTGTAGAAACCACTTCTTAATAATTGTAAACCAAAACTAAATGCAGCATAAAAAAATGGGATTTTGCCATATCAGGCATGACTGCACCCATCTTAGTCACACTCTACTGCATTTACTTTTAGTATAAATAGTCATGTAGCTAAGGGATTTATTAAGTTTCACTTCAAAACGGCTAGAGATAACTACTAGCCGAAACGTCGTGATATTCCACAAAAAAATAAATATAATGGAAGTCCAACAGATATCTACTATTTCTCATCTATTCTATTGGCGCGTTTACAAAAAAATATATATTTTTATTTTCAAATAAAGTAGAAGAGGATGTTTTTAGATTAAATATTATACAATAAAATAAAACTTTTATGACTTCAAATAAATCCCTTAATACGAAGACAGAATTCGACCGAAATATCATTATTTATTTATTCAATCCATCAATCAATCTCTTTGACAGATCCGAAACAATTTCTGAAAATAATTGAAATTTTAATTGGAAAAGGTATAAGAAAAAAGTAAAAGGAGTGTTTTTAATTGATTAAACAAATTTAACTTTCTGTGCTTAATCATTTTTAGTGTAGTAGCTTAACTTTTAGTCAACTATGCTCTTAAACTTTATCAATCAGATTCTCTAAGAATCTTTTTGGCTAGTTTTATTTTGCTATTTCGAGAACTCTAAGAATTTTTAGTGGTTCATTTTAGGGTGTTTTGCAATTATGGATAAAATAGGCATTTTTTTGCCACCTTGGAGTCATTTTGAGGTACACTAATTTCGGTTAGCACTGAGTTCAAATAATTTATGAATATCATAATGAATTCAAAACTAAAAATCGATAAATAAAATTTTTATAAAAAAACTGAACCGCTAAAAATTGAAAAATAACTAAAAATTTTTATATGAAATTGAAATTTTTGACGTCAGCGCCGAATTATTCCTAAATGAAATAAATAACTACTAATATATACAAATTATGGTAAGAAAGCAATTACCAATAAAGTATTTCTAATCTCTTTATGCGAATCACATTTTGTCAGGTATTGGTTTGGTGCCGACTTTAAAAATTTCAATTTCATTTAGAAATTTCTAGTTATTTTTCACTTTTTAGCGCATTTTTAGAAGTCGGTTCAATTTTTTTATAAAAATTTTATTTTGATTATGATTTTGTTGTAACTGGTATTATTTACATGGTGTTGCTTAAGTAATGATTCATAGAGACATGTGATCTGGAATGTTAAGTAAAGTCAGGTTGGATAAATTATTACTTTTTATATATTAGCTGCCTTTATTCAGCTTTTCCTAGAGCTATTTTATTAGTACAGAGTATTAGAGTTAGCCCTGTAGATAATCTTTTGGAGATTTATTTGGTCTGGAGGGCACATGCGAAATAGGGATTAAATAGTTGTTGAAATATGCCTTAATATGATACTTAGCAATCATTTTATCCAGAAATTCTTTTATTGTTTCCACGTTAAAGTTCTGATGGACTAGACCAACAATATCTGTAATAAAAGAACGCCACAGTGATTTGTGATGTCATCACCCGGAATCTTTAAAATAACACATTGTTATCTGGTTCGTGTTGGATTTATGTGTTTACTTTTAAATTTACTTATGAACTTTAGACAATAGGTATTTAAATATTTTAAACTTACATTCTAATAAATTATGTGTCAACGAGGCTGACGATATAGGTGAGAACAACTTAAAAAATATAATGATACTTCGACTAGATAATATCACTCCTCTTTGAGACTCATATCTTCGATATGGGGCACTTATGCTAGGCTTATTTTGACGACTTTTGTACACTATCGGAAGTATATTATACAGGGTGTCCTGAAAATACATGTACTACTTTTAATGACAAAGTGTTGACATCAAAATAGGTAAATTTAAGCAAACTTTCTATATGTTCTGTTAAAATAAGTATGTCAATTTGTTGCCATCATAATAATGATAAATAAATAAATAACTGATCTCAGATAACATTTGTATTTTGCAATTTAGTCCCAGAGCCCATATTTCAAAGCAACTGATTTTTGTTAGTAGACTTGAATTTTGCTGATTATTCTACGAATTCGCTGAAAACACATTTAACTGATAATCCTGCGAATTTGCTGAAATCGACATTTTGAAAAATATCAAAGAACAAATGAAAGTTAATATCAATATGAACACTTTAAACCCACCACACACATTTTCAGTCCTTAATTTTTGTTAACCGCATTTAGCTGATGACCCTTCTATTTCATTGAAAATAGGCGCCATTTTGTAGCAGCCATTTGGAAAGTTTGCAAAAGGTTACACGGCATTTGAAAGTGTGTATCAATATGAAAATTTTGAGCTATAGCACGTTTCTTGTCTTCAATTTTTGTACTCAGCCCAGCGCTGGTTGAGGTAGAGTTAACTGACAAACCTACGTAACAATATGACTAAAATAACCAGCTAGTTTTGCGCTACCCCAATTTTTATATATTGTCGTAGTAATGTCCCTGATGTTAAGGGCATATAACTAACGAACTATTTGCGACCACCTAAAATGTATGGATGTCTCGTCCCGATACGGGTGGTGGACTCATCAGTGGGATCCACCGGTATCTTTCCCAGACATCCTTCTTGTACTTTCCACAAACTTGAACTTCTATTTAAGTCCAGTTTTACCAGAAAGCGGAGGTAAGATGTTAAGTTCCACAACATGCCCCTCCTAAGGCATTTGCTTTCCGGCTAAAACTGTTGGACAGTCCAAGCCGTTAGAAAGCACAGGCCTGAAAAGGAAATGGAATGGACATCCTAGGTGGTCTTTCCAAAGTAGGGTACCGGCTTTAGCACAAAGCCACGACTCGACGGCCTTCCATCTCGTCGTCCCTACTCGGGCGCCATGTCGTAGTAATGCCCCTGATGTTAAGAGCATATAACTAACGAAATATTTGCGACCACCTAAAATGTATGGATGTCTCGTCCCGATGCCGGTGGTGGACTCATCAGTAGGATCCACCGGTATCTTCGCCAGACATCCTTCTTGTACTTTCCACAAACTTGGATCACTATTTAAGTCCAGTTTTGCCGGAAAGCGATGGTAAGATGTTAAGTCCCACAACAATAGTATTTAAAAGATTCTAACCCCAATTTTAGTCCGAAACCATTTCAGTTCAGATAATATTATATCCCAAATTAGGAGAGATAGTAAACACAGTTTTTGCATATCCCCGGTGATTTTCTGATTTTAGAAAAAAAATGTGGATAAATATAACATTGACAACCTAATTATAACGACCGGTCTAACCCTGGAGAATTGTAACCACCGCATGGGCTTTATTGAACATTTTGTTTTAACGATATTACTTCGGTTTCAGTTAGTTTGTTTGGCGGGTATTAAAACAATTGATTCGACTGTCGGTGTACAGGGAAAATGTTTATTTTATTCGATACTTATTTATTTACACCAACGGGTACTTTTGCATGCATCGAATATTATTTCAAATTGAAAATACATGTTTTATTTTTATTGTTGCCGAAACAAATTAACTATTTATAAATTTTAAATTATAATCAAATGTTTTTTACTACATAGTTTACTTAAAGCGTAATTTTCTGGCATCGTTTGATCATAGAATTTTTTGGTATATTTTGGTAGCGAAAGGCCGTGCTACCCATAATTTCCTGCTGTTTTATATTAATAGCTATTCTAAAATCCCATAAATAAATATCCCAATGTCAAAAGCACTCTGGAAGAACTGGTTGTTCCTCTTGGTTTTCGAAGTTTTAGTATTAAACAACTACAGGTTATTACCATTATCGAAACTTAGGACTTCAAGACTTGTAAGGCTGCTCTCTAGCTGGTCAAATCTCGCCACTTGTATTGAAGTTCTTCATCAACGCGAAGGTTTTTATAAAATTAAACAAAACAAGTTTCTCGAAACATTTAAGTCTATTAACAAAAATATATAGGAAACGTAATTATTTGAAATGAGAAATTTAAAACAATTTATTAGTATTTAACAATACTAAGTACTACATTAATTGCTCCCGTTGGCCGTTCTATTGTTAAAGAAAATGTAACAACCAAATTTGGTAGATAATACGTTTAAATAGATTTCTAAAATATTAACAAAGAAAAAAACTAAAACGCGAAAATATCTATTTATATTGCTTAAACAAACAGTATAAAATTTGCCCTTTTCAAAGTGAAATAAAACAGGATATTCCCTTAATTTCCCCAAAAGAAATGAAAAAAAAAAACATGACCTTCAATAACACTAATTTTACACATCATGTATGTTTCTAAGTACTGTTCCCAACACTGTAACGCCCCTAATGAATCTCAGATTGTAACTGAAGTTTATTACTTCTTAAAAAGAGCAAACTAACATACCCCCGGGACCCGCCGGTTCCCGCTGGTACCTACCTCACCCCATGCAACCCTGTAACTGTCAATTTCACTCCCTAAAGTTCGAGTGGTTTCAGTCCTCTTGTCCGCAGAGGGCGTTAGCCATCCTATACTTACTTACTCCGCGGCGTTACAACCCTGTGTGGGTTTTAGCCGACTTTACGACATGCCTCCATTCATTTCAATCTCTCGCAACCTCCATCCAGTATTCGATGCCCATAGTTTTGAGATCTTTTGTTATATTATCTCTCCTCCGGAGTCGGGGTCGTCCCAGTGGCCTTCTCCCAGTCGGTGCTTCCCCCAAGCTAGTCTTATTATTCTGTCGTCAGGAAGCCTTCTTATATGTCCTGCAGGCTGACCAGTTTTTTGGGAAAGCCAAGCTCCTGCATTGCTGTCCATAGTCTTGTTCTACAAACTCTATCAAATACCTGTTTAAAATCGATAAATATCTGATGTAGTTCACGATCGAATTCCCAGCTTTTCTCCATTATCTGTTTTATGGCAAATATCTGGTCAACAGTTGAGCGATTAGGTCTAAATCCGCATTGGTAATCCCCTACGATTTCTTCTGTATATGTTTTGGTTCTTTCCAGCAGAATGTTCGAAAGGACTTTATAGGTTGTGTTCAGTACAGTTATTCCCCGGTAATTGCTGCAATTTTTTCTTGTCGCCTTTCTTGTGGATTGGTACAATGACTCCCTCCTTCTATTCATCTGGAAGAATTTCTTCCTGCCAGACTCTTTGTATTAGTTTATGGATGGATCTGTGGAATGTATCCCCTCCGTGCTTTAATTTCTTGATAGCGCGCATCACCTTTTCATATGAAGGGCATCTGTCTTCTATTTCGGCTGTATGGATCTCTGTGTTTGGCAGAGTGCTGTCAGATTTTTCGTTCAACAGTTGACTAAAGTATTTTTTCCATGTTTTTAGTATTTCCTTCTCATTGGCGATAAGGTCTCCGTTCTCTCGTTCTAAGAAGTTTCCTGTCCTAGGCTGGTATCCTGCCTTGATACGTGATACTCCCCTGAAGTGTTGTTTTACTCTGTAGTTGATTCGATTCTCTTCAATTTCCTTAATTATTTGCGTGTGGTATTCTCGCCTTTTTCTTTTTATCAATCCTCTTGCCGCTGTTCTTGCATATTTGTATTCTCTTCTTGTTTCCCAGAGTTTCTTCCTATGCGCTTATCAACGTTGTTTTTATGTTCTTCCATATTACGTCTATATTGTCTTTATCTTTCGTTTGTTTTAATTTTTCATGGATACTTCTTTGTAATTTTTCTCTTGCCTCATTATCTTGTAATCTGTCTATTTCCCATCTTTTTGTTTGCGTACTTTGGAGATTCTTTTGAGCCGATATCCTTATTCTGACTTTAGTTCTCACCAGGAAATGGTCCGTGTCTCCATCCGCTCCTCTTAGGCTTCGTACGTCTAGGCAGTTGCTACTTCTCCTACCATTTATTAAGACATGGTCTATTTGGTTTCTTGTGACGCCGTCGTTTGACACCCACGTTTCTTTGTGTATTCTTTTATGGTCAAACATTGTTGATTTTATGACGAAATTATGAGATGCCGCGAGGTCAATCAGTCTTGTTCTGTTGTTGTTACTGTGGTCATGGAGGCTATGGTTTCCTATGGTTGGCTTGTATGCTGTTTCTTTGCCCACCTTTGCATTGAAATCTCCTAGGATAATCTGCATGTCTTGTTTAGGGAGTTTAGAAATCATTCCTTTCAGTTGTTCGTAGAAGGTATTTTTCATTTCATCGTTCTTTCTTCTGTCGGAGCGTGTACGGCTATTAGGGAGTAATTGTACCATTGCCTCTTGAGTCTAATGTAGCAGAGTCTTTCGTTGACTGGTTTGAAAGTGATAACCAACTTTGCTAGACTTTCCTTGACTAAAAACCCAGTGTCAAATTGGTATTCCTGTTCGCTTCCGCTATAAAAGATTACTACTGATTTGCTAGTTTTGTCGGCCCCCGTTCCAGTCCATTTAATCTTTTAGACAGCTATAATGTCCATGTCTCTGTCTTCAAGTTCTTTTACCACTTGAGCTGTGGCTCCAGCCATCCTATGCCGGTTATTTAAATCCTGAATTAATCGAAATCGGAGCATCTTAATCTAATTTGTTTATACAGAAAAAGTTAATATAACTATTCTATGTCTTTCTATAACTAAAAGAAAGCGATAATTCTCGTTGAAAAAAAGTATTCACTCTTCTTAGCTGTTTTGGAGTTAAATTTTGTGAGTAGAAAAAAAAACAGTTATCATACGAATTCTTTGTACATGTAGTCAAACATTATATTACATTATAATGATTTTATTATTCTTTTCCTAATAATGGATAAATCGTTCAATATTTTAATACATTGTATTATTTGCCATTACCATATGCTAAGACTACCCTCTTAGGTTTTAATTGCATAACCAGGGTAGGATATCTTCGACGGATTTATTTGTAACTATTAAAAGATGGTATGATGTTTCTAGTTTATGCCGTCATAATTGACTGGGTTTATATATTTTTAAGAAAACATTTAAGCGGATTATCTTCTAAATTGGGTTGTTACATTTTCTTTAACAATAGAACTGTCAACAGGAGAATTAGTGTAGTACTTGGTATTGTCAAATATTACTAATTTTAAGTTTCTCATTGTAAATAATTTCGTTCTCTATTTATTTTTCTTAATAGACTTAAGTGTTTTGGGAAACTTGTTATGTTTAAATGATCAATCAATAGCATGGTTCTGCTTATCGAAAATCAACAACACACAAAATAATCTGTAGTTGTTAAGTACTAAAACTGCAACAATCAAGAGGAACAACGAATCGTCCAGATTGATATTTATTTATAGGATTTTAGAATAGCTATTAATATGAGATAGCAGGAAATTGTGGGCAACACGGCCTTACGCCACCAAAATATACCGTTTGTAGGAGTCTACGATCAAATGATTTCACAATTTTTTAATTCGAGTATTGTCGTTTATATTTTGGGAATTGACAACACCAACGTTGCTAGGTACCTTCTAGCATATTCATTGTAAAGTTTTACATTTTAGAAGGTGTACGTTCTAAAAACGTTTTGAAATTCTGGCGCTATTTGTGTTGTTTACAATAATTTTAACACTTTATCTTCAATAAAATATGAAATTAGTTCGTAAACATATTCGCGCGATTTTTTCACAAGTTTCGACGTAGTTTATCTAAACAAGATTGCATCGGTCAACTTAATTCATTATATGGTGATAAAGCACCTAAAAAAACTACTGTTTATCGCTGGTTTAATAATTTCAATCGTAGCCGGCGTTTGCTCACGGACGAGTCACATGAAGGTCGTCCAAAGTGGGTTGTAGTACAAGAAAACATTGATGCTGTGCGTAAATTGATTCTGATATATTTAATATCTTATTTTCTATATAATAATATTTTTCTTTTTTATTTAAATAATCTTTAAAATAGGTTAAAAATAAATATTTTACAAACTTGCATTTCTTAATATTTTATTTTAAACTATTTGGTTTATATAAAAGAGGTCCACAACAGCTCAAATTGAAAATCTAGAACATTGTTTTATAAATATGAGTGACAACATTAATTGTACGCATATGTCAGATTCAATATGGCGATTTTGAAAATATGACTATAAAATCACTTAAATTTGTCCGATCAATGTCCATAAAGGCTCAAATTAAAAGTCTTGAACTCTACTTTGTAAATAGAAATGGCAAAATTGATATCACACTATGGCGGGTTTAATAAGGTGGCCGAAGCTATATTTCATATTTTTCTTAATATTTCTATCAAAAACTTTGGATTAAAGTTGGATTTTTTAAACACTACACCCAAACAGTTGAGGGTAAAATATGAGGCATAAGTTTACATCTGTTTATAATTTTCAAAAGCTCATGAATACTGCAGTTCTAAAGTACTTTCATCACTTGAAAACCTTTCGATTAATAAATTATCTTACGCATTAAAAAACATGGTTTTACACAATCTGAGGAACAGGTAATTGCCAAACCTATTATTGAGAAAGCGACTCGTCTTCGAATGATCCTGCTCATTATAATAAAAAGTTTTTATAACATTCTTGTAACTTACCCCAGGGGTTCCCAATTAGGGGCACACTTACAGGTTTAGTATTTTGTCACAGCGCCCTAGTCGAAATATGTATACAGTCTTGTTCAACAAAAATGTCCTGTGCTTTACAAACCGGGCTACTGCTTCACAACCACAACAATTCATTACACTCGGCTGTACATTGACAGTAATGACCAAGAACAGAAATGAAAACAACCACAGTCGGAGGTTCATATAAAAGTATATATGAGACTCGCTTTTTCTTGTGAAATGAATTCTGAAGAAGGACATAAGTCTTGAGAGACAACGAGCTCATTAGAGGAGATGCGTTTATGCAAACGTGAGAAACAATTTTGACCGCCATCCTCATTAATTTTTCTTATCCACAACTACAGTTGCGTCCTTTGCGGCCCATGGAAGCAGCTAGTCTGAACCGTTGTCAACTAATGGATTGACGTAATTAAAAGAAGAACGGAGACAACAAAGAATATGGCGTCATATTTCATCTTTTGGTTCTGTAGCGACAGGTGCGATACAGTACATATGGGGCACCAAGCCACATTGGGAGGCTCGCAATACTACTAAGGTCGCTGGTATTATTTGGGATTGTCCGTAGGGGCTCAGCATGGAGACGTTCTCCAAAATAATTTCTGTTTGAAATTATTTTTACTCTGTTTCTCTTTCTTCCTTTAATATTGAGGAATTGTGCAAGACATCGTTGGATGTACATTATGGGAATATTTTGAAAACCATTTTCAATGATAATTATTTGTTTTTATTTGTTATTCCCGAAATACGGATGGCTAACAGAATATATAAAACATGTGTGCGACCAATTATGACTTATGGTGCAAACAACAATAACCAAACGAATATTAAGAACAACCGAAATAAAGATTAATAACGTGTTGTTCATTCGGTGATAGGCAGAGAAACACAAACAACAGAAATAAATGCCAATTAGACGAAATAGTGAGACGGGTAAGAAAAAGACACGGATTTCTGAAAATAAAATGGATGACAGGTGGTAATGGAGCTGTCAAACGAAAAATGTCCGGAGAATGCTCTGCGCCATTTTGGGTAAAGTGACATTTAGGCACGTCAAATTAACCGTCAAAAGTCAAAAAATAGTGTCATTGTTGTTATTATTGTGAAATAATCTTTGTTTTTCCTTGGATTAAATTTATTTTAAATAACTTAATAACCAAGTAATATGCACCAAGCCATCAGTCAAATATTTAGGTGTAAATATAGACCACAAAATTATCTTAAATTGGCACTTTGGAACTGTTAAATAAAAATTATGCAAAGGGCCAAATACCTTAGAAGTCTAATATATAAAGAAAAATGCATATTAAGAAACACAACACATATATACAAAGCAATATACTGACTTTAATAGGAATACATACCTCCTATATACAGTAATTGCAGGAAGTCAGTACTCATAAAACTTGAAACTATAGAAACCGCTGCTTTATGTAGTATGACTAAAATCCATCATCCTAGCTATCCACCAATCAATTATTGTATGCATTCACTAAACATCCAGCCGATTATTGCAAGACTTCCTGTCCTGACAAGTAAGTTTGAAAGAAAACCTGAAACTTGATCGGTGATAGAGGAACTGTGTACGATCAGGGGCCGGAACCATAGGCTAGCCCGAAGACCCCCATTAATGATACTATTCAACCTTTAATATACTTTTTTTATTATTTTGTGAAGATTTGTAGAGGCTTGAAGACCAAACGTACTATAAATAAGCTTTTTATTCTGAAGGACCTGGTTTGTTGGCTTGTAGGGTTCAAATTTATATAATCAATAATATTTATTTAATTGTAGTGTAGTATAGTGTTTAACACAGCCTAAGGAAGTAAAATGTTGCATTTAACATTATTTGAATATAAAATTGAATGTTACTTATTTAAATAAAAGTTTTAAATATCTTACTTCTCAAATTTTTTATAAGTTGTATTGATGAAAACAATTATGTTACACTTAATTGTTTCAAAGTAAGATACTCGACCGTTTGGGGATATAGGGACACAAGTGTTTATGTTAAATCCATAATTAGAACTAGCGGTAGGAAAACAATTTTTAAACAGCACGCTCATACTATTGAGATATGAACTGAATTTAGTGTGATAATTTTGTATGTCTATAATCTCAAATTTACTTGAAATTTGCGAAACATTCAACTTTCTAAGGAAATTTTAATTAGAAAATAGTTATTTTTAACAACCAACAATATAATAAAAATTTTTAATTAATTTTTCCGACCGACCAATATTATGTCAGACATCCACACATAACAATCAATTGACACAAATTGGATAAGTTGGGTAAGTTTATATCGTAATACTGCCATTTTATCTCTTTCTACCATTCGATTCGTTCAACTACTTATGTCGATGAAATTTCGAAAAGGTATTGCAAATTGCCTCAAACCTTGTCAGTGGAAAATAAACGATTACTTTTAGTCGTTATAATTTTTCAGTGGCGACAGCCTATTCACTGTTATTATACCTTCATTTTACCCAAAGTGGCGCATAGCATGGTCCGGACATTTTCTGTTTATTTGACGATCAGTACATATACTTTATATGTGCTTGGAAAAAGAAGATAGTGGAACCAACATGTAAACAGAATGAAGCAAAACAGAATAGCTGAAATAGTGAGAAATAACAACCCTCAGGGAAGAAAGCTGTCTGCAGATCTCCAAAACGTAATCGAAACATTTAGCAAACAACGCCACAGAAATTATTACAGAAGCATCCAAATTAAGCCGTCAGAAATTGGGAAAATATTACAAACGCAAAGAAATGCCATTTAAAGTTAATTTCATAATAGATACTAAAAGTTACAACACTATTTTTTTTTTCTAAATTAATAAAAAGTCCATTTCTCGTATTTAATCGCTGAAATAGTTAAATCAACCATTTATTTCAATTCGTGAAGCCGTAATAAGACCTAAAGCATTTTTTCTTCCATTCATCGCCGTCACCACGTACAGATTTATGTGGTCAACCTAGTTATTTTAACTCTGACCTAAATCACAAGTAGGTAACGCCTACAGTCATTCGGACGGGTCTTTAATCCATCAATCATTTAAACACGTCCGAGCCGATTGCGAAAAACGAGCAAATTTAATTGAAAAAAACCCTAGGGAAAATAAAAAGCCTGTTTATACACTTTGCTCGCTAACGTTGTTTTTTTTAGGGTTTTTTAGTTTAAGATAGTTAGTTTCTAATATTTTCGTTTATATGGGGTGTTCGGTAAGTATATGTTAAACTCTCAGCAGTATACAGGAAGCGACAAAATTATCCTAGTGCTTCATAAAGTACCTATGAGGCCCAAAAGGCGTAATTACTGATTTACCTTTTAGGATGTAGGTTTTAAGTTGACTTGTGTATTTTAAGGAAATTTTAGCTTGTTATATATCTGATAAAATTCAGGCTAAAAACAACCTTTGACATTATAAAGTCTGAATGCTGAGACTGAATCTGCTGTCCAAATAACCCCATCACGTCAGGTTTTTCTTCCTAACGTCAAAAAATAGTCTAAAAATCATAATATTCAATAAAATAATTTAAATACTTACAAAATACCCATTGTCAAAAATACAAGAAACTAAGCATATTTAAAAAAATTAATTCGTTCATATTTATTAAATTTTTTTTGGGGCTATCGGCCATTTTATTATTAATTAAAAACATTTTTAGGATATTTGACGTTTCAGTTTATTTATTTCTTAAACCATCCGCAGAATTAAAATTAAATACTAAAAAGGGATTCAAATGTAATTAATTTTTATATGTTACAGAAAATTTAAATAATAAATTGTGTTTACGCTGGTAAACGTTACGTATCTAATTTGTAATCAAAGTCAGTGAAGCTATATTCGCTCTAATTATATTGATATCTTAAGGCATCATAAACATTAATCGTAATAAGTTCTTCGTTGAGAAAAAAATTTGTCATAGCAACCGTTTTAGGCACATTCACACTGAAACGTAGCTTATTCTCTCAAAAAATTCTAAGTTATAATTTAAATACTTTCAAAATACCCATTGTAAAATATACAAGAAGTTAAACATGTATGAAGAAATAAATTCATCCATATAATAATAAAAAATTTTTGGGGCTATCGGTTATTTCACTTTTAATAAAAAACATTTTTAGGACGTTTGATGTTTCAGTTTATTTATTTCTTAAATCATCTGCAGAATTAAAATTAAACATGAAAAAGGGATTCAAATGTAATTAATTTTTATATGTTACAGAAAATTTAAATAATAAATTGTGTTTACGCTGGTAAACATTACGTATCTAATTCGTAATCAAAGTCAGTGAAGCTATTTTCGCTAAAATTAATTATAATTGGTTCTCTATCTCACCGATCATGAGATCGAGTTTCCACATTTTCTTTTATTATTTTATTATATGGATTTTTTTCAATTTTATGCTCTAACTTTATTCAAAAAAATCTTTCAAAAGTTCAGTTAACTTATTAATTTTGTAAGTTGTGTTATTTCTAGCACTCTACCTTTTACTTGTGAGAGAGAGTTCCTTCTCCAACAGACATTTTCCGGACGATCTATAAGAACAGATTTCCTATCTGGTTTTTTCCCAGCAAAAATTAAGTTCTCGGGACAATTTTCAGAGCTCAGTTTTTTTAATTTCAGGTAAATCCCGATCTTCATTGATTTTAGAATTTTGTCGACGGTTGGGATCTGCTTCTCATAATAAAATATATGTACAACTCCTTTTATTGCAGTTTTCATGTCTTCTTCCAACGAGGTTTTTCGTCTGCCTATGGTCGAATGTTGCTTGGGAGTACTAACAATTCAAGTCGTTTTTTTCTCCTTCAGTATTCGGTACATAGTAGATTTTCCAACTCCTGTCATATTGGAACACATCCCTACAAAGTTTTTGACATTATTATCTAGATATTGATATCTTAACGATTTTGGAATAAATATAGATGTGGAAGCCATATCTTTTGGGTATCTCACTAATCTCAAATAATCTATAAAACAAGCACAAGCAAGATAAATCACTAAGGACACACTATAAAGTGTTTTTTGCTCACTAATAATATTAAAATATAATTAGATTTACGGTAATCCTAAGTTGCCTGCGCACTGGAGCAGATACAGTGGAGGTTTCGGTAACAGTTTTATTACTCTCTCTAGTTCTTGAATAGAGTATAGGAATGTGTATGCTTGCGATCGCTCCTCCCGTTCCCAAGAGCTTTGAGTTCAGGAAAATAGAACCGATTCTGCATTTTATATTAGAAATACGTATGCTGCTGACACTCCCACTCCTCGTTAACAACCTTGTTTTTCTGGCGATAGCCCCTCCACCAAGTGCTTTGAATTCAAGAAAATAGACCCGATTCTGCCTCTTATACCAGAAATGTGTATGCTGCTGGCATCCTCCCCCCGGTCGGCAACTTTTTTTTTTTTGTGATCGCCCCCCTCCACTCTCCAAGAGCTTCAAATTCAGAAAAATAGACCCGACTGACCCTGCCTTTTACATTAGAAATGGAAATGTTGCTGGTGCCCCCCCCCGTCGGCAGCCTGCTTTCCCTTTCGTACTTTTGTGATATCACCCCCCCCCCAAAGAGAGAGACTGGATGAGCCCCTGGTACGACCTCTACCCAAATAGCACACTTCAGTCCACTGGATATCCATCGTTTATCCAAAGCTGGACATACTGGGTATCCATGGGATGTCCAGAATTTGTTCACCAACATCCTATGGATATCCACTGGATTATACGATTGTCCCACTCATGGATGTATTTTTGGATTACATATATTGTCCAAGCATGGATCAATTTTGGATATTAATAGGACTAATTTTGGATGTCCATATATTGTACATTCTTGACCCGATTGTGGACATATTATCCGATGGTATTGTGCTTTTTGGATAAATAGGTCATAATCTATTGTTCCCTCTTCTTGACGTTCCGCTAACGTGAATGGTAGATATTTTCAGAATTTGCTTAGGGTCCGAGAGCTTACAGTACCTAATTAATCTGCACTTCTGAAGACACAGACCACTCATGTCATCAAAACGTCGATAACAAGTAACCATAGATGACCTTATTAGTCCCAAAAATTAAACAGATATAAAATACATTAGCGAACCAGGTAACAGGAACTGGATCCACATATTACACTTATTGATTACAATTGTCAAGTTTTTAATACAATACTATATAAGAATATAAAATTTAATAATTAGTCGAATTGCAAGTGCTACAAAATATAGCTTCATTTGATTTAAATTGTTCAAGCTGTAGAAGGATCGCTATGAATAAGTTATCTGGTTCCATAGTAATAGCTACAATTTCAATTGGGTAATAGAAAATATACCAATTATTTAAATAAAGACTTTTTATTGTTACAATGATTATTTTTTTCTAGATTTTTTTCTGTCGTTTATTCTCTTCAGCCATTGTCTAATCTCGTCTTCGGCTGTTTTTTATCGGCCCCCCATTCTTCTACCGCAGCTGAAAATTAATAAGGTTTAAAGTTAAATGATGCAGTATTTTATGGTTTTGTAGGAATTTAAATCTCTCTCTCTCTCTCTCTCTCTCTCTCTATATATATATATATATATATATATATATATATATATATATATATATATATATATATATATATATATATAAAACCAAATGCATCGTTATTGCTTGGAGTGCTTAAACCAACAGACCAGAAAAAAAATTTTAACACACTTTTTATCTGGCGATTATCAGAACAAGAGGATCTAGAGTTCAACGTGTGAAATCTGACACCCAATTTGTTCTTATTATTTACGAGTATGACAAATAAAACAGAGAGATTTTTTTCATCAAATTTTTATATTTAAGTGGTAACTTACCTACAAATAGTGAACATAAGTTCTTTAAAGGGCACTTTACTGTTCCATCATATGTATAATTCTTGGAAAGGTTATCTGTCATTGTCACAATAAAATACCTTTTAATAAGTTAATAGGTATAATTTCCTCCAATTTTCGCTAATTGTAAAACCTAAAATTATATTACTTTATTGAGATAATTAAACGTTAATTCTACATATGCCAACCTAAGAATATTTTTGACTTTAAGAATCAAAGTAAAAAAATATATATAAAATAATCCTGTAAATTAAGTTTTTTTTATCAATAGACTCATACACATAAAAAAGCATTACTCGAATAAGTTTCGGCTTTTATTTCAGAAGTGTAATAAACTTACTGCATCTTTAAAGTTTAAATTGTCCTGAAGATCTTATGTGACTTGAGGCAGCTGATTATTTTCTTAAGTAAAAGGATAGTTGAACTCCTGCAGAAAATTCTTTGTAGATACTTGTTGTTTTTTCCCTATTTAAGATTACCTGAATATCCTCTCTAATTTGGTACAAATTGGCTTTCACATAGGAATTTTATTTGGACCAATCTGTGGAAAATTCATCTAAAAAATAATTAAAATAAATTAAATTATAAGTCTAAACCTAAAGTCGAACTGTCAAAACTTTATTATATATTTTTTAATAATTATACTGCACAAAAATACACATCAATGTAAACTTTTACTAGCGTTTAATCCAAAATATTCATACAAAAATTAATATAATTATTCAAATTTGCTATAGCTTTTATTCCATTATAAATTTTGATAACATTTATTAATGCCAGCAATCTTATTAGACTGATTACTCAATAATGACTTTGTCAGAGAGGATTTTCTCTAAAATTTACAATTTTATTATTACACAAATTTACAACTCTATCTGTGCTCCATTTTAACCAACAAGATACAAAATTCATTGGCCTATCAAAATATTTGCACTTATTTGTAGTAATTTCCATTTAAATAAGTGATTGTATGAAAAAGTATAGCTACAAAAGCTATATTTTAACATACGTGTTTTGATACTGAATATTTTGTTCACTTTCAAATTTGTGCGAGTTTGATACTAAATTATCAGCTTTTCGTCGGGCATGTCTATAGTTTCGTTCGGTAATTTTTGGTATAATTAAAAAAATTAAATTAAAAATAACTATACTTACCTTTAACGGTGGCATCTTCAAATATAAAGCACACTTGATTTTAGCTCAACTAAAACTCCAAAAGTCTTTTTTAGCTCGACGTCAACACAATAATGGGCACAAAATATCTGTAGGGATATTTTGTGATCATGGCGGGCCGGCGGATTAAGAAATGATAATTCTACAGGCCGATATTACAGTATCCGATTTTACCGATAACCCGAAATTTAATTAATGGACGTCTGATGGACTTACACTGGACATCCAGATATGGACGTCCATATAGATTACAGGTCATCACATCTAATGGACATCCATAAAAGGTTCATGGACATACAGGACATTATATGTACCTATTCTGGATATCCAATGGAAATCTTGTGCTATCTGGGTAGATTGCTGAGAATAAGCAATCAAAAAAACCATTAAAAGTTATAAATAAATTCACTGTGCAAAAAACTATTGAATATTTTTACTTGAAATTTTGCACATTTGTTGTATGCAGCATAAAGTTAATGCAATATATTTTTCTTTTGTTTATAAACAATTGAAGAAACAGCCAGCAGGTATTTTTGCAATAACTAACGTACAAATTATCGTATTCGGATTGGCTTTAGTCAACTTTTCATCCCGGCCTCGTATTTTGGCTCTCACATTAACTCGTAGAAAAAAACTACGCAATAATTTATCTACCACTAATCGTCTTCCCGACAGCTAATCGCTACAATAAAAAGCTTGTTTCAGTAGATTTTTTTTTGATGAATAATTCATTATTTGTAAACATGACGATGTCATTAAGATTACAATAAATTAATTTAATTAACCTAAATTAGGAGATGTTCCCAACAAAATGTAATGTTCAAGCATTGTCACCCTCCGGAGCTCCTAATTAACTAATTAGGTGATTAATTATTTTGTTCAACTTGCCGTTAAAACTCTTATTTTCGCTTAATTCATTGTACGCGTGGGAAATCCATCGCCTGCCAAAATTTTAAATTACAGTGGGCTTTGGAAAATTAATTTGGTATTGTATAAAGGCTCGACCCTTGAAAAAATCTCTAGGAAGTAGTGGCGTAGACGAGTGTGGGGTACGAAAATATTATATTCTCATAAAAAACATACTGTTACGATGTTAGATTCACTTTCTAGCACACTTTTCACTAATTACTATTTAATAAGTACTTGTTAACACCTTCACTGCTCAAATCAGACGCGGATCCAAGGAGGGGAGCAGTGGGGGCGATCGTCCCCCCCCCCAAAAAAAAAGCTTTGAGTTCAGGAAAATAGACCCGATTCTGCATCTTATCTTCTTCTTCTTAAAGTGCCTATCCTCTTTGGATGTTGGCTATCACATTGGTCCATATTACTTTATTCACTGCTGCTCTGAACAGACCGGTTGATGTCATTCCAGTCCATGTTCGTAGGTTGCGCAGCCATGATATTCGTCTTCGTCCAGCTGATCTCTAGCCTTCCATCTTCCCCTGCAGGATAAGTTGGTGCAGATGATATTTCTCAATCCGCATGATATGTCCAAAGTACTCCAATTTTCTGCGTTTGACATTTGTAAGGTATTCCAGTTCTCCACCGATACGTTGTAAAATGTTTTCGTTTGATACGTGGTGTATCCAAGGAACCCTAAGCATGCGGCGGTAGCACCTCATCTCAAATGCATCTATACGTTTACATGAAGCATCGGTAAGGGTCCAGGCTTCTGCTCCATATAAGAGAGTTGAGAGTACATAGCATTTCAAAATCCTGATCCGCGTATGTATATTGAGGGATAGGTTGCAGAGTATGTTGCGCAGCTTATTAAAAGTACCTCTTGCTTTCTCGATTCGGCTTCTTATTTCTCGAGAGTGGTCCCAGTCCTTATTCAACGTGGAGCCTAGATATGTGATCGTCTCGTCCATTGTAAGAGTTACGTTGTTGGCAGTAAACTGTATATTGCCGACGTCGTTTTTACTGACAATAATCGTTTGCGTCTTCTTGCAGTTTATTTTCATACCATATCTGTTGCAAGCTGTCACTATTCGGTCGATAATTCTTTGAAGTCCCTCTGCAGTATCGGCTATAAGAACGGTATCATCCGCGTATCTTAGGTTGTTTATTACTTCTCCATTTACAATAATTCCATCTTCTATGTTGTCCAGTGCTTCTTTAAAGAGATGTTCTGAGTATACGTTGAATAGAAGTGGCGACAGTATACAGCCCTGGCGTACTCCTCTCTTTATATTAAATTCTTCTGTTGTATCATTCTCAACTCGTACAATAGCCTTTTGTTATGCATCTTATACTATAGTTTATTCAAGGACTGGAGAAAGTAATAAATCATTTTTTACCCTTTTTTTCTTTGCAAACTACCTGTGTTGTTTAGTTCAGTGTCTTTGGCAAAATCTGTTAAACACATATATCGTTCATAGGAATGGGTTAGAAATTTTATAATCAAAAATACTGGTCTATAATAATGGACTATTTGGATTGGATAACAATAGATATTTGGAAGTGTGGAGTGTTAAAAAAGATTTTAATCCTTGTCGGAAGGAGGTTTATTTTATCACTAAGTATTTATGGTATAGAATATTATTTCGGTAATAAACTTAAAATAAAAAGTTTTTATAATATTATTTTATTTCTTATGATTTCTTAATAATTCACACCCAGTACAAAATGTAGATAATTTTGACATATTTAATACAAATCACAACTGTATTTTTATTATTTTTAATTTTGTCATAGAAACCGTTTTAGGCACATTCAGACTAAAACGTAGCTTAGTCTCTCAAAAAATTTTAAGTTATAATTTAAATACCCATTGTAAAATATACAAGAAGTTTAACATGTATGAAGAAATAAATTCATCCATATAATAATAAAAAAATTTTGTGGCTATCGGTCACTTCACTTTTAATAAAAAACATTTTTAGGACATTTGATGTTTCAGTTTATTTATTTCTTAAATCATCTGCAGAATTAAAATTAAACATTAAAAAGGGATTCAAATGTAATTAATGTTCATATGTTACAGAAAATTCAAATAATAAATTGTGTTTAAGCTTGTAAACATTACGTATCTAATTCGTAATCAAAGTCAGTGAAGCTATTTTCGCTAAAATTAATTATAATTGGTTCTCTATCTCACCGATCATGAGATCGAGTTTCCATATTTTCTTTTATTATTTTATTATATGGATTTTTTCCAATTTTATGCTCTAACTTAATTCAAAAAAATCTTTCAAAAGTCCAGTTAAATTATTAATTTTGTAAGTTGTGTTATTTCTAGCAACTATACCTTTTACTTGAGAGAGATATTTCCTTCTCCAACGAACATTTTCCGGACGATCTATAAGAACAGATTTCCTATCTGATTTTTTCCAGCAAAAATTAAGTTCTCCGAGCAATTTCCAGAGCTCAGTTCTTTTAATTTCAGGCAAATCCCGATCTTCATAGATTTTAGTTAGAATTTTGTCGACGGTTGGGATTTCTTTCTCATAATAAAATGTATGTACAACTCCTTTTATTGCAGTTTTCATGTATTCTTCCAACGAGGTTTACTAACAATTCAAGTCGTTTTTCTCTCCTTCAGTATTCGGTACATAGTAGATTTTCGAACTCCTGTCATATTGGAACACATCTCTACAGAGTTCTTGACATTATTATTGAGATATTGATATCTTAAGGCATCATAATCATTCATCGTAATAAGTTTTTCATTGAGGAAAAAATGCCCTGGTTTAATGGTTTTGGAATAAATATAGATGTGGGAGCCATACCTTTTGGGTATCTCACTAATCTCAAATAATATATAAAAACAAGCACAAACAAGATAAATCACTAAGGACATACTGTAAGGTGTACTTTGCTCACTGACATAAATTAAATTGAACTATCAGAGATTTTATTATTGCAGTAAATTTATAAATGCTTATAACATTTAAATATAATTAGATTTACAGCAGTCCTCAGTTACCAGCGGTACTGGAGCAGGGACGTTGGAGGTTTCGGTAGCAGTTTTGTTACTTTCTCTAGTTCTTTAATAGAATAGGTCTAAAGTTCCACTAGAAAATGACTAACAATGATGACTAATCGATATAATATTTCTATAAGGATACGTTCGAATGCAGACAATTCTTCGTGACAACATTTCTATAAGGATGCGGCGGAATGCCTCCAGTCCTTCGTTACAATACTTAAAAAAAACGGGTCTGTGTTTGGTCATAAGCTATTAAAATCTTATGTGAAACCAAGTCTATAGCATCTCTAGTATCAAATATGACACTTTTAATTACATATCTTGAAAGTCTGTGTAATTTAAGTTAAATTACAGGATGTTTAAATACAAAGTGAAACTTTTAATTACATATCTTGCAAGTCTGTGTAATTTAAGTTAAATTACAGGATGTTGAATATAAAAGGTGACCCGTAAGTATATGCCAAACTCTCGGCAATATACGAGTACAGAGGGCGTCAAAATAACTCTCGTTTTTTCCTAAGATGCCTGGTAACGAGCTACCCAGTGAGTTACCTTTTTAGCTGTAACTTTTGACCAGAGTTGTCAAGTTTTTTATGTATTTTGATACTGTGATTACGAATATCGAGAGTGAATTCCTAAAAAAATGACCAGGTAAATTCTTATAAATACAAAATGTTAATTTTGTTTAATATTTAATTTTTTTTTATAAAATAAAAAAAATTTCGTGTTTCTCGGCCGATTCTAAACGAAAAGGTAATTTTTATCTCCAATGCATAATTTTTGAGTTAAAATTCGTTAAAAACATTTGAAAATGGAATTTTTTGGCGCAATTTACCATCAGTAACTTTTAAAGAACGACAGTTTTCACGGCTTTGGTCAAGTTGAAAATTACGGTTCTTGGGTTTAGATTGTGTCAAATTGAAATTACTAGCCGACGTTTCGCCTACGATTGCACGAGAAATCTTCAGGGATCTTTGCTTTACGAGATTAGAATACTGAATGACTATCAAGGAGCCACAGTCCGGTATTTATACCCAGCTGGTGCTCAGCGAACAGTGATCCAGTGTTACAATCTATTTTCACGTATGATGTAGATGGTAACCTGCATCTCTAGTAATATTATTTAGATATATATAAATCTCAATTTTACGTATAAAGAAACCATGTATCTAAGTTTCTTTTACATTAAAAGTGTGACTTGAGTAATGCTGGTGTTCAGCTACTGCATTGAGATATCGATTTGTATGTGTTGGTTTTCGCCCAAGCAGAAATAATCCGTCAACAAGTCGCTATGAAGCTAAAAAGAAAATTCGAAGGACTTTTGAGTAACAATAATCTAGCAAGCGCACCAACGAACACAGTTGTCAATTTGTCAAGTATACAACTTACCAAAGCAGAAAAAACTATCTTATCCAAAGGACATAACTTCGCCATCACTCCAAGACGGATACCAGTGGAAGAAATAATTTCTGGTGCCAAAGCTTCCATTAGAAAATTACCTCCAGATCATGCAGACATGATTCGATACGAAACAGCGAAGATCATAAAATACCCACAACCACCTAAATCAAATATTACATCAACGGAGAGGAAGACTGTTAAAAAACTGAACGAGAACAACACCACCTTAGTTTTCCCAGCTGACAAAGAAAATGCAACTGTTTTTATGGATAAGGACAAATATACTGAAAAAATAAACCAACTCTTGGACGACAATACTTACAAAGTCATTCGGACGGATCCAACAAATAAAATCAAAAGGAACCTCATATCTCTAATTAACGCTTCCAACCTCACTGCAGAAGAAAAGAAAACCATTAAACCAAGCAGCTCCAAGATTCCACGCTTCTACGGACTATCTAAAATACATAAAGAAAATGTACCTCTACGTCAGTCGCCAGCGCAATAGACTGACAAACCTACAAAATAGGTATCTGGCCAAACTTTACATCCTTTTACAGGAAAAAACGAATCCTTTGGTAAAAATTCTGGACACTTTGTCCAAAGATTTAAAATTATCCAATTAGAGCCCGTGGACATATTGGTCAGTTTTGATGTACTTATACACAAATGTTTCTATAGATGATTCAGTTTCCATAATATCTAACCTATTATGAAACAACAAAATGGACTCCACGCTACTAGAATTAATTAAAGCATGTCTGATTTTCACCTGTTTTACTTTTCAAGGAACTTTCTACGAGTAGACTTCCATGGGATCTCCACTATCATCTGTGGCAGCTAACATTTTTATGGGAGCTTTCGAAGAAAATACCTTGTTTTCTGCTCCTCTAAAACCTAAATTTTGGTATAGATATATAGATGATACGTTCAAAGTTTGGCCGCATGGCACAGCTAACCTCCATAATTTTCTGGATCATCTATATCAAAAACACCTTACCATAAAATTTACTATGGAAACTGAATTAAGTGGTGCCCTTCCCTTTCTTGATGTACTAGTACAAAGGAAAGAGAATGGCAAATTAGGATATTCTGTGTACAAAAAACCAACACATACAAATCGATATCTTAATGTAACGTCACACCATCATCCTTCTCACAAACAATCTATCATGAACTCTTTGGTACATAGAATCACTGAAATCAGAAATAGAAAAACTGACTAATGCTCTGAGAGACAACGAATATTGCGCTGAAGATATAAGACGTTCTATTAATAAATATAAAAACCCAACTCATCATCAAAATTTCATAAAAGAACCTCCTGGACAGTGTTGTCTTGCCTTACATACGCAGAACCACCGACAAGATTGCCAGATTGCTCCGAAAATCAAACATTCTGACAATTTTCAACACATATAAGAAAGTTGGACAATGTTTGAAGTCTCCAATTCAAAAAGAAGGCATTTACAAGATACCTTGCTCTTGTGGTAGTGTATGTAGGTGAGACAGGACGGTCTATATAGAATAAGAAAGATGTATAAAAAAGAAACAAATTGTATAATCTGCAGTAGCTGAACACCAGCATTGCTCAGGTCACACTTTTAATGTTAAATAAACTAAGATGCTAGCATCAGTGCCTGGTTTCTTTAAACGTAATATTAAAGGATCAATCGAAATTTGTAAATATCCAAATAATATTAATAGAGATGCAGGTTACCGTCTACATCACACGTGGAAATAGATTGTTCGCTGAGCACTAGTCGGGTATAAACACCGGGCTGTTGCTCCTCGATAGTCATTCAGTGTTCTAGTCTCGTGGGGTAAAGATTTCTGAAGATGCCTTGTGCAATCCTACAGAAATCGTCGGATAATAGTTCCAATTTGACATGGTCTAAACCCAAGAACCATGATTTTCAAGTTAACTTGACTAAGTGTTTGCTAGAGCAGGGTACTTTACTGTTGAGTTAATATTAAGTTCTTGCCCCTATCCTATCTAAGGTAGGCCAATTTCTTTGTGTGGTATCTTTTACTTTTAGGTTAGAGGTTTTTAGAAAGCTTAATATAATTTTTTATACATCTCTTTTAATCACTGTATATTATGAATTTTAACCCTATTGTATAGACTAGTATTGCCATTAAGAAGTTATCAAAAAATGAAGTAATCCCTTCTAGTTAGTCGTCATCACAAAGTACGCCGCTGCTTCCTGGGAAATCCATCGGCTGCCAAAATTTTAAATAACAGTAGACTTCGGAAAATTAATTTTGTATTGTACAAAGGCAAAATCCCTTATAAAAGTCTCTAGGAACTCATTAATTAGTTTAAATTTCCTTTTGATCTTCCCAGCAATAATGGCGCGGTTTTAGTTAATTTTGATTAATAAGGTTTAACATTCAAGGTGAATTTATTTAAGGTTCAAAGAGCTTTTTGAAGAAACTGAATTAGATCGAATAAAAATATTCTGAAGACAACAAAGGACAAAGACAAAAATATTGACCATTGAACCAGAAAATGATTATATATATATATATATATATATATATATATATATATATATATATATATATATATATATATGCAGATTTACAAATTTTCACGTCCGCTTCGCCAATATTTTATTCTATTTTATTTTAAATTACACGGACAAAAACTTATCTACATATTTATTTATTTGTTTGGCTTTTAAACACGCTAAACGATGCTCTCATGGTGGGATCGTTTGGTGCGGCACGTGGCTTTGGCTGCTAAAATAGGCGGTAGGCTTGCTTGCCAGTACCGAAAAATGTGACCCCTATCCTTTGGGCAGCGCGTTTCGTGTACTCGTTTTTACATATTTCTGTTTTAATTCACCGTCGCGCTACCATATGACGGTTCTTTTACAAACTTTGTTAATCTGTGTGGTTCTTGTATTATCAAGTGGACCATCGAGATGTCGCCTTTGTCGTCTTATTTGCTGTGTTTTGATTATAAATTCAGCTTTATACGATGCAAAGGCGAGATGATGGTTTGTACCGACTGCGGTGGCCTGACGAGTCCCATATTAGGACGAAACAGCGCTGTCGCCATCTGTCGGACCCGGAGTTTTTCCATATTTTGGAATGCTCCGCATTTTTTAATACGAGAATCATGTAGATTGACAAATTTTCGCGTCCGCTTCACCAATATTTTATTGTATTTTATTTTATATATATATATATATATATATATATATATATATATATATATATATACATATATATATATATATATATATATATATATATATATATATATATATATATATATATATATATATATATACGATACGTATAAGTGGCAAATATTTGGTGACCTAAAAGTCAAAGGACTATTACTAGGGCTTGAGAGTGGATATACGGAGTGTTGCTGTTTTCTTTGTCTTTGGGACAGTAGAGAAAAATACTAAGGGATCCACAGTTTGATCAAAAATTAAGTGATATTGAATTAGCTGCGTGGAGTTCTATTAAAACAATTGCTTCGGTGTTTTTAGGAAACAAAAAAAGTAGAAAAATACGAAAAAGTTGTAGAAGAACTACTTGAAAGCTACTGCAAAATGTGCTGTCGCATGTTCCTTACACTCGTTGCAATTCCATTTAAATTTTTTCCCAGAAAATTTGGGTGCGGTTAGTGACGAGTAAGGAGAAAGGTTCCACCAAGACATATTAACAATGGAGCAACGCTACCAAGGCAGATGGGAAGCAGTAATAATTGGGGACTATTGTTGGTTTCTTATGAGAGAAAGCGATCAGACATATATTCGAAAGTCAACATTTGCAAGAAAGTTATATACAAAATACTTCCTATAAATGTATTTTCATGTGTATTTTTATAAATAAATCCTGGTATCCTTAAAATATCTTGTTTTTTTATTGTTTTGAACTTATGTATAAATATTTTATACATTCTACAACTCAAAATCTGTATCAGGATGCTTAAAACTCCCACCGACAGCCATTATAACATCAGTCGCATTTTTTTTGTTTTTGTTGACTAAGTGTAATTTTTTATTTCGATACAAATCACCTACTCAAAAGAATAAAGTCATATAATTGCAATTTTTAAATTCCTCTATATGTCGAATTTTAAATTCATATGAGTATACAGAAAACGTCCTAAAGTTTTCCAATATCAATTTCCAAGATATAAAATTTCAACCCTTAGGTTAAGGATTTAGGGTTATAAAGTTCAAGTTTCTAGATTTTTCTTTTATCCTGCTAGCATGTCAAATATCAAGTTACTAAATATACGGGACATCTTTTTACCTTAATTTCCTTCATAGTAAACATTTCCTGCGGAAGTGAAATATATTGAAAAAAATAATTTTTTTTTATACTATAGATTCAAAAAAAATTACAATAAATCTTTCAGACACGATAACTGCGATACTAAAACTATATATTTAAGGCTTAATTATACAGTGACCTGTAGAAAGTGGGCAGCATGTGCGAAAGATGTTTTTCTTTGAATTTAATAAATTTATTTTATTTCGAAAAAATTCGACATGTTCCCAAATCAAAATAGGACCCATCAAATCCGGTGAAAGTCTATGAAGGAGAGTAAAAAATTTGAAATTATGCTAAGCGTAAAGTACCCCTTTTTTCACTTTAGAAAATATTTTTTAACCGACTTCTATAAGAAGGAGGTTCTCAATTCGTCGACTATGTATTTTTTTTTATGTATGTACACCGATTACTCCGGAACGGCTGCACCGATTTAAATGAAATTTTTTACGTTATGTAAAGGAAGTTGCTGCGGTGGTCCCATATTTTTTTAGATGATATTGGTGCAGTAGAATCCAAGATGGCGCTTACAATATGGCGGCCAAAAAAATTAATTTTTTCGGATTTTCTCCAAAATTGGTATAGAGGAATTTTCGAGATTGTATCCAAAGAATCGGAAATTATTTTTAAAAAATTTAAAATGGCGGATCCAATATGGCGGACAAAAATATTTAATTGAGTCCGATTTTCTCCAAAATTGGTATGGGAGAGTTTTCGAGGTTGCACATAACGAATCTGATATTACTTTTAAATAATTCAATATAGCGGATCCAATATGGCGGACGAAAAAATCAGTTTTGTCCGATTTTTACCAAAATTGGTAAGGAGGAGTTTTCGGAGTCGCATATGACGAATCCAAAATAATTTTTAAAAAATTCAATATGACGGATCCAATATGGCGGACAAAAAAATCGTTTTTGTCCGATTTTCTCCAAAATTGGTACGAGGGAGTTTTCGGAGTCGCATATGACGAATCTAAAATAATTTTTAAAAAATTCAATATGGCGGACGAAAAAATCAATTTTGTCCTATTTTCTCCAAAATTGGTATGGGGAAGTTTTCGGGGCCTCACATAAAGAATCTGAAATTATTTTTAAAAAATTCAATATGGCGTATCCAATATGGTGGATAAAAAATTAATTTATTTTCTTTAAATATCGATATTGGAAGGTTTTGGGGCCTCTATTACCAATCTAAAATTAATGTGAAATTTAAGATAGTGGATTTTCTATGACAGACTAAATATTTGTTTGACCCAATTTGATTGGTATTTGGAAAACTCTAAGAGCTAAAGAATTTTTAGTGGTTCATTTTAGGGTGATTTACAACTTTAGATAAAATGAGTACTTTTTGCCAGTTTGGAGTCATTGCGAGGTACACTAATCTCGATTAGTACTTAGTTCAAATAATTTATGAAATCATAATGAATTTCAAAACTAAAAATAGAAAAATAAAATTTTTATAAAAAAATTGAACCGACTTCTAAAAGTGCAATAAAAGTGAAAAATAACCATACATTTTTATATGAAATTGAACTTTTTGAAGTCGGGACCAAATTATTTGTTCACAAAATAAATATCTACTAATATATACAAATTATGGTAAGAAAGCAATTACAAATAAAGTATTTTTAATCTGTTTATGCAAATCACATTTTGTCAGGTATTAGTTTGGCGCCGACTTCAAAAAGTTCAATTTCATATAAAAATTTATGGTTATTTTTCACTTTTTAGCGCACTTTTAGAAGTCGCTTCAATTTTTTTATAAAAATTTTATATTAAGAAATGTTGTTGATATTTAAAACTTATAAGAAATTATGAAATGTTGTTCACTTTGGACAAAAAATAAGATTTGACATTTTTTTCTGAATAACCCTGTATAAAAAATAGATAGCAATCATATAGTCCTTAAATCCTATTTTCTGTTGATTTTGTTAGGCGAAAGTGTAAATATCATGTCAGATTAGTTAATTTCAGAAATAGTATGGCTTTTCAAAGTCAACCAAGAAATATTGAACAGTATTTTATTCTTTGAGAAATCAAAAAAGTGTAATCTAACTATAATTTGGTAATACATTTTAACTCAAACCTTCCGTATATTATTTCTAAAATTCCAATTTTTTGTTATTCAGGTTTTAATCGTGATCTGTATAAAAAACTTACAAATAAAACATATTTTTCTTGTGTAAGCAAATAGAAAAAAATCCTTATTTTTCATCTAGAGTACAAACCAATTTATCTTTATATCATCTCATAAACTATATAACTATAATAATTTTTATCTATGTAATTCATTTTGAGGATAATTTAAATGAGAATTATAATTGGATAGTGGATAAAATTATTAACTAAAACTATTTACATTAACAATGATAACTTTACATTTCAACGTGTTCTCCTCCATTTTCTATATATTTTATAATTCTTTTGTTACATGCCTTAAAAAAATACAGGATTAATTCGGGAGATACAGTGTCTAATAACATTTTCCAAATGTTCCAAATTTCTAAAAGGCCGATAATTATACACTTGATCTTTTAAGTAACCCCAGAAAGAAAGTCCATTTGGGTAATGTCCGGTGATCTTGAAGGCCAAGGATTTTCTGAAAATCGTCCGATCCATTTGTTGAGGAATTGTCGATTTGGCCATTCCCGTACTTATAAGGTGCTATAGATAGAAGCACCATCTTGTTAAAAATGAAGATTTTTTCTTAAATTTAAAGGCAGATCATCCAGAAATTTGCTAAATTCATTGTGCAAGAATTTTAAATATCTAGCGGTATTTAAATTTCCCTGGAAGAAATATGGTCCCACTATTAGAGTATTTAATATAACACATTAAACACTGGTATTGATCTTTACATTGATCTATAAAGTTAGAGGTTTGGTCAGCACTCCACCTGCAATTCTGGGAACTGGGAAATAATATGCAAATGTTGATGTCCATCCTCTTTTTTGCTTTGAAACCAAAAGTAAAAGTCAATTCCAGCATTTAAATCTTTTTCTAGAAGTCTACAGATAAATTTTGGTCTATATGATAGGTACCTTTTTTTAACCGACTTCTAAAAGAAGGAGGTTCTCAATTATATGTATGTACACCAATGTACACCAATTACTCCGGAATGGTGGTATCGATTTGAATGAATGTTTTTACGTTATGTTTAGAAAGTTACTGCGGTGATACCATGTTATTTTGGATGAAATTCGTGCAGTAAAATCCAAGATGGCGCTGACAATATGGCTGTCAAAAAAATTAATTTTGTCCGATTTTCTCTAAAATTGGTATGGGGGAATTTTCGGGGTTGTACCCAACGAATCTGAAATTATTTTTAAAAAGTGCTATATGGAGGATCTAATATGATGAACAAAAAAATTAATTTTGTCCGATTTTTTACAAAATTGATATGCGGGAGATTTTGTGATCGCAAATTACGAATCTGGAATTGTTTTGAAAAAATTCCATATAAGGTATGTTAGATGACGGATTAAAGATTTTACATCTTCCTATGTTGTCTAAAATCAGCATTGGAGGTTTTTGCTAGTGTTAATTAAGAATTAAAATTTTTTTTTTGAAAAATTCAATCTGGCGGTTCCAATATGGCGTCGCAAAAATTTTACATCTTTCGATGTTCTCCAAAATTGATATAGGGGGCTCTTGAGGATGTAAATTATGAATTTTAAATTATATTTTCAGGATTCAATATGGCGAACCCAATGTAGCGGACTAAAAATTTTACATTTTTTGATTTTTTTCAAAGGTGGGGATAAAATTATTTTAAGAAAATCTAATATATTAGATCCAGTGTGACCGTCTAGAAGTTTTAAGTTTCTGGATTTCATCCAAAATTGGTACTAGGGGGCTTTGAAGAGTTTAGATCTAGATTAGATTACGACGTTAAAATTTTTTTTTGGAAATTCAATATGGCAGATCCAATATGGTGGGTTGAAAATTTTACCTTATCGCATTTTTTCATATTTGATGTTAATGGGTTTTCGGGGTCGTATATTACGAATATGAAGTTAATTTGTTCCAACTATTAGGGCGATAAGATACAATATGAGGGACTGAAAATTTTACATTTTCCGGTATTGTCTAAAATTGATATTGCAAATTTCTTGGGGCGTATACAAACACAATATACGGTATAAAATATATCGGGCTAAGAAATTTACGTCTCAAGTTCTTTAAATATCGATATTTAAAGGTTTTGGAGCCTATATTACCAATCTAAAATTAATTTGAAATTTAAAGTAGTGGATTTACTAAATATTTGTTTGACACAATTTTTCCCATAGGGTGCGCACTTCCTGCCGGTGAGTGTATCTTTCAAAAAAATAAATAAAATAAAATGACATTAACTTATTCATAACCTAACCACTGGTTCAATGTTTCAAATATCCACAGAAATGTGATTAAAAAAGTTGCTGCTCAATATTGAATAAAGAAGTGATTACCATACCTTATTAAATAATCATGATTAGTGGAGTCGACTCTAAAAGCACTCTGATTATTTTTGACATACAAACAACGTTTGAAAGCAAACAAACTGAACAAAAAGAAACAATTTTCCGAACACTGTTTTTTGACATATGTAAATAAAAGCTTAGGGCTCCAACATGTTCTTCAAAAACGCGAATTAAAAAATTGTTTGAGAATTTTCTGATAATAAATCTATAGTAAAATAAACTTCTAAGTTTATTTTGTCTAAAGTTTATCGTGAAAAATAAACCTTACAACTAGTAGCAGACACCATTTTATTAAGTTGCCGGAGTATAAAGCTCCTGTCATTCAAATAATATTCCTCAAGGATGAACATCACGAAGAAAAATGATTGTCAGTTGACGTTCTCTGTAAATTTTTCTGGATTAAGTTAACAACCGTTTCTTACGATGCTTTTACAACTTTATTTTTGTTATATGTATGAATATATATATATATATATATATATATATATATATATATATATATATATATATATATCTTGTAAATATGTCGGCGATGTTACGACATAAGTACAAACTAATTTTTCGACCACTCAAAATTTTTAAGGCGTGTTTCGTCCTGACACCGGTGGCAGACTCGTCAGTGGGTTCCACCAATGCCTTTTCCAGACATCCTTGTTTACATACTTGATTATTTTTGGATGACTGACTGACTCAGTAGCACTACAACCCAGGGTGGGTCTTGGCTGTTCGATAAATTTCGGTTTTTGCCTTTCTAGTGATAAATTTTGACTTCAGCAAGGTTTGTATCGCAAATGTACATTTATTTGCTTGTGTGATGCGCTGTTTAACCTCTTCCTGCATATTATTGTTTGCCGTTATCACTGCGCCCAGGTACTTGAAAACTCGCACATGCTCAAAATTATAGTCATCCATAGTGACGTTCTGCCTGATTCTGTCTCGGGCGGGGTTGCGGGAGACATGCATATATTTGGTCTTTCCTTCATCTATTCGAAGCCCTATTCTTTGAGCTTCTTTTTCTATCTTTATGAAGTTTTCCTTGACACTGACTGTGCTTTCTGCTATCGCGCCCATATCACCGCGTAGGCCAAAATAAGTTTAGGGCCACTTGACCCAAAAACCTCCACGTCAACTGATACTGTTCTTACGGCTTTCTCCAGTGCAAGATTAAACAGTACTGGCAACAAAGCATCTCCCTGTTTTAATCCTCTGTTGATAGAAAATGTTTGGCTACACTCTCCTTTAATTTTGATACAGCTTTTTGCCCCCTCCAGGCACACTCTACACAGTCCAATCAGCTTGTGCGGTATTCCAAATTCTTCCATAGCTTCCTACAATCTTATCCTAATAACACTGTCATATGCCTACTCGAAATCTATGAACAGGGTATGTAAATTTTTGTTAAACTCCCAACATTTCTCCAGCATCTGTCGGATAGTGAAAAGCTGGTCAACTGTTGATCTTCCGCTTCGAAGGCCACATTGGTAGTCTCCGATAATCTCCTCGGTATACGGATGTTGGATGTTATATTTAAAGTCATTCCTTGACGGGATCTATAGGTAAGATGTTACACCTATAGGTGGTTGTTCATACAACAATAATTGCTAATATATATCTGTAGTCTCCTTTCAAAGAGATAAAGGAAAGAATATATACAAACAGTTTATTTCCTGCAAATACAACTTTGGTGCTCTCTCTATACATGTTTTGACCATCTTATGGTCTCGTCAGTGGATGTGTATTGAACCGAAAGCAACATTCGCAGGAAATAATTTTCTATATAAAATTATATTTCGAGTCATATCAACGGGATATTGAAACCTGCCAACTTTTCGATGTCAGACTGAAAAATATCGCCAGTCGAACGACATTTATACATTCACCAGGGTAGTGCGAAACTTAAAAATTGAGATTTTACTAAGAAATAAATAAATCTACTTCGACTGGAAATATTTTTCAGTGTAACATCGAAGAAAAAAAATTTTATTTCTTATTGAAATCTTAATTTTTAAGATAGTGAACCTGCAATGAGACAAGAAGATTCTGACTCTGCTGAAAAGTGTTATGTTTTTATTTTGCGGATCCTGTGGGGATTTAAAAGAGATAAAATCATAACAATATTTTACATATTTTTAACAAATAACAATTGGGTAGGTATAAACTCTCACAAAAATAACTTTAAAAAACAAAGTATAGATGTAAGGGAAGAAGAAGAAAATAGCGTCCTTTATATAGGCATGGCGGCGCTGATTAACTAGGGCGAGAGGCGGCAACTGCCTTCTTTGGCTCCCATCTGGCTATACCACTACTTAAAACACGATGGATTTAAATAGCCCAGTCATTTGGTCAAATAAAAGAGGGTTACCTGGAAAGTTTTCCGGGAGTTTTGGAAATTGGTAATTTCATAGATTTCGATGTGCGCTTTCCGAATTTTGACTTTGCCACCCCGTATCTCCACCGCTCGCGCCGCCATATTGGAAAAATGGCGCCTAATAACAGTTTTTTTACAATATCTCCTTTCCGACGCATTTTACGACAAAAACATTTATATACAAAATTAAACAGGAGAAAATTTCCTACAATTCATGTATTAACAATTTTTTTTGTAAAATCAATAGTTTTAGCGTACGAGCGCCACAAATTATTATTCATCTACACCACCACGTTTTTTTCGTATATTTCTCCAAAATATTTTACTATTGTCGCAGATATTAAAAAAACAGGTATAAGAGTAATGCGTCGCCTTTGTGTCGGGTCCCTCTCTCGACCTTAAATGAAACATCTGTCGGTAGAACTCAAGAGAAGTATTTAGTTTAGTCTGAGTCATCAGTATACGCCTATCGTCTTACAGTGTTGTTTGTGTCTATAGAGGCTTCTGATAAAGTAAATTGTTTTATTTGTAATAATCCATTATTAGAAAGTGAAACAATTGAAGTGAAGGAAAAAGGATTGGAGACTTTTCATAAGTCAAGTGTTAAAAGAAAAGACAATAAAGTTGAACTTTTGGCGGGACTAAAATCGATAGTGGTTCATGATGTATTTCGAAAACGATATAATAATGAAAAGTTAATCGCTGCATCATTGCGTGGAGGAAGCGATGTCATGACACCTCAACCACTACTGGGATCCTCGCACCCAACATTCTCATTCATAGACCATTATTTTTTAGGCGCTGATGAGATAACAGCAGAGTTTTTAGCAAAACAAAAACAGACGCAATTGTGCAAGCGTAATGTTGTGTATAGTGTGCGGAAATTATTAATGAAATTATAAATGAAAAATAGTATTTCAGAACTTGCTAAAGCTCGTACTGATGATTGGGGTCGAGCAATTGTTGAGCGTCTTGAGCATGTGAATGATTTGGTCGTAGCCGATGTACAGTACCACAATTCCTGCATGAAAAAATGCACCACCAGCGGGAGATATAAAAAAAAGTCCGTATGCAAATGAGATCGATACTGCGATACAGTTCATTTATTCTTATCTTGAGCAGAATTCCGATGAGTGTCAGTTTTCTCTGGACGAATTGATGGCCAAAATTGAAGGTGTTTACCGTCCACACATAAAAATAGTGAAAGCACAACTCCGGTAGTTTGTTTCCGAAATATAGGGTTTAAGCTATTAACGGAAGCCTGGTACAATCGAAAAAGTAATGGCAATGCAGAAGAACGTCGGCGTATTGTAAAAACAGCAGCAGAAATTGTTATAGAGGATATTCGCTCTACGGTCTATGAGACAAAACATTATCCTCCATCAGATAATTTTTTTCAAGACTCTGAGTCAGATATACCTAAAACTTTATGCGTTTTCCTAGATGGAGTGATTTTAAGAAACAAACGAGCATCTTGAAAAATGGAAGAAAAAAGACATCACTCTCGCTCATTCTATAATTGCAGCAGCAAGGCCGAAATCTTTTATATCATCATTACAGATCGGACTAGCTGCATTTTTATTTCATCAGTATGGATCTCGGCGATTAATAGATGTATTATCCTCTCTTGGATTTTGCTCTTCATACACCGAAGCAATGTTGTTCGAAGTTTCAGCTATTATGCGCGCACCGTTGAATATCGATGATAACGCATTTTCTCAATTTGTTTTTGACAACGCTGATTTCAATACGCAGACATTAGATGGCAATAACACTTTCCATCCCATGGGCGGTATCCATTGTGTAACACCTACAGCTGCTATCGCTCCTGATCAAATTATTCCACGATTAAAGCAACTGCTGTCTGCAACAGTCGTTGTGAAAAAAAAACGATACGGACTTAAAAACCATAAAGATTCAAAACCTTGGTAGCATTTGTGCGGCTTCGGAAGTAGTTATGCCATCCGTTTCAGATTTATTGTGGCTATATCCATCGCAGATGATGCGGATGAAATTTCAGTCTGCGACGTCTCGATCGGTGCCCAAGACGAACTCACAACGCCTGGTCCATCAGGAATAGCAAAGCGAAGGAGATTGCGCTAAATTTCGAAAATGTGCATCACATGTGGATTAGGCCTACAGGGGACACCAGGAAAAAAAACGCGCCGCTTAGTCTACCTCAAGGTGGTGTGGAAATGAGTTTTTTTCCAAAACGCATATTGAAATGTACTTTGCGGCGCTCGTACGCCAAAAACTATTAATTTGACAAAAAAAATTGTAAATACATAAATTGTAGGAAATTTTCTCTAGTTTAATTTTGTATATAAATATTTTTGTCGTAAAATGCGCCGGAAAGGAGATGTTGTAAAAAACTGTTATTAGGCGCCATTTTTCCAATATGGCGGCGCAAGCGGCGGAGATACGAGGTGGCAAAGTCGAAATTCGAAAAAAACACATCAAAAGCTATAAAATTACCACTTTTCAAAACTTCCGGAAAACTTTCCAGGTAAAACTACCAAATGACTGGAGTAAAATGTAAAATCAAGTATTTAATATATATGTACAAGTTTGCTCTACTTTTGTCCGACATTGTATATCACAAGAGTACTAATTATAACACCGAAACGTTTTTTTTCAATGATCAATCGCCTGCCAAAGTTTAAACAAGAGTAAACAGTTCGTTTCAAGTTATTAATTTTGTTGTGTACAAAACCTCAACCCTTTTGAAAGTCATTAATTACTTTTAATATTCTCTTTGATATTTCAAATAATAATAAAGTGGTTTTATTTAATTTTAATTAATTGGCGCTTAGAACTTTAGTTTGCTGTGGGTGCTTTGTTGTGAAATAGGATTTAGAACATAATAAATCAGCAAAACAAACTCGTTATTAGTTAAAACGTTAAGAACGAAATTTTGCTTCTTAGAATTGCGTACCTTCTAAAATGTTTATTCGGTTATTAAAACGGAAAGAGATTGAGACAGTTTGATTATTCAGGCAACACAAAGTTTAATAAGTTATAAAAAGTAACCTAACGGATTTTTTATTTTCTTTGCTTATTTATTTATTGAATTATTTAGGTATGTTACAAAAACATAAATATTTGTAAAACATCGATGTTTTGTTCATAAACATCGATGTTTAGATTAGCGATACATCGCCGATATATCGTCGACAAATTTACTAACCATCGACATCGTTCAGTCATCTCTCTTCCTACATTCATTCTAGGGATCTACGATCTGACAAAAATAATCATTTCGGAATTACTATGCCCATTGAGTAGCTAACAAAAGAAATTTTGGGAGATAATTGGGAGAAATTATGATACCTAATAAAATTTTTATAAAAACAATTGAACCGACTTGAAGTGAAAAATAACAATAAATTTCTATATAAAATTGAAATTTTTGAAGTCGGGGATAAACTAATATCTGACAAAATGTGATTCGGATAAAGAGGTTAAAAATACTTTTGTATTTGCTTTCTTACCATAATTTGTATATATTGGTAGTTATTTATTTCATTTAGAAATAATTTGGCGCCGACTTCAAAAATTTCAATTTCATATAAAAATTTATAGTTATTTTTCACTTTTTAGAACATTTTTAGATGTCGGTTCAATTTTTTTTATAAAAATTTTATTTTTTGATTTTTAATTTTGGATTCATTATGATATCCATAAATTATTTGAACTAAGTACTAATTGAAATTAGTGTACTTCGCAATGACTTCAAGGTGGCAAAAATGTACACATTTTAACCAAAATAGTAAATCACCCTAAAATTAACCACTAAAAATTCTTTGATTCTTAGAGTTCTTCAAATACCAGTGAAACCGTATCAGGCAAATATTTAGTCTGTCACAGAAAATTCACTATCTTAAATTTCAAATTAATTTTAGATTGGTAATATAGGCCTCAAAACCTTCGAATATCAATATCTAAAGGACCTGAGCTCAATATATTTTACACTGTAATTTGTATACGCCCCAAGAACCCCGCAATATTAATTTTAATCAAAATTGGAAACTCTAAAACTTTTAGTCCCTCATATTGAATCTTATCAACCTAATAGTTGTAAAAAATTAACTTCATATTCGTAACACACGACCTCGAAAACCCCCTAATACCAAATTTGAAAACATGCGAATAAGGTAAAATTTTCAACTCGCCATATTAGATCCGCCATATTGAATTTCAAAAAACTAATTTTAACGCCTTAATCTAATCCAAATCTATACCTTTCAAAGCCCCCTAGTACCAATTTTAAATGAAGTTCAGAAGTTTAAAATTTCTCGACCGTCATATTACATCTGACATATTAGATTTTTTTTAAATAATTTTATATTTTATATTATATTTACACCATCAGGAACCTCCTATATCAGTTTTGGAGAAAATCAGAATGTAAAATTTCCATTACGCCATCTTGAATCCGCCAGATTCAGTTTTTCAAAAAATATTTTAAATTCGTTATTAATACTAGCAAAAATACCTCAATACTGACTTTAGACAAAATCGAGAGATGTAGAATTTTTAATCCGCCATCTTAAACCTTTTATCCGCCATATTGGATTGGATCATATTAAATTTTTTTTTTTTTAATAATTTCAGATTGGTAATGTGCTATCCAAAAAACTCTCCCATATTAATTTAAAAAAAAAATCGGACAAAAGTAAGTTTTTATACGCCATATTGGATAGACCATATTGAATTTTTTAAAAATAAATTCAGATTCGTTATGTGCAACCCCGAAAACTCCCCCATACCAATTTTGGAGAGAATCGGTCAAAACTGTTTTTTTCATCCGCCATATTGAATTTTTTAAAAATAATTTTAGATTCATTATGCACGATCTTGAAAACTCCCCTGTTCAGGGTGAGTCAACGATTGGATGAAGTAAGTTTGTGCCTTTTCGGTGAAATTTACAAAGAAACTATATTTATTGTTTGATACAGTTTATTTTTACGCAGATTTTAAAAATATTTAGGACTCTACAGGGTGAGCCAAAAAACTAGGACAGCATAAAGTTGTATTTTTTTAAATAGAACACCCTATATACGAATCGTATTTTCGATTTAGCTTATAATTTTAAATCTTTTTTATTAAGGGTTTACTATAACAAAACTTTATAGTTTCTGAGATAATTAAGTTTAAAGAAAAAAAGTCACATTTTCAAGCATCAATTCAATCCTAAATAACGTTTTCAATTTTGTGACAAATATATTCAAATTTGGAATTTAGCAAGGCCAAGGACAAGTTAATATAATTTTTACCTAATATTTGCAATAAAAGCTACAGGGTGTTGAACACATCGGCTCAAATTTGAACAAGTTTAAATGAATAAATATCTTTTTTTTTAAATGGTACACCCTGTATATTTTCATGTTATTTAATAAAGTAATAAAAACCATAAAAGTTTTATTTAATATATCCTATACCTATTTATAATAGTTTTTGAGATATTTCAGTTTTTTCTTATTTTCCATACTTTTTTACAGAAATAGTCTTCATTATCATAGTAGCCATGTAAAATAATAAAAAGAAACTACAGAAACAAACAGAATGTGGTTAAATATGATGAAATACATTATTCGTTATATTACAACGGCAATAGTTTAATTAAACATAATGTGAAAAAATTAACACAACAATAACGACAAGGCAAATACATATTTACTTTTATACTAAATTGAAACAAAAAAATTACCTATTAAATACTGAGATTAATTATTTCTTTTTAATAAGTGTTCGAATACACACAGTACAATGCACAAATTTAGTCTTTTTTGCAGATTTTCTCGGACCCTGGACAAAATTAGTGGCGTTATTGTTCTACAGGTATCCCTAATCCTGTTTCGCATATCTTCCACTGTTGTTGGTGGATTAACATACACCTTATTTTTAATATAATCCCATAGGAAGAAATCTAATGGAGTGATGACGCAAGACCTTGGTGGCCACTCAATGAAACCCCCACGTCCAATCCATTTTTGCGGATATCGTTGGTCCAAAAACTTCACGATGGTAATGCGGAGGCGCACCATCGTGCTGGAACCACATACTGTCGAGCTCATCCCTATCGAGACCTTGAAACAGTTGGGGTAGTTCTTCTTGTAGAAAGTTCAGGTAACTATGGCCATTTAGTCGTTCATTAAAAAAGTGGGGTCCAAAAATTGGATTATGATGAATACCACACCAAACATTTAATGACCAGTGGTTTTGATGTTGCACCTCTCTAATCCAAAATGGGTTTTCTGTGGCATAATAATGCATGTTGCGTCTATTTACGGCACCGTTACTTCTAAAAGTAGCTTTATCACTAAACATTACCTTGCATAATAAATTTGGATTTAATTGAATCTCCGCATTTATTGTACGACAAAAGTTTACACGACTTTCAAAATCCTGTCCATGCAATTCTTGGTGTAATTCCATGTGATATGGATGATACCTATATTTCTTGGCAGTACGATTAGCGGTGGATTGTGATGTTTCACATAATGCTGCTAACTGACGGCTACCAATATAAGGATTTTCCTGAACATCTAACAATACTTGTAGTTCTTTTTCTTCATTAGTTACTGGTTTGTTGACCACTTTACGTTTTGGATAATCAACAGTACCAGAAGAATCAAATCTTTGCATTAAGTTTTGAAAAGTATGGGTATTAGGCTGGCGTCGATCAGGATACGTCATTCTGTAAATTCTTTGAGCAAGAAGGCAATTTTTTTGAGCCTTTCCTATTGTATAAATCATATCTATTAACTCATTCTTTGGAAAATTCATTTTACAATATAAGATGAATTCAAAAAAAACCAAACTACACTACATAAAAACCAAAAGAAGCTATTGCGGTTATAAATTTGACACACAGAAAAATGTTCTTTTACATTGTTTTTGACATGGCTACTATGATAATGAAGACTATTTCTGTAAAAAAGTATGGAAAATTATAAAAACTGAAATATCTCAAAAACTATTATAAATAGGTATAGGATATATTGAACAAAACTTTTAGGGTTTTTATTACTCTATTAAATAACATGAAAATATACAGGGTGTACCATTAAAAAAAAAAGATATTTATTCATTTAAACTTGTTCAAATTTGAGCCGATGTGTTCAACACTCTGTAGCTTTTATTGCAAATATTAGGTAAAAATTATGTTAACTTGTCCTTGGCCTTGCTAAATTCCAAATTTGAATATATTTGTCACAAAATTGAAAACGTTATTTAGGATTGAATTGATGCTTGAAAATGTGACTTTTTTTCTTTAAACTTAGGTATCTCAGAAACTATAAAGTTTTGTTATAGTAAACTCTTAATAAAAAAGATTTAAAATTATAAGCTAAATCGAAAATATGATTCGTATATAGGGTGTTCTATTTAAAAAAATAAAACTTTATGCTGTCCTAGTTTTTTGGCTCACCCTGTAGAGTCCTAAATATTTTTAAAATCTGCGTAAAAATAAACTGTATCAAACAATAAATATAGTTTCTTTGTAAATTTCACCGAAAAGGCACAACAAACTTACTTCATCTAATCGTTGACTCACCCTGTACCAATTTTGGAGAAAATTGGATAAAATTGATTTTCTTGTCGGCCGCTATATTGTCAGCGCCATCTTGAACTTTGCTGCCCCAATTTCCTCCAAAAAAATATGAGACCACCGCAGCAACTTTCTGAACATAACGTAAAAATTTTTATTTAAATCGGTGCCGCCGTTCCGGAGTAATCGGTGTACACATACATAAAAAAAATACATAGTCGACGAATTGAGAACCTCCTTATTTTAGAAGTCGGTTAAAAATAAAATGGGTATATGATTTAAAGGGGGGATAAAAGGACAACTAGCAAGAAGGTTTGATAATGTAGAGCATTCCGCCATTCTTGCCATTTGAACTACTGTCGACTTCAAACTTAACGCAAAGTAATTAATTACTTAGGTACCTACGTACGGGAACATAACAGCTTACCAACATTCAGAAATGACACATCTGATAAGTCTGATATAGAAAATTCGCTATTTGACATTTGAAAACATCATAAGCAGTTGACATACAAAAATATGTAAAATAAATCTTTTTCTACAACAACAGGAACCATCAGCAAAACAGAGGTTCAGATATATCTGTAATCTTCTGTCACATTAATAAAAAGGGACGCCATTATAATGTGGGAGGATCTGAAATCTCTTTTTTCAAAATATCTCCCCCATCATCGCCACGTCTGTGCAGAAAAAACGACAATCGTAATAAAAATACTTTTGGATATTTTAATGAGACTCCGACGTGGTATACAAGAATTGCTGACACTGAGCTTAACATTTCAAAATTAACTGTTCATGACATTTCAAAAGTTACTAAATAGTATCCTTATAAACCATCAATTGTACAAGGATTTCAAGAAGTTTATGTTGATTTGTTGGTAAATGTTTGGAAAATCTGGCCTTTTCTAATAAAGTTTTATGGAGAAATGAAACACATTTCAGTAACTGGGGAGTTTTTAATAAAAAAATTTCTATTACCGCGCTCTTGACCACCCGCAATTAAGCGAACCACGAAGAATGCCAGTACGATTTGGTTTTAATATGTTCTCGGAAGCCGGGGCAACCATCACCCGGGCGCGAAACCAAGGGGTAACGGTGTGGGCGATCGCGCCACCAAAGAGCATCGAATTGAGAAAAATAGATCCGTCTCTGCCTTGTACAGGGTGAGTCAACGATTGGATGGAGTAAGTTTGTGCCTTTTCGGTGAAATTTACAAAGAAACTATATTTATTGTTTGATACAGTTTATTTTTACGCAGATTTTAAAAATATTTAGGACTCTACAGGGTGAGCCAAAAAACTAGGACAGCATAAAGTTGTATTTTTTTAAATAGAACACCGTATATACGAATCGTATTTTCGATTTAGCTTATAATTTTAAATCTTTTTTATTAAGGGTTTACTATAACAAAACTTTAAAGTTTCTGAGATAATTAAGTTTAAAGAAAAAAAGTCACATTTTCAAGCATCAATTCAATCCTAAATAACGTTTTCAATTTTGTGACAAATATATTCAAATTTGGAATTTAGCAAGGCCAAGGACAAGTTAACATAATTTTTACCTAATATTTGCAATAAAAGCTATAGGGTGTTGAACACATCGGCTCAAATTTGAACAAGTTTAAATGAATAAATATCTTTTTTTTTTAAATGGTACACCCGTATATTTTCATGTTATTTAATAGAGTAATAAAAACCCTAAAAGTTTTGTTCAATATATCCTATACCTATTTATAATAGTTTTTGAGATATTTCAGTTTTTCTTATTTTCCATACTTTTTTACAGAAATAGTCTTCATTATCATAGTAGCCATGGCAAAAAGAACATTTTTCTGTGTGTCAAATTTATAACCGCAATCGCTTCTTTTGGTTTCTATGTAGTGTAGTTTGGTTTTTTTTTGCATTCATCTTATATTGTAAAATGAATTTTCCAAAGAATGAGTTAATAGATATGATTTATACAATAGGAGAGGCTCAAAAAAATTACCTTCTTGCTCAAAGAATTTACAAAACGAAGTATCCTGATCGACGCCAGCCTAATACACATACTTTTCAAAACTTAATGCAAAGATTTGATTCTTCTGGTACTGTTGATTATCCAAAACGTAAAGTGGTCAACAAACCAGTAACTAATGAAGAAAAAGAACTTCAAGTATTGTTAAATGTTCAGGAAAATCCTTATATTGGTAGCCGTCAGTTAGCAGCATTATGTGAAACATCACAATCCACCGCTAATCGTACTACCAAGAAATATAGGTATCATCCATATCACATGGAATTACACCAAGAATTGCATGGACAGGATTTTGAAAGTCGTGTAAACTTTTGTCGTACAATAAATGCGGAGATTCAATTAAATCCAAATTTATTATGCAAGGTAATGTTTAGTGATGAAGCTACTGTTAGAAGTAACGGTGCCGTAAATAGACGCAACATGCATTATTATGCCACAGAAAACCTATTTTGGATTAGAGAGGTGCAACATCAAAACCACTGGTCATTAAATGTTTGGTGTGGTATTCATCATAATCAAATTATTGGACTCCACTTTTTTAATGAACCACTAAATGGCCATAGTTACCTGAACTTTCTACAAGAAGAACTACCCCAACTGCTTCAAGGTCTCGATAGGGATGAGCTCGACAGTATGTGGTTCCAGCACGATGGTGCGCTTCCGCATTACCATCGTGAAGTTCGTGCGTTTTTAGACCAACGATATCCGCAAAAATGGATTGGACGTGGGGGTTTCATTGAGTGGCCACCAAGGTCTTGCGACATCACCCCATTAGATTTCTTCCTATGGGGTTATATTAAAAATAAGGTGTATGTTAATCCACCAACAACAGTGGAAGATATGCGAAACAGGATTAGGGATACCTGTAGAACAATAACGCCACTAATTTTGTCCAGGGTCCGAGAAAATCTGCAAAAAAGACTAAATTTGTGCATTGCATAAGAGGATCGTTTATTCGAACACTTATTAAAAAGAAATAATTAATCTCAGTATTTAATAGGTAATTTTTTTGTTTCAATTTAGTATAAAAGTAAATATGTATTTGCCTTGTCGTTATTGTTGTGTTAATTTTTTCACATTATGTTTAATTAAACTATTGCCGTTCTAATATAACGAATAATGTATTTCATCATATTTAACCACATTCTGTTTGTTTCTGTAGTTTCTTTTTATTATTTTACATGGCTACTATGATAATGAAGACTATTTCTGTAAAAAAGTATGGAAAATAAGAAAAACTGAAATATCTCAAAAACTATTATAAATAGGTATAGGATATATTGAACAAAACTTTTGGGGTTTTTATTACTCTATTAAATAACATGAAAATATACAGGGTGTTCCATTAAAAAAAAAGATATTTATTCATTTAAACTTGTTCAAATGTCAGCCGATGTGTTCAACACCCTGTAGCTTTTATTGCAAATACTAGGTAAAAATTATGTTAACTTGTCCTTGGCCTTGCTAAATTCCAAATTTGAATATATTTGTCACAAAATTAAAAACATTATTTAGGATTGAATTGATGCTTGAAAATGTGACTTTTTTTCTTTAAACTTAATTATCTCAGAAACTATAAAGTTTTGTTATAATAAACCCTTAATAAAAAAGATTTAAAATTATAAGCTAAATCGAAAATACGATTCGTATATAGGGTGTTCTATTTAAAAAAATACAACTTTATGCTGTCCTAGTTTTTTGGCTCACCCTGTAGAGTCCTAAATATTTTGAAAATCTGCGTAGAAATAAACTGTATCAAACAATAAATATAGTTTCTTTGTAAATTTCACCCAAAAAGGCACAAACTTACTTCATCCAATCGTTGACTCACCCTGTACACTAGGAATATGAATGTTGTTGGCATCTTCCTCTCCGTCAACGATTCCTCGAAAAGACAGAGGCTAGATTCGCCCCTGCCATCACCCAGAAAAGAAATAGGCTCCAAGAGACTAAATTAAGCTCGTTTTCCTTAAGTCCATTTCAAAATTATTAAATAACTTAAAATAAAGAAATGTGTTTTCTATTTAAGATCCGTTTTATTTAGTTTGGTGGTCTAGTTTACATGAAGTCAGTTAAACATCAACCAATCTTTCAATTCGCCCCTGCCATCACCCAGAAAAGAAATAGGCTCCAAGAGACTAAATTAAGCTCGTTTTCCTTAAGTCCATTTCAAAATTATTAAATAACTTAAAATAAAGAAATGTGTTTTCTATTTAAGATCCGTTTTATTTAGTTTGGTGGTCTAGTTTACATGAAGTCAGTTAAACATCAACCAATCTTTACCTAATTTTTGGCTTAAAAAAGTTTAAACTATATTGAAAACTATTACACAACTTTTCAGACAATGCCCACTATTGTGCGTCGGCTGAGATCAATAATATCATGACGACTTTATAAATACATTTCTGTGTGGATATTTCACTCGTTATTTTAGTTATTCTATGGTTATATTCTAAAGGGTTTTCCAATAAGAGGTGTCATTTTGAAAAGCCCGCTATTTCGGTAGATGTCACTTTTGAAGCTGTAAGTTTTTGACGTTTGACAAGTAGAAACTACGCCATAAATAAAGATGGAACGATACACGCTTCAACAACGCATTGAAATTATTAAAATTCACTATAAAAATGGTGAAAATTTGGCAGAGACGGTTCGTAAGACTCGAACATTTTTGGGTCGTCATGAAGCACCTTGTCGGAGCGCAATAAAGAAATTGGTGACAAATTCGAGCTGTTGGGACAAGTTAGTTATGTGAAGAAGAAAACCCGTGCACGTCGCTCAAGAACAGCCGAGAATATTGCTGCTGTAGCCGAAAGTGTTGAAGAAAACCCAGGTTTGTCCATCCCTCGTCGTTCTTTGAAATTAGGGATTCCACAAACGTCATTACACCGTATTTTGCATAAAGATTTGGGTCTTAAGGCTTATAAAGTTCAGTTAACGTATGAACTCAAGCCGGCCGATCATCAACAACGTCGTGCCTTTGCTGATTGGGTTCTTGAAATGCATGAAAATGATCCGGAATTCCATCGAAAAATCATCTTCAGTGATGAGGCCCATTTCCACCTCGGTGGCTTCGTCAACAAACAAAATTGTCGCATCTGGGGCTCGGAAAACCCAAGAGTTATTGTTGAAAATCCTCTCTATCCTGAACGTGTGACTGTTTGGTGCGGTTTATGGTCCGGCGGGGTCATTGGACCTTACTTTTTCGAAAATGAGGCTGGAGCAACAGTTACGGTGAATGGATTGCGCTATCGAGAGATGATTAATGATTTTTTATGGCCGGAATTGGATGGTATTTATCTGGACCACGTTTACTTTCAACAAGACGGCGCTACGTGCCACACAAGCAACGAAACCATTGATCTTTTACGGGAAAAGTTTCCGGGCCGTGTTATCTCTCGAAGAGGTGATCACAATTGGCCACCGAGATCTTGTGATGTGACACCTTGCGATTTCTTCCTTTGGGGCCACGTGAAAGACAAGGTCTACGCCAACAGCCCAGCGTCGATTCAAGACCTCAAAGATGGAATTCGTGAGGCTATCGAGGACATAGGGCAGCCACTTTGCGATTTGGTTATGGAAAATTTCATGAAAAGGATATGGTCCTGTAGGCATGGTCATGGTGGTCATTTGGCTGATGTTATTTTCCATCATTAACGGCATACCTTCCTCTTTATAATGTAATAAATATCCGATCATTTATCTTAAAAATGGCATTTTTCTTTGAATATCAAAATAACACCTCTTATTGGAAAACCCTTTAGTAATATCCCTTTTTTTAGCAGCTGAACAAATTGGTAAAACGAAATTTTGGCCAGTATTTTCACATTTATATTTATGAACGGATAAAATTTAAATGCTTTCTCTGTATTTAGCGTCAATAGTAATTTGTTAAACTGAAATGTTGGTCTTAATAACGAATCTCATACCAAAGTCTAAAAGAAAATAAACTGTTCCCTTTAGGTTATTAATTTTGTTGTGTACTAAACCGCAACCCTTTTGAAAGTCATTAATTACTTTTGAAATTTCTTTGAATATTTCAAATAATCATAATGGAGTTTTAAAATTTTAATTAATTGGATATTTAGGATTATACCTTTTACAATTTCCTACATTTTTTATCGTTATTAGCGATTCGCACCACCACGAGAGCGATATAAATTTAATATTTTATAACAGTTCTTTGTATTTTTATTCTGTTTTTTTCTTTTCTCTCCTTGTTCCCTTTTTTTAAATTATAGTCATTTCGTTAAGAATGTTTAATTTTACACAGGTTTCAAAATATTACTCAATTTTGGCTGATTATTTATTATTTAAATAAGTTTTATATACAGGGTGTCTGGAATTGGAACGGGCAGCTGCCCAGGTGTCTGGGAAAGCGCGGTGGAGAGGTGTCCATCACTCTCCATGCCGACAGATTACATGACGCTCCTTTTAAAATTCAACCTCTCCCTGGAGATATTTCTGCCAAGTTGAGAGGATTGGGAGGGAGAACAAAATCTTCCCAAAAATGGATGCTGGTGGTATACTGATGGATCTCGATAAGATGAAAGAGCTGGAACCGGAGTATTCGGCAGGAGCACAGGAGTCAGAGAATACTACCCTCTCGGACAATGTGCGACAAATTTCACAGCGGAAATTTATGCTATTCTGCAGTGTGTCCATCTCTGCTAGAGGGACATAGACATGATAGTCCATGGAAATTAAACTTTTGTAGGGAAACCAATGTAACTAGCGATTTTATTGCTGAAAAGGGTATATTTTGGCATTACTAGAAACATACTTCGATGGAAATTCATACGGTCCATGGCTTACAAAATGGCGGCCAAAAAATGGTCACTTTTTTCAGTTTTTCCACTTTATCTTGAAAAATAACGGTTATATGAAAAAATATTTGAAACAAAAGGTATAGATAATTGAAAAACCTATCGATTGATATAATTAAAGTTATAGGTGGCGCCACTAGTTATCGAAATATAATTTTTTTTCTCGGAAAATGTCATTATTTTTATTTATAATTAAATGATATTTATTAATTAACTATCGCTTCAGAATTCTAGAAAATAATAGATATCTTTGACCTTAAAATGTGTGTCAAATCCGAAGTTTGAGACTTGAATAATTTCCGAGAAAATCGAGCTCAAATTTGAAAATTCGATGTCGATTATTATCATTCCTAATAAAGATACAGCAACCAGGTTGACAGCAATTTATTTGAAATGACATATATTTTCAAGATATATTTTCAAAAATTTTTTTTTCTGATTTTCCGTCGAGAAAATTGGGAAAAACAGTTTTTTGCACTCAAAAAATTGCAATAATTTTTTTGTCAGTGTACTTACGATTATTCTAATACGTCTATTAGATTTAGATATATCATTTCCGATCTCTGAAAAAAAAAATTGTTTTACGATAAAATTTACCTTTTTTAAAAAAAAATCGCAACGTCGCGGTTTATAAATATTAAGGGCTGAAATTTACATAAGACATTGAATATTTGTATTTATCGAGAAATTTTTCGGTTTTACGAAAAACATCCCTGTAAGATCTATGGACCTCTGAAAACTATCCGACGGTATTCAAATAGCGCGGATACAGTTAGTCAGCAGGTTGCTATGCTGCAGGCGTGCCGCTTAGCTACGGACTACACGCACATATCGCTTTGTGCCACTGGTAACATTTTGGAGTAAAGTATATGGTAAGATTGTAATATTTAGATTATATTATTAATAAAAAGTTATTTCTGATTTTATTAACAATCCATCATTTAATTAAAAAAATACTATTTGAACAAAAACCATACTAATGTATATTTTTTATATTTTGTATTATTATATTATATATATACACTTTTTGTTAAAAAATTTTTTGTAATAAAATAATCTATTGCTAATAAAATAAGATATAACTTTTGTATTATTATATTATATTATGTATACTTTTTGTTCAAACTGTATTTTTTTAATAAAATGATGGATTGCTAATAAAATCAGAAATAACTTTTTATTAATAATATAATCTAATATTACAATTTTACCAAATACTTTACTCCAAAATGTTACCAGTCGCACAAAGCGATATGTGCGTGTAGTCCGTAACTGAGCGACACTCCTGTAGCATAGCAACCCGCTGATTAGCTGTTGCTACTTGAATACCATCGGATAGATTATGTGGGTAGTTTTCAGAGGTCCATAGATCTTACAGGGATGTTTTTCGTGAATTCGAAAGTTTTCAGTAATGTCTTGTGTAAATTTCAGCCCTTAATATTTATAAACCGCGACGTTGCGAATTTTTTTAAAAAAAGGTAAATTTTATTGTAAAACAATTTTTTTTCCAGAGATCGGAAATGGTATATCTAAATTTAATAGACGTATTAGAAAAATCGTAAGTACACTGACAAAAAAGTTATTGCAATTTTTCGAGTGCAAAAAACTGTTTTTCGCAATTTTCTCGATGGAAAATTAAAAAAAAAATTGAAAATATATCTTGAAAATATTCATCATTTCAAGCAAATTGCTGTTAATCTGGTTGCTGTATCTTTATTAGGAAGGATAATAATCGACATCTAATTTTTAACGAGAAAAAAAAATATATTTCGATAACTAGTGGCGCCACCTCTAACTTTAATTATATCAATATCAATAGGTTTTTCAATTATCTATAACTTTTGTTTGAAATATTTTTTCATACAACGCTTATAAACTGGAAAAACTGAAAAAAGTGACCATTTTTTGGCCACAATTTTGTAAGCCATGGACCATATGAATTTTCATCGAAGGATGTTTTTAGTGATGCCAAAATATACCTTTTTCAGCAATAAAATACCTAGTTACATTTTTTTTCCCAAAACGGCTCTTTTTGGGTATAATTTCCATGGACTAGGAATAGATATAATAAATATATGCTCAAACAGGAAGGCTGCGATATTGGCACTGAAGTCCAGTGGCGTAACTTCGCGACTGGTGCCTGAGTACAAGGATGTGCTAAATGGTATGACAAGGAACGGCTGCACCGTCAGACTAGTATGGGTCCCGGGTCACTCCGGCATACGCGTGAATAAGGAAGCACACCGTCTGGCAAAATTGGGTTCGGCGACTGAACCGTATAGACCCCAAACAATATTACCTGTCCCAATTGCTATTGGCAAAAGGGAATTAAAATCGTGGAGGGAAGCTCCTGGAATTAGGTGTGCTAAGGAACATATAACTGTGTTTACTGCACGGGTACTAAGGAGCTTCTCTCCTTGGGAAGGAATGAGCTGCGAATTGTCGGGGATTGTTGACAGGACATTGTCACCTCAGGGGCCACCTTCATAGAATCGGTGTCGAAGACGACCCAACGAGCAGATGGTGTTTGGATTAGGATGAAACTGTTGACCATGTTTTTAGAGAGTGCCCAGGACTGACTGAGACAGAGATATTTCGGAGGTACAGTTTTGTTACCGGAAGCAGTTAGGTAAGTTCAACTAGCGAGGCTGCTTGGATTCGCAAAGGCGATCGGCCTCGAATAACCTGCAGATATGGTAGGATGTAAAGGGCCCAATGGAAGCCTAGACATCGATAATCTAGTATCAAGACCTCTATTTCATTCATCCATTCATTCAGGGTGTCTGGCGACAGATTTATGTTTTTAAATGCGATTATTTTGAAAAGTAATAACGGTATGGAAAGGAAATAGCGTTCTTCAAATCACGATTCTTGCGGATTTGTCAGTGACGTCGCGTTCACTGTGGAGATATTTTTCAGAAGTGATGTTTCTTACGTAATCAATATCCGAAGATTGAGTGATGCACCCAGTGCAAATTTAACTCGTTCCTGGATGGAGAGGTTCCGCGCTACAGTTTCGGTTATGAGTAGCCTACACCCAGGGCCTAGTCGATCTTCAAGGACCTCCGCAAACTTCGAACTCGTTAAAAGAAATTTACGAGGGCTGTCAAGAGCAACTGTCTACGAAATTTTGAAAAAATATTTTAAATTTCCAAAAATTAAAAGAAAATAACTTTATTTTACCAAAATAGTTTTGTAAAATGATGTTTGAGAGGTTCCGAACACCTCATGGTCTCCGGAAATTCTCAGGTACTCACGCCCAGGCACGGATCTAAAGGAGGGGCTGTGGGGCGATCGCCTCCCCCCCCCTTAAGAGTTTTGAGTTCAGGAAAATAGACCCGATTCTGCCTCTTATACTAGGAATGTGTATGCTGCTGGCATCTCCCCTCCATCAAGAACTTGTTTTTTCTTGCAATCGCCCCTCCCCTCCAAGAGCTTCGAATTCAGGAAAATAGACTCGACTCTGCTTTTTACACTAGAAATAGAAATGTTGCTAGCGTCTCCCTCTCCGTCGACAACTTGCTTTTCTCTTGCCATACTGTATTTTACTACATATGTGGTAATCTCCACATCTGGTGAGTCCAAGTAGGACGAAACCAGCTCGAAGGTGAGCTCCACTCAATACGGACGTGTCCACACTTCTCGACGCCAGGCATATGACAGAAGTCGTGTCATAAGGCAGTCAACGCATAGTGTGCCGTCGATGGGATAAACCCAAATGAGTAAATACTTTTAAGTATATCAATGCTTAATTTGTATGCAATGAAACAGATTTGGGTGAAAACTAGCCAGGACCGCGCGCGCTGTAACCGCGTCTGCAGATGGGAGTACCTGAGCATTGGCCAGAGGCCATGAGGGTTTCGACACCCGAAGTGTTTCAGTGATACCAGGGCAGTATTTCAGTGTTTTGTTCTTTCAGAACTCTTCAGATAGGCTAAGAAACCTATTACACTTATAAGACGGTATTTATTTATTTACAAATTTTTGCACTATCAGGCTGTAATTCAACAGATCTGCGACGGATTCAAATAAATTTTGGGTAAGAAATTGAAAACTTACATACTTTTATTCTTAAAAAATACATTTTAGTTTTACAAACATTTTTCTTTTTCTTTATCGTCAATAGTCAACGTACTATAAGTCGATTTATACCATTGTAACCTATCCGTATTTCCTGTAGACCAAAACATTCTATTCCGGAAGTTCTATAAGTTTCGTGTTCTCCATGGCGGATGCAATTGACAATAACAAATGGGCTTTTGTTGCAACTTGCAACTGAAAACAAAGTAGATAACAACAGAACGGGGCGAAAAGAAATAACATAAAATAAATGAATTGGAAAAGACATTTGAAAAGTGGCGAGCGTCCATTATACGTATAATTTAATAAATATATAAATACAATAAGGACGTAGGCACGCCAACTTTGTTTTCTAATATGATTTTTTTGCCATACAGGGTATTCCACGACAAACTGCAACAAGGCATCAACTTGTTTTATAACCGGAAGTGCCACCATCTTGAAAATATTTTAGCCGAATTGCCCCCATTGATTTTAGTAAACTGACAAATTTTTAAAATATTTAAAACTTCATTTTCCGAGAAATCGATCGGTGTAGTTCGTCGTGGAACACACTATATATTAAAATTTTACATGGTGACTCAAAATAAGCCGTGTTATAGTCAGCTTTGATTTTTTAAATAGTGGCCACCATTTTTTATATAATTTTAGATTCAACGTTAGTTTGAAAGTTGTAGACAATGTTGAAGATTGACTAAAATGTGGTTGTCGGACTTGCATTGTCTTTATTTTTATTTTTACGACGTTTCGATTATGTTGTATCTCTAATCGTTATCAAGTATAAACTGAATGTTTTCTTAAGACTACGAGCTAATATAGAGGCTGTATCCCTTGAAGAGCAAAGTTTCGCTTCACTGTACACGCCGTAATGATTTGATGTTACAAGTACTGGTTGCCAAAGATTAGGTATCTCAACACTCGGTTTACTAAAGATTCCATTATTGTTTTTAATGTAAGCTGCTTCTATAAATTTTCTTTTTTCATGTTGGGTTCCATATATATTGCCGCGGCCTCAGACCATTTTATATGGTGTTGTTTATCCCAGGCGTGTTCTGCAATACCTGATTTCGACGTTTCCCCTTTTTGTGTATGAGTTTTATGTTCCTTAATTCTAACTTCTAGTGGTCGTTTGGTTTCTCCAATATACATTTCACCACACTCACATGGAACTTTGTAAACACATTCTTTCTTATCGGTAGTTTTTGGTTTTGTTTTTGTTAAATGAGCTCTAAGTGTATTTCCTGATTTAAAGACTGGTTTTATATTATAACTACTGGCAATACATCTTATTTTTTCCGAAGTTCCCTTAATATACGGAATTGTGAAGAAGGAATGTATTTCTTGTTGTCCAATGTTTGTTGTTCTAAAATTATTTATAATATCGTCCATTAGTTTTAAAGGATAACCATTCTGTTGTAAATCGGATTTAACATTTGCCATCTCTTTTTCCAATGAATCGGCATTATTGCATATAGATACAGCGCGATTATAGAGGAACGGCAATTGATCATTTACCTCTTTTTCCATGTAAACCTAATTGTAGGTCGAATGGTATTTACATGTTTTAAGAAATCATTAAATTCTTAACCATAGCCCTTCCATACGATGAAGTTATCATCGTCATATCTCCACCAGACTTTCAGTTTTACCGTTGCCGTTTCTATGGCATGAGTTTCGAAACATTCCATATATATATATATATATATATATATATATATATATATATATATATATATATATATATATATATATATATATATATATATATATATATATATATATATATATATATATACTGGCAACGACCCGAGAGAGCGAAGAACCCAACGGAAGCCTGTATACTTGATAACTATTAGAGATACAACATAATCGAAACGTCGTAAAAATAAATGAAAATAGAGACAATGCAAGTCCGATAACCATATTTTAGTCAATTTTGGATTCGCTGTAAAACTCTAGTTGCTAGTTGCCTATATTTATTGGCCTTTCAGGCAGTGAAAGGAAAGAATATATACAAACATTTAAAAATGAAAATTTCAGCAAGAAATAAATAAATCTATTTACTGCAACATTTAATTAGTTACCTATGTTGTATTTATTCTCCTTTCAAGCAGGAAAAGGAAAGACAAATTTAAAGTTAAAGGAAAGAATATAGACAAACTGTTTGTGTATATTCTTTTCTTGGGAACTAGACGTATGAAGATTTGTATACATCTATCCTTTAATGGGGGGATAAAAGTTTGTTCAACATATTTAAGATTTATTTTATGTATTATGCATTATCAGAACACCCTTTATATGTGAGTTTTGAATTTTCCGTAATTTCCACTTCTGCAATAAAACATAGGAGTTCCTATTTGACATTTAAATGACCTTGAAAAATCAGTCTCGAGACGAAAAGTCAAGGCCGCTCTTGAATGTTAACCGTTTTAAAATGCTACCTAAGTTAGACATCCTACGCTTGATCTCGATATTTGTATACGCTTACTTGTTAGATCTGGATAAGATTTACCATAGAATGGAGTTTATGTATATATATATATATATATATATATATATATATATATATATATATATATATGTTTGCAACTCAATACTCACTACCGCGTTGTGAAGATTCTGTATCATAGTTTGAACACCTAGCATGTTATCTATTTTTAAAAGAATGTCGACGAAGCAAAGTTGGATTAATTGTTCATTATCAATAATAATTTCTGACTTGCAAATATAACGAAAGGATATAGGAAAGTGATGATCTGTGAGCCATTCAAGAAGTGCTTCTGGTAGTTTCTATTGGTCTACTGTATCGAACGCCTTCTTAAAACCTACAATGATCAACACAATAATTAATGCTTTTATTGTAAGAAGTTGATCATCAGTTCTATATCTTATTTAAAATCCTGCATACTCTTTTCAAAGAAAGAATTCAATTTTTTTTATTAAACGCTTTGTTAAAATTCTTGTATAGAGTTTGCGAATGTAACTAAAAAGGTTGACCTGGCTATAATAGTCTAAATCTGAATTATGTCCTTTTCTGTATTAGAAGATAATTTGTGAGTTCTTCCATTGAAATGGCGTGGTTTCTTTAAGTAGACATTTGTTCAATGGCATTTTCCAAGCTCTAAAAATCTTTTATTGGCCTTTCTTAACAATTTATTTTATAAAACCGTCTTCTCCCGATGTTTTATTCTTTTTTGTACCAATTACAGCTGAAGTAATTTGTTTTTCGTTTAGTTCAGGAATAAAAACCGCTTTTAACTGTGTATCATATTTTTTCTTCTTAGAACTTTCGAACTCCTTGTTTTTTCTATTACGGTTTTAATGTATTATATGTTCATTTCTTTTTTGTTTTGTCTCATTTCATAAAATAATTCTTTGCTAATTTTTCTGTATTTTTCTTTTCTCTTTTTCATTTCTCTGTTATGTTTTATTTAAGAAAGAAATGGGCCTTCGTTTTATGACCTCATCTCTCATCATTCTATAAATTGTCCTTTTCGCCATACTCTCCACATGTATATGTAGAGGTGTAATGTTTAGAATTACTTCTATGGCTGCCATTGGGCAGATTTTCATTGCACCGTTTATACATGCACAAACCAGTCTTTAAACTTTCGAGAGGATAGCTCTCGTATTAGCCAGACTGGTTCTTTTGCTCTAAATTACTGCCCCATAAGTGATAATTGGTCTCACAATTGCAGTGTACCTCCACTGCAAGATTTTTGAATTTGTGCCCCAGCTTTTTCCCCCAAAGTTTCTTCACACCATCAAGGCTTTTGGAGCCTTATTAGTTCCTTCTTTTTCGTACTTGTTCCAGAGGAGTTTATTATCTAGGGTCAGTCCCAGATATTTAACCTATGACGTCCATTCAAGATCGTTCCATTCATTTTAGTAGTTTTCACATTGAGGTTTCTTTTCCTTGTTAAGGCACCTAAGATGGTATTGGTGGGATTGGTATTTAATTCCATCATATAGCACCATTTTCTAATATATTCAAACGCTCTTTGAACTATGTCACAGAGGATATTCTCGAATTTTCGTTTTGCGATCACGATCATCATCATCGGCATAGCCCTGACAAGAGGTCAGTCAGATCATAGAGGAATCGAACTACAATTAAGCTTCATATATGTGGAGAGGCTACCCCCCCTGAGGGCATTCTCTAGTGGTACAGAGGGCGATAGTATCTTGTCTTATCCCTGTCTCTACTATTCTAGTGGAGAGAAGTCAAATCATCCATTTGGACATCGTTTCGTCTACTCCCCTATCATCCAGTGCTCTTTTGACTGCTTTGTGTGGAGTGTTGTCAAAAGCCTCTTTCATATCAAGAAACGCGCATATTACAGTTTCTTTACTGTTCAAGGCTTCTTGAATCTCATCTGTTAATTGTATCAGTGCGGTTTCCGTGGACCTACCCGCTTAATACGCAATGGCGCCTGTCCAAGAATTTCTGTTCTGATATAATTATCTACTGCTTTCTCCATCGTTTTCAAAATAAACGATGTGATACTGATGAGCCGTAGGGATTTAGAGTGCGTAGTGTCCTTTTCTCCGTTTTCGGCATTAAGGTGACTCTAACCATTCCCCATATTTCTGGTAAAATGTCTTTCTGCCCTCGATGCCCTCGTTGGAGCAGGGTCGGGATTATTCCATCAACTCCTGGGGTTTTAAATGGTTGGAAGGTATTTATTGCCCATTTTGAACAACCGTTACTGCATTTATATCTGGCCATTACTATAACTTTTCTGGTGCACCTTCCTTGATGTTTTATTAAATCATTCGGGACGCTAGGCTTTCTCCCCGAAAATAGGGGTTCTCGCTCTCCGTGAAGGTACCGTCTGGCTTTCTGAGTGCCATTGCTGTATCGATCCTACCTTCACCATGACTTTATGTAGTCTTCACAGAATTTCTTGTAGGCGTTTCTTTTAGCATTGTTTAATAAACGCACGTTTCTTCAGCATCGTGAAGATACATTGCCACACTGACTTAAAGAAAGTAACTTTAAACTTTGTGCACACACTAGAACAACATGCGACTTGTATACAATGAATTCAAATTTGTGATTGAGACGCCACCTTGTAAGAAGCTACTGACTTATCAAACCACTTTCGAATATCCACCTACTAGATAAGTAACTTTTGTTCAATGTTTGTGTTTTAAATTATCAGTGAAATAAAACTGTAGAACTTCTTGAATTAGAATCACAAATTTTAACACAAAAATATTTATTTCCAATTATCGATATTATGTATTTCAAAAAATTTAATTATGAAAAGAAATGCTCTTGATTTCAAAATGAATTTAACACTCTTAAGAAATGTTTCTAATGAAACAATTCGCCATACGGTATGTGTCAAAAATCTAAATTTTCATTATTCAAGATTACCATCATATGATTTTAATCATTATCATATTCCATTTTAATATTCTCTTATGTAAACCACAACTACTACTAGACCATCCACTTTACGTTCTCTCGTTAAAACAAAACTGTTTGCTAAGACAACCTCAGTTGTTTGGGTTCACCCAAGTTTAACCCTAACTTCCATCTAATAATACACAACTTCCATAGTATAAACCTTGCTCTCTAGATGCTAGAAGCTTTATAAAAGATTATTTAAAAAAGAGCTGTTATTGTATACCTTATGAAAACATAAATTTACAGAAATATAACGTAAGTTTCAAAATTTCTAATATACAATGGTGAATAAAATTATCAAATATTTTGTGTCATCATTATTTCGTGAAAATAATTTTAAATTGTCTTATAAGTATACTGATGGTATTCATCTCGCAGACGGTATATACAATTGTATTTGACGTATTGACGTATCAAGTTCGTAAGAAAATAATTTCAGTTTGGTAAAATAGAATAAAACTTTTTATACAAAGAATAAACTTTAATAAATGGGGTATTCTGATTTAGATTTTTGAAAAAATCGATTTTTCGCATTTTTTCAAAAGTTTAGACCTTTAAAAATATATCCTCGAAAATGATTTGGCCAAATTCCGATTATTTACGGAGTTATAGCTATTTCCAGATAGACGAAGTAAAAGGTATTTAGAGGCAATCAACAAACTTTGTTTGGAAGTTGTAGAGGATTTTGAAGATTAACTAAAATGTGGTTAAACAATCAAAATTTCAGTAAGAAATAAAGAAATCTCCCTGCCGTATTTAAATAGTTTGTTATATATGTAATTCTCCTTTCAGGCAGAGAATATGAAAAATATATGTACCGGGTGAGTCAACGATTGGATGAAGTAAGTTTGTGCCTTTTCGGTGAAATTAACAAAGAAAATATATTTATTGTTAGATACAGTTTATTTTTACGCAGATTTTAAAAATATTTAGGACTCTACAGGGTGAGCCAAAAAACTAGGACAGCATAAAGTTGTATTTTTTTAAATAGAACACCCTATATACGAATCGTATTTTCGATTTAGCTTATAATTTTAAATCTTTTTTATTAAGGCTTTATTATAACAAAACTTTATAGTTTCTGAGATAATTAAGTTTAAAGAAAAAAAGTCACATTTTCAAGCATCAATTCAATCCTAAATAACGTTTTCAATTTTGTGACAAATATATTCAAATTTGGAATTTAGCAAGGTCGAGGACAAGTTAACATAATTTTTACCTAATATTTGCAATAAAAGCTACAGGGTGTTGAACACATCGGCTCAAATTTGAACAAGTTTAAATGAATAAATATCTTTTTTTTTTTAAATGGTACACCCTGTATATTTTCATGTTATTTAATAGAGTAATAAAACCCTTAAAAGTTTTGTTCAATATATATACCTATTTATAATAGTTTTTGAGATATTTCAGTTTTTCTTATTTTCCATACTTTTTTACAGAAATAGTCTTCATTATCATAGTAGCCATGGCAAAAACAATGTAAAAGAACATTTTTCTGTGTGTCAAATTTATAACCGCAATCGCTTCTTTTGGTTTTTATGTAGTGTAGATTGGTTTTTTTTGCATTTATGTTATATTGTAAAATGAATTATCCAAAGAATGAGTTAATAGATATGATTTATACAATAGGAGAGGCTCAAAAAAATTCCCTTCTTGCTCAAAGAATTTACAAAATGAAGTATCCTGATCGACGCCAGCCTAATACCCATAGTTTTCAAAACTTAATGCAAAGATTTACTGTTGATTATCCAAAACGTAAAGTGGTCAACAAACCAGTAACTAATGAAGAAAAAGAACTACAAGTATTGTTAAATGTTCAGGAAAATCCTTATATTGGTAGCCGTCAGTTAGCAGCATTATGTGAAACATCACAATCCACCGCTAATTGTACTACCAAGAAATATAGGTATCATCCATATCACATGGAATTACACCAAGAATTGCATGGACAGGATTTTGAAAGTCGTGTAAACTTTTGTCGTACAATAAATGCGGAGATTCAATTAAATCCAAATTTATTATGCAAGGTAATGTTTAGTGATGAAGCTACTTTTAGAAGTAACGGTGCCGTAAATAGACGCAACATGCATTATTATGCCACAGAAAACCCATTTTGGATTAGAGAGGTGCAACATCAAAACCACTGGTCATTAAATGTTTGGTGTGGTATTCATCATAATCGAATTATTGGACCCCACTTTTTTAATGAACCACTAAATGGCCATAGTTACCTGAACTTTCTACAAGAAGAACTACCCCAACTGCTTCAAGGTCTCGATAGGGATGAGCTCGACAGTATGTGGTTCCAGCACGATGGTGCGCCTCCGCATTACCATCGTGAAGTTCGTGCGTTTTTGAACCAACGATATCCTCAAAAATGGATTGGACGTGGGGGTTTCATTGAGTTGCCACCAAGGTCTTGCGACATCACCCCATTAGATTTCTTTCTATGGGGTTATATTAAAAATAAGGTGTATGTTAATCCACCAACAACAGTGGAAGATATGCGAAACAGGATTAGGGATACCTGTAGAACAATAACGCCACTAATTTTGTCCAGGGTCCGAGAAAATCTGCAAAAAATACTAAATTTGTGCATTGCACAAGAGGGTCATTTATTCGAACACTTATTAAAAAGAAATAATTAATCTCAGTATTTAATAGGTTATTTTTTTGTTTCAATTTAGTATAAAAGTAAATATGTATTTGCCTTGTCGTTATTGTTGTGTTAATTTTTTCACATTATGTTTAATTAAACTACTGCCGTTGTAATATAACGAATAATGTATTTCATCATATTTAACCACATTCTGTTTGTTTCTGTAGTTTCTTTTTATTATTTTACCTGGCTACTATGATAATGAAGACTATTTCTATAAAAAAGTATGGAAAATAAGAAAAACTGAAATATCTCAAAAACTATTATAAATAGGTATAGGATATATTGAACAAAACTTTTAGAGTTTTTATTACTCTATTAAATAACATGAAAATATACAGGGTGTACCATTTAAAAAAAAAGATATTTATTCATTTAAACTTGTTCAAATTTGAGCCGATGTGTTCAACACCCTGTAGCTTTTATTGCAAATATTAGGTAAAAATTATGTTAACTTGTCCTTGGCCTTGCTAAATTACAAATTTGAATAATTTGTCACAAAATTGAAAACGTTATTTAGGATTGAATTGATGCTTGAAAATGTGACTTTTTTTCTTTAAACTTAATTATCTCAGAAACTATAAAGTTTTGTTATAGTAAACCCTTAATAAAAAAGATTTAAAATTATAAGCTAAATCGAAAATACAATTCGTATATAGGGTGTTCTATTTAAAAAAATACAACTTTATGCTGTCCTAGTTTTTTGGCTCACCCTGTAGAGTCCTAAATATTTTTAAAATCTGCGTAAAAATAAACTGTATCAAACAATAAATATAGTTTCTTTGTTAATTTCACCGAAAAGGCACAAACCTACTTCATCCAATCGTTGACTCACACTGTACAAACAGTTTATTTCCTGCAAATATCGCTCTGGTCCTCTCTCCATACGCGTTTCGATAACCTCATGATCTCGTCAGTGGAGCTGTATCGGACCGAGAGCAACATTAGCAGGAAATAACTGATATATGAACCATAAATTTCAAGGTATGTCGGCAGGATATTACACCTGCCGTCTACCAATTTTGATTGTTTAAAAATTTCACTTTACTCCGTTGATTCATAGATGTCGTTCGACTGGCGATATTTTTCAGTCTGACATCGAAGTTGGTAGACGGCAGGTGTAATATCCTGCCGACATACCTTGAAATTTATGGTTCATATATCAGTTATTTCCTACTAATGTTGCTCTCGGTCCGATACAGCTCCACTGACGAGATCATGAGGTGATCGAAACGCGTATGGAGAGAGGACCAGAGCGATATTTGCAGGAAATAAACTGTTTGTACATATATATTTCATATTCTCTGCCTGAAAGGAGAATTACATATATAACATAAAATGTGGTTGTTGGGCTTGCATTGTCTTTATTTTTGTTTATTTTTACGACGTTTCGATTAGGTTGTATCTCTCATCATCATTATTAATTATAAACTGAATGTTTTGTCTTAAGGCTACAAGCTTATATAGGAACAGTGTCCATTGAAGTGCAAAGTTTCGCTTCACTGTACCCACACCTCAATGATTTGACGCTACAAAGTAATGGTTGTCAAAGATTAGGTATCTCAATACTGGGTTTACTAAAGGTTATATAAAGGGTCTAGCCGATTAAGAGGGTCAAAACTGCCCCCTCGGTAATAAAAAAAAAATAAAAACACCCGGTTGTTCTACATCAAAATATACCCATATAAAAAAATTTTAGCCACATAACCTCAAAAAAAACGTCTTTTTTCGTTTTTTGACGATATCTTCGTTTCTAATCACCGTAGAAGCTTCTTTTTTTTCATTTTGTAGGTTTTTTTATTGCCTACAACAGGATAGTTTTTACAACAACTTTTGGTACGAAATTTAAATTTTTTTAGGTGTTCGAAAACGTTTAAATTCAATAAAATAAAAACTAGGACAATAGCAAGGCCGAAAAAAAAATATGTTGTTTTTTAGACACCAAACTATGTCCATGAATTTTTTCAGATTTTTATGAGCGGTGAAACATAGTCAAATTAGCAAAAACCGGCATTTTTCGCCTTATGAAACAAGCAAGATTTTTTAATACGTTAATTATTTCTTTACTGTTTAAAATAGTAATAATAATTTTTAATACTTACGTGTATATTTAACGAAAAAAAATTTTTCATGAACTGAAATGATTTACTTCTATGTTATTTTGTATTAAAAAAAAATAACAAGGTATGACCAAGTATTTGAAATAAAAAAATAACCTAAAATTATTTTAGCATTGTCTTAATCATGTCTTCAAGAGAAAAAACTATGATTGAGTAATATAAAATGGTTGAAAATGACTTCGGCATATGTATATATATATATATATATATATATACATAGTTTTAAGACAACTGAAGATTTATAAGAAAATTGAGAAAAATTTTGGTTGTAAATTATTTTATTCGTAAAATACAGATACAATTTTAAAAACAGCCAGTTTGAGCAGATGTTTCTTACTCCCGCCCCACTATTTTCATGTTAACGGTTCTTATCTCCAAAAATATTATATCTCCAAATATTTGTAGAAATATTGTATTACTTATAACTTTAAAACTATTAAATTTCCATATATGATTTACAAAAAATAATTGTTTTCAAATTGTTTAATAATGATTGTTTAAACAATTTTGATAATTAAAGTAAATATATATATATATATATATATATATATATATATTATATATATATATATATATATATATATATATATATATATATATATATTTATATATATATATATATATATATATATATATATATATATATATATATATATATATATATATATATATCGGTATAGTATACCTAATTATATTAATAAACCATGATTCGCTTAGAAAATCCAATACTATAGGGTGCAGTATGCTGTTAGTATGATGCATAAATAACGTCATTTGTTTATAACAAATTGAATGCATGATGGGCACATGACATTATGATATTTGAGCTCCATTATTCGCGGTACATCGGTTTAAAGAAGAAATGATCAAAATCGCACCATTAGAAGCCGATAAAATGAAGATTTTTTTCAGATATGTATTTTAAATCTTCGAATTCAATTTTAAAATGAGATATCCCACCCTTTTTTCTTTTTTTACGCGAATGGGCGATATTCTTTTCATTTTGTATTAAAGTTTCCGATCACATAAACATTTAAATATTTGTATCAATAAAATTTTTATTAAAAAATTGAACCGACTTCTAAAAGTGCGCTAAAAAGTGAAAAATAACCATAAATTTTTATATGAAATTGAACTTTTTGAAGTCGGCGCCAAACAAGTACCTGACAAAATGTGATTTGCATAAACAGATTAAAAATACCTTATTTGTATTTGCTTTCTTACCATAATTTGTATATATTAGTAGTTATTTATTTCGTGTACAAATAATTTGGCGCCGACTTCAAAAAGTTCAATTTAATATAAAAATTTATGGTTATTTTTCACTTTTTAGCGCACTTTTAGAAGTCGGTTCAATTTTTTAATAAAAATTTTATTTTTCTATTTTTAGTTTTAGAATTCATTATGACATTCATAAATTATTTGAACTAAGTACTAATCGAGATTAGTGTACCTCGCAAAGACTCCAAACTGGCAAAAAAGTACCCATTTTATCCAAAGTTGTAAATCACCCTAAAATGAACCACTAAAAATTCTTTAATTCTTAGAGTTTTCCAAATACCAATCAAATTGGGCCAAACGAATATTTAGTCTGTCATTGAAAATCCACTATCTTAAATTTCAAATTAATTTTAGATTGGAAATACAGGCCCCAAAACCTTCCAATATCGACATTTAAAGAAAATAAATTAATTTTTTATCCACCATATTGGATACGCCATATTGAATTTTTTTTAAATAATTTTAGATTCGTCATATGTGACCCCGAAAACTCTCCCGTACCAATTTTGGTGAAAATCGGACCAAATTGATTTTTTTTGTCAGCCATATTGAGTTTTTTAAAAATAATTTCAGATTATTTATGTGAAGCCCCGAAAACTTTCCCATACCAATTTTGGAGAAAATAGGTCAAAATTGATTTTTTTCGTTCGACATATTGGATCCGCCATATTGAATTTTTAAAAATTATTTTAGATTTGTAATATGCGACTCCGAAAACTCCCCCGTACCAATTTTGGAGAAAATCGGACAAAACGATTTTTTTGTCGGCCATATTGAATCCGCCGAATTGAATTTTTTTAAAATTATTTTAGATTCGTCATATGCGATCCCGAAAACTCCCCCGTACCAATTTTGGAGAAAATCGGACAAAATTAATTTTTTTGTTGGCCATATTGGATCCGCCATATTGAATTTTTTAAAAATTATTTTAGATTCGTCATACGCGACTCCGAAAACTCCCCCGTACCAATTTTGTTGAAAATCGGACAAAATTAATTTTTTCGTCCGCCATATTGGATCCGCCATATTGAATTTTTTTTAAATTATTTTAGATTCGTCATATGCGATCCCGTAAACTCCTCCTTACCAATTTTGGTAAAAATCGGACAAAATTGATTTTTTGATCCGCCATATTGGATCCGCCATATTGAATTTTTTAAAAATAATATCAGATTCGTTATGTGCAACTTCAAAAACTCCCTCGTACCAATTTTGGAGAAAATCGGACTAAATTAAATTTTTTGTCCGCCATGTTGGATCCGCCATTTTGAATTTTTTAAAAATAATTTCAGATTCGTTGGGAACAACCCCGAAGATTCCTTCATACCAATTTTGGAGAAAATCGGACAAAATTAATTTTTTTGGCCGCCATATTGTAAGCGCCATCTTGGATTTTACTGCACCAATTTCATCTAAAAAAATATGGGACCACCGCAGAAACTTCCTTTACATAACGTAAAAAATTTCATTCAAATCGGTGTAGCCGTTCCGGAGTAATCGGTGTACATACATAAAAAAAAAATACATAGTCGACGAATTGAGAACCTCCTTCTTTTAGAAGTCGGTTAAAAAAGAACTCGGCAAGACAAAGTTTTTGGTTCAAGAATCAAGCCTGTATTGTTTATAGATTCACCGTAACAGACTGTCAACTTTGACAGTTTCTATCTCGGAAACCAATTGACGGATTTGAAATTTTTTTCGCGAAAAGAGCGTCTTTCCAAGTATTTTCAAACCGTATATTGCAAAAAAAATTCCATGAAAATCCGCCGAGATAATCTATTTGTTTATAAGCAAAAATATCAATAATGTCTTTAAGCAATTCCTGAGGGCATCCCAATCATCCGATTTTGATTCTGAAAAAAGCGTTGGAAAACTTGAGTTTCCCGCTAAATGTCGAAAATAAATTTAAATACGTTAACGTGATATTTTGGACTAGGATAAACTTGAAAAATAGGCAATTTTTGTAAAGGAAATCGGATTGCAAAATTATTGTGCAAAAATTATCGATTCGATCCTAACAAATGGTAGCGTGTTATTTTATCATGGCTTAAAGTTTTCTTTGCTCTTATATGAAGGTCCTAAGAGAAATTTAAATAGTCGAAAAAATTGATTAAAAAATTGCTTTTTTACTATTTTTTTTAATTATTTCTATTTTGCGATAAGGGAAATATTTCTGACCCTATCTTATGGCAAATTTAATTTCAAAACTTTTTTTCCTTTTCAACTTTCCTCTAAAATGAATACTTTCAAAGTTACACGAGAGAAAATTTGAAAATAAAACCTTTTTTTTTCGTTACTTTTATATTTTTATTAATAAAACCAATGTTGCCCAACTTTTTGAATTGACACATATCAAATTTATCGCTATTCAGGTTATTCTGAAGGCTCTCATGCAAAAATCTCCATGTTCCATTTCATATCCACGAAGCCCCAATATTGTATAGATAAGCCCTGGTCTAATAAGGCAAATCGCTGGGTGCCCTTTTAAGGCTCTGTATCTCCGTTAAGGCGCACTTTGGGAATTTTTTTTCTATGACAAAGTAGGGTTATTTTGACTTCCCCTTTATGCTCCTGAGAAATTAGGAAGTACTTACCGGACATCAGTTTTCACTTTGAATATCCTGTATATCTTAAATACGTAACATTTTTTAAAAATTTGTATCACTTAGTCAGCCTATTTTAAACTTTAGTATCTTCAATTTCTCTATTTCCCATTATTTACTGGACACACTATGTATAATTAATTAATTAAAAAGAAAAAGACAAATATATTTTTAATTAATTTCTACAGCCACTTACAAAAGATAATTATTTTTAACACTAGTGTATAAAAATCCTGCAAGTATCAAGTGACTTGCAAAGTCTTTTATGTCGTGCAGCTCCATTATCAAATAAAGAAGAGGACCTATCCACTTACCCAGTCGAATTACTTACTGAGGTTGTTGAGGTAAACAAGCTTGTTTTAAGGGAAATTTTCTTAAAAGGTTAAGGAGGCGGTCTGCGGCAGTTTTTGTTTACCTAAGGGAATAAACGAACTTGATAGCCAATAGAGATTCTTTTCATACTCAAAGGCACTAGAATTTTTACGTTTTATTACTTGTTAGAAATGTGGAATATTATAGATAGAGTATGAACATAACGCAATAGATTTCATTTGAGTTGAAATAAAATTTTTATAAAAAAAAATTGAACCGACTTCTAAAAGTGCGCTAAAAAGTGAAAAATAACTATAAATTTTTATATGGAACTGAAATTTTTGAAGTCGGCGCCAAACTAATGCCTGACAAAAAGTGATTTGCATAAACACATTAAAAATACTCTATTTGTAATTTCTTTCTTGCCATAATTTGTACATATTAGTAGTTATTTATTTCATTTAGAAATAATATGGCGCCGACTTCAAAAATTTCAATTTTATATAAAAATTTATAATTATTTTTCACTTTTTAGCGCTCTTTTAGAAATCGCTTCTAATTTTTTTTATAAAAATTCTATTTTTCGATTTTTAGTTTTGAATTCATTATGGTATCTATAAATTATTTGAAGTAAGTATTAATCGAGATAAGTGTACTCCAAGGTGGCAAAAAAATACCCATTTTATCCAAAGTTGTTAATCACCCTAAAATGAACCACTAAAAATTCTTTGATTCCTAGAGTTTTCGAAATAACAGTGAAATTGTGCCAAACAAATATTTATTCTGTCATAGTAAATGCACTATCTTAAATTTCAAATTAATTTTAGATTGGTAATGTAGGCCCCAAAACCTTCCAATATCGATATTTAAAGAACTTGAGGCGTAAATTTCTTAGCCCGATATATTTTATACTGTATATTGAGTTTGTATACATCCCAAGAACCCCGTATTATCAATTTTGGATAAAATCGGAAAATGTAAAATTTTCAGTCCCTTATACTGTATCTAATCAACCTAATAGTTTTAAAAAATTAATTTCATATACGACCCCGAAAACCCCCTTATACCAAATCTGAGAAAATGCGAAAAAGATAAAATTTTCAACTCACGATATTGGATCCGCATTATTGAATTTCAAAAAAATAATTTGAACTCCTTAATCTTATCTAAATCTAAACCCTTCAAAGCCCCCCATTACCAATTTTGGATGAAATCTATAAATTTAAAATTTCTAGACCGTCATATTGCATCTGATATATTAGATTTTCTTAAAATAATTTTATATTCACTATTTACATCCTCAAAAAGGATTTAGTCCCACATTTAAACAAAATCGAAATATGTAAAATTTTTAGTCCGTTTATTGCATTTGCATAATAATAGTTAATAGTTAATAATAAGCTTTATTGTTGTAAAGAAATCAATTTTGTTAACAAAGCACCATGCAGAACAAAAAGTTAAAAATAAATATAAACAAAAACGTATGCAACACAAGAAATTGTGACAACAAAAAACTAAAAAAAAAACTTAGATCAATGATAACAATAAACACGTGATTAAAGTCAGTAATCAAAATAAACAGTGTAAATAAACAAAAGTTCATAAATAACAAAATAGGAACCGAAAATAAAATAAAATAAATCTCTACTAAATTAATTTAAAAGTTTACAGTCAAATAAAATAAAGTAAAACATGACAAAAATAGCCATAAAATTATGGTGTAATTTTGAAAGCACAAATACACCTTGTTAAAAATGATCAGCAAAATATTCTTCCAGTGAATAATACGGTCGTGTCACAAGAAAGCCCTTAAGTTTTTTCCTAAGCAGTTTATCGTCCATAATATTTCTATACTTTAGAGGAATTTTGTTATATATTTTAATTCCCTCAAAAATGAGAGACTGTTTAGTGAGAGCAGTCCTGGGAATGGGCAATGGCAGGCCATAATTACGTGTATTATATGGGTTTGGAGTTGAATAATTTTTATATTTTTTATCAATCAGTCCCACTATTTCTAAAATGAAAATGCCTATCGCTGTTAATATTTTGCCCTGAATAAATAAAGGCCTACAATGCTCCTTCATTTTTACATTAAATAAATAACGCACTGCTCGTTTTTGTAAAACAAGAATTGAATTTAATAGCTGCCAACTATAGAATCCCCAAAATGCAATTCCATATCTTAAATGAAATTCAATCAACGAAAAATACACTGTTCTAGCCACATTTGAATCTAATTCCCTTGACACTGTTCGTACCGCATAACACCCGGCAGCCAACTTCTTATTTAATGCCATTATGTGGTCAGTAAATTTCAACTTATCGTCAATAAGTATACCTAAAAATCTAGTCACTAGCTTATTCCCTAAAAAATGATTATTCAAAGGTAAACTATCACAGGTAAATCTGAAACTTAACACTTCGGTTTTAGTAAAATTAAAACTTAAACAATTTGCAGTACACCATTCATTCACTCTAATCAAGTCACACTCGATAATATGTTTCAAATCACAGCCATTCTTTCCACGCCATAAAATTGTTGTGTCATCTGCAAATAATGTAAATGTTCCTCGGATATCAATTTTGGTTAGGTCATTTATATATAAAAGAAAGTGCAGGGGCCCAAGAACAGAACCTTGTGGGACGCCACAACTCAGAAAAGAGACACTGGAAAATTCTCCATCATACTTTACCATTTGCTGCCTATTCGAAAGATAGGAAGCAAACCAATTTAATGCCACTCCTCTAATACCATACAATTCGAGCTTACTCAAAAGTACTTCGTGATTCACACAATCGAACGCCTTTGAGAAGTCACAAAAGACCGCAGCCGCGACATCGCCCTCATTCACACTGATGTAGAGTTTCTCTAAAAAAGAAAAAACTGCGTCCGTAGTGTTCTTAGAAGTCTGAAAACCAAACTGACATTCAGACAGAATGTTATGTTGGCCAAGAAAATTTTTTATTCTTTCTTTAACCAGTTTTTCAATTATTTTTGGAAAGAGTGGGCAGGAGAGATATTGGACGAAAGTTTGTCGGTTGACTCCGATCTCCACCCTTATATATTGGTATTACTGTAGCTGTTTTAAGACATGATGGAAATATACCATTTAAGAAAGAATGATTTACAGCTCTAGACAGGAAATGCAATGCAATGTCAGGCAAATTTTCAAAAACCTTGATCGACATCTCATCCAAACCAGATGTGTTTTTATTTTTTAATTTTGCTATGATATTTTTTAGCTCGTTTACATCAGTGTCAAACAAAACAAAAGAATTGGCTACAGAAATGCCTTTAAATAAATCTAACGGTCTTTTTTGTACATTAATTTTTGATGTTATGTCAGTTGCCACTGAACAGTAAAAGCTATTCAAGGCATTTAGGTCCAAGCCCAACCGATCCTGCACCACACTATTTTTGCCTCTTAAGCTGTTGACTATATTCCAGCTTTCCTTGGCTTTATTTTTAGAATGATCAATCCGACACCTGTAATGTGTTTCTTTCGCCACCTTTATAACCCTCCTATATATAGAGATCTTGAAAAAATACTATTAAATTCTTTATTTACGCCCTCAAGTATCACATACATCAGTTTTGGAGAAAATCGAAAAATTTAAATACACCATACCGACATACATATTGAATCCGACAGATTTAGTTTATAAAAAAATGTTTTAAATTCGTAATCAACACTAACAAAAATTCCCCAATAATGATTTTAGACAAAATCGAGACATGTAAAATCTTTAATCCGCCATCTTGGATCCGCCATGTTTAATTTTTTAAAATAATCTCAATATCCATTTTGAAAAAAATTTGATTTTTTCGTCCGCTACATTGGATCGGCCATATTGAATTTTTTAAAAATAATTTTTGATTCATCATGTGCGACCCCAAAAACTCTCCCGTACCAATTTTGGAGAAATTCGGAAAAAAAAATTTTTTCCACCACATTGGTTGATCATGTTGAATTTTTAAAAATATTTTGCATTCGTTATGTAGGACCGTGAAAATTCCCCAACACCAATTTTGGAGAAAATCGGACAAAATTAAATTTTTTTGTCCGCCATATTAAATTTTTTAAAATAATTTCTGATTCGTTCTATACGATCCTGAAAATTCCCCCATACCAATTTTAGAGAAAATCGGACAAAATTAATTTTTTTGGCCGTCATATGGTCAGCACCATCTTGGATTTCACTGCACCAATTTCCTCCAAAAAAATATGGGACCACCGTAGTAACTTCCTGAACATAACGTAAAAAAATTCATTGAAATCGGTGTTGCCGTTCTGGAGCAATCGGTGTATATACATAGAAAAATCAATTAAAAATAAGGTATTTATTTAAGGTCGAATATTTAGAGTTTTTTAACTTGTATTTACAACACATGTTCCAAATATATATAATAATTGTTAGTTGTCAGAGACAGGGACTGATCCAGCCTCTCTATTTGGAAGGGAGAGGCGATATCACAAGAGTACAGTATTAATCCAAGCCGAATTTTTTTCGCATTTTTTACGAAATCTCGACTCGAAGTTATCCATAATTCATAGCGGCCGGTTGATAGAATATTTTATAGGATATTTACAACAACGCTTTTAGCCTAAAAATGTTGGTGATACTGCAGCTCTGCAGTACACTTAAAAATAACTTTAAATTTTTTACAAATTCTACATTCTACATTAAATTTAATGATTTTGTACTTTCGATCGTGAATAATTTATAATTACTTTGAATTTAAAGCAAATTCATCGAAACATCAGTTCGTTATACATTAAATTTGATTAAATGGTATCTTAACTTTCAATAAACTAACTGAAAAGATATTCCAACTTTCTGTATATTAAAATTAACTCACATGTACCTTAATATTAAAGGAATTTACATTAATATTCATGGTACATTGCATGAGATTCCGGGAGATGTAGCAACTTGTAATGAACTTTTTATTTAGTAGAATAAAAGTTGCTTAAAGGACTCAATTTTCTTATGATCTGTACATCTCTGCCGGTACTGACGGAAACCAATGAGTTCGAAACCGGTCTAGATCGCGGACACTTCCTATGAGAAAAATTTCCACCTTTTCCTGGTAGCAGAATTTTTTGATCTCATATTAATGTTGGTGCATTAAATATGTGATAACTGCAGGCATTAGCGTGTCCTGCAGACACAAACGTGTTTTATACTTTAAAAAAACAGGGGGATAAATCACAGCTGAATATTTTAATACTTATTGTAAAATATTAAAGAATGTTATTGTGAAAGCTAAACAGTTAAGTAATAGAAACCATATTAATTCCTCTGAGAATAAAGTTAGGGCTACCTGGCAAGTTGTTAAACAAATTACTGGTCGAAAAGATAAAACCAGTGCAGTTATTGAAAATTTTTCTTCCAAATTTAGTGATTCTTTAAAGAGAGTCAATAGTTTAAATAATTATTTTATAAATTCATGCCATACCAGTGACTCTCGATGTCATAATTCACAGATTGAAGGGAGAGTAACAAATGCCATTTATTTGTTTCCTACTGATTCTGGTGAGATATTGAAGGTTATAAAGGGTTTAAAAAACAAGAAGTCGGTTGAAGATGATCAGATACCTATCTCTATTTTAAAAGATGTAGGTGACTTTATTTCTGGGCTTTTATCTTTTATTGTAAATTTGTGTTTTACTACAGGTATTTTTTCGGTTAAGCTAAAAAATGCCCATATTAGAGCAATCTATAAGAAAGGGGAGAAATCTGAAGAAAAGAATTATAGACCAATCTCGTTATTGCCTAATATAAGCAAAATTTCTGAAAAAATTTTATTTCAGAGAATTGTAACATTTCTGGATAAGTTCTCTCTAATATCAAATAAACAAAATGGCTTTAGAAAAGGGAAATCCACAGTAAGAGCTTTGTACCAAACACTTATTCAAATTATAGATTCTCTAAATAAAAAAAAAACAAACATTGGCCATGTTCCTGGATCTCTCTAAAGCCTTTGATGCTGCGGATCATAAAACATTATTATTAAAACTAGAAATGTATGGTATAAGGGGTAATGCGCTGCAATTAATAAGATTGTATTTGGCGGACAGGACTGAGTGTGTTGTGGAGTCTGATCTCCATGGTAGGGCTATAGTGTCTCAGAGGATTAAAGTGAAGAGGGGCGTCCCTCAAGGATCAATACTTGGACCTCTTTTGTATATTCTTTACACAAGTGATTTACCCGAAATCTCTGGAGAGCAGACTGTAATATATGCTGATGATACATCGCTTATATTCAGTGAAAGCACGGCGGAGTTGCTATCGATGAAGGTTCAATCTGCGATGAACACTCTCGATGGGTTTCCAAGACACAGTGCATTATGTTTGGTAACAGATTGAATAATCAATTTACATTAACATTTGAGGATACAACATCAGTTGAGGGCGCTGTTGTTTTGGGACTAAACGTCGATAGAAGATTGAACTGGGGGGCGCACATCGAGAGAGTTGCCACTAAAATATCTCAGTATTGTTTCGCATTAAGAATTATTTCGGAGAGAGTTGGAATCGATGCAGCTCTGTCAGCTTACCATGCATTTGTACAGTCCAGACTCAGATATAGTTTGATATTTTGGGGCAATTCCTCTGATATTAATAGAATTTTGATTCTACAAAAAAGATGTTTACGATGTATTTTTGCAATGAAACAATAAGACAGTTGTAGGAATATGTTTATTAGTAACAATATTTTCACGGTTATAGGTATGTATGGATTGGGTGATGTTTATTGATAACAGGGATCTTTTTGAGGGTGCATCTATTAAACATAACTACATTACTAAAAATAAAACAAATCTGCTTTCTGATAAATATAACTTTCGTTTTTTGCAGAAAAATGTCTAGTTTTATATAATAGAAGTTTTTAATTCTTTACCTGAAAATGTACATTTACTACCGAGAAATAGATTAAAGTGTGTCCTGAAAATCTTTTTGTGTAAAAAAGCCTTCTATACATTGAAAGAGTTTTATGAGTGTGATAAAGGCAGCATTGTTTCGACGTAGAATTTTTGTTATTGGCTCTATCGTTAAGTTTTAAGTGTGTGTAAGTTTCCTTGCTATCTAAATTTTTTTCATTTATAATATTGCCCTTTATCTTAAGTTTTAATTGTTGTGTTTTTACTACATTAACTTTATAGAATTATTCAAGAAAGGTATTTAAAACTGTATAATTATTGTTGAGGTTTTTTCTTTTTCATTTTTTTTTTCTTTTTTTATCTACAGCTGGGAATGAACTATAATTTTTATTATGATGTTTATTACAGTAATGATATTTTTTGACATTGTTTCATACCCTTATGGGTTTTTTTTGTAAGTAATACTTATTGGAATAAATAAAGACTTATCTATCTATCTATCTATCTATTTATCTTAAATTCAATGAACACTGGCTGTATATTTGATATACGTAGTCACTTTAAAAAGTAATTATAAAACTTTAAATTTAATGTATGATTACATTACATTTAATAGAATACATTAATTTAGATTAATATAAAAATTATTAAATTTATTGTATTATATTAATTGAATTTAAGAAACGATTTATGAAATTTACTTCCAGCACATTTACCTTAAATTTAATGCACTTCCTTTTTACAGTGTACTTATGCACTGCCCACCACTGACAGGACCAATATCACCCAATGATCCCTGCCCTTATGTTAATTTTAAATTAATGTTGATGATGCAAAACCTTTATTGCATGAGGGTTTTCGTGAACATAAATATTCATTATGTAAAATTATTGGTAAATAATATTTTAGCATCGAAAATTTATACCAGCGTTTTCTACTGACATTTTAGAGACACCCTGTATAAAATTGTTTAAATAAAAGCTAACCAACGTAGTGGTACTCGTCCAATCATTCGTAAGACACTAGAGTGGGGGAAGATGTAGTTATTGCCCAACGAAATGATACTCCATACTTCAAAAATCCCCCCTATTTAATGTATTTTGCAAATATCTCGGTACCCAGTGGACATACAAAAAAGCATTATTGTTTACTGTACTGCAAAGGTATATTTTTAAGTAAAAATAATTGTTTCCCAAAGAAACAACCGAGTTTTCCCTTTTACTTGTTGATCAAAAAATATTTGCCAAATAAAATTCGAAACACAGTCTTGTATCATCTGGAAAAATGGTATGTGAAAAGAAATATTCCATTTCAATTTCATTTTTTTTCGTCCAAGTATAATATTCGTATATAGGGTGAGTCAACGATTGGATGAAGTAGGTTTGTGCCTTTTCGGTGAAATTAACAAAGAAACTATCTTTATTATCTGATACAGTTTATTTTTACGCAGATTTTAAAAATATTTAGGACTCTACAGGGTGAGCCAAAAAACTAGGACAGCATAAAGTTGTATTTTTTTAAATAGAATACCCTATATACGAATCATATTTTCGATTTAGCTTATAATTTTAAATCTTTTTTATTAAGGGTTTACTATAACAAAACTTTAGAGTTTCTGAGATAATTAAGTTTAAAGAAAAAAAGTCACATTTTCAAGCATCAATTCAATCCTAAATAACGTTTTCAATTTTGTGACAAATATATTCAAATTTGGAATTTAGCAAGGCCAAGGACAAGTTAACATAATTTTTATCTAATATTTGCAATAAAAGCTACAGGGTGTTGAACACATCGGCTCAAATTTCAACAAGTTTAAATGAATAAATATCTTTTTTTTTTAAATGTTACACTCTGTATATTTTCATGTTATTTAATAGAGTAATAAAAACTCTAAAAGTTTTGTTCAATATATCCTATACCTATTTATAATAGTTTTTGAGATATTTCAGATTTTCTTATTTTCTATACTTTTTTACAGAAATAGTCTTCATTATCATAGTAGCCATGGCAAAAACAATATAAAAGAACATTTTTCTGTGTGTCGAATTTATAACCGCAATCGCTTCTTTTGGTTTTTATGTAGTGTAGTTAGGTTTTTTTTGCATTCATCTTATATTATAAAATGAATTTTCCAAAGAATGAGTTAATAGATATGATTTATACAATAGGAGAGGCTCAAAAAAATTGCCTTCTTGCTCAAAGAATTTACAAAATGAAATATCCTGATCGACGCCAACCTCATACCCATACTTTTCAAAACTTAATGCAAAGATTTAATTCTTCTGGTACTGTTGATTATCCAAAACGTAAAGTGGTCAACAAACCAGTAACTAATGAAGAAAAAGAACTACAAGTATTGTTAAATGTTCAGGAAAATCCTTCTATTGGTAGCCGTCAGTTAGCAGCATTATGTGAAACATCACAATCCACCGCTAATCGTACTACCAAGAAATATAGGTATCATCCATATCACATGGAATTACACCAAGAATTGCATGGATAGGATTTTGAAAGTCGTGTAAACTTTTGTCGTACAATAAATGCGGAGATTCAATTAAATCCAAATTTATTATGCAAGGTAATGTTTAGTGATGAAGCTACTTTTAGAAGTAACGGTGCCGTAAATAGACGCAACATGCATTATTATGCCACAGAAAACCCATTTTGGATTAGAGAGGTGCAACATCAAAACCACTGGTCATTAAATGTTTGGTGTGGTATTTATCATAATCGAATTATTGGACCCCACTTTTTTAATGAACCACTAAATGGCCATAGTTACCTGAACTTTCTACAAGAAGAACTACCCCAACTGCTTCAAGGTCTCGATAGGGATGAGCTCGACAGTATGTGGTTCCAGCACGATGGTGCGCCTCCGCATTACCATCGTGAAGTTCGTGCGTTTTTGGACCAACGATATCCGCAAAAATGGATTGGACGTGGAGGTTTCATTGAGTGGCCACCAAGGTCTTGCGACATCACCCCATTAGATTTCTTCCTATGGGGTTATATTAAAAATAAGGTGTATGTTAATCCACCAACAACAGTGGAAGATATGCGAAATAGGATTAGGGATACCTGTAGAACAATAACGCCACTAATTTTGTCCAGGGTCCGAGAAAATCTGCAAAAAAGACTAAATTTGTGCATTGCACAAGAGGGTCGTTTATTTGAACACTTATTAAAAAGAAATAATTAATCTCAGTATTTAATAGATAATTTTTTTGTTTCAATTTAGTATAAAAGTAAATATGTATTTGCCTTGTCGTTATTGTTGTGTTAATTTTTTCACATTATGTTTAATTAAACTATTGCCGTTGTAATATAACGAATAATGTATTTCATCATATTTAACCACATTCTGTTTGTTTCTGTAGTTTCTTTATATTATTTTACATGGCTACTATGATAATGAAGACTATTTCTGTAAAAAAGTATGGAAAATAAGAAAAACTGAAATATCTCAAAAACTATTATAAATAGGTATAGGATATATTGAACAAAACTTTTAGGGTTTTTATTACTCTATTAAATAACATGAAAATATACAGGATGTACCATTTAAAAAAAAGATATTTATTCATTTAAACTTGTTGAAATTTGAGCCGATGTGTTCAACACCCTGTAGCTTTTATTGCAAATATTAGGTAAAAATTATGTTAACTTGTCCTTAGCCTTGCTAAATTCCAATTTGAATATATTTGTCACAAAATTGAAAACGTTATTTAGGATTGAATTGATGCTTGAAAATGTGACTTTTTTTCTTTAAACTTAATTATCTCAGAAACTATAAAGTTTTGTTATAGTAAATTCTTAATAAAAAAGATTTAAAATTATAAGCTAAATCGAAAATACGATTCGTATATAGGGTGTTCTATTTAAAAAAATACAACTTTATGCTGTCCTATTTTTTTGGCTCACCATGTAGTCCTAAATATTTTTAAAATCTGCGTAAAAATAAACTGTATCAAACAATAAATATAGTTTCTTTGTAAATTTCACCGAAAAGGCACAAACCTACTTCATCCAATCGTTGACTCACCCTGTACTTATAAAGAAGCGATTATGTCCGAAATATTACAATATGGAAAGAAAGGAAAATGTAAAAAATCGGCACCCCCCCCCCCCTGAATGGATACAACCTGTCCCAGTTTATTCACCACCGTATGGAAAAATATAGATTTTATATCAGGAAATCCTGGGAAGTAAATGCCGAAAATAGTGCTTTAAATGGGTCTTTCTGAAAATGTTATGGTTTCAAATAATTTGAAAATCTTACGATCAGCCAACTATTTCCATCACATCTCTATGTATTGTTGGATGTTAGATACGTATCTGAGGTAAAAGAAAAATCGTGCAGCCCCAAAATAATTTTCTAGCGCCGGAAAACACCCTCTGAATATGGTGAAAATGAGAGTCAGCTCCTAGAATAGTACTTTGATCTTAATGAATCGAAATATATGAATTTTAAGGTGCATTAGGCGTAAATTAAGAGTAAAGATTAGCGCCTATTCAAAAAATTTGAATCACACCCCCTTAGGGGTGGAAACTATCCCCATATTTTACCACTGATCGAAAATATCAATGACTGCTAGAAAAGCTGAAAAGGTTTAATTTTTGAGGAGAGGCAGGAAAGGCAGAAGGTTTATGGTATTATTCGAAAACCACCCCATAGATTTGCAAGAAACTACCACAAATTCCAATTCTAAAAAATTCACAAAAAATAGTTACAGGCAAAAGAGTAAATATAAAACAAAAAATTGAATTTTTCATTTTTTTTGTTCATTGTTTTTTTTTTTCAATATTTATCTGGTAAAAAATAGTTTTTCTCTTTCTTAATAGATCACGCAGATGGATAATTTAATTCTCTACAAAAAGTATTCCATTAAGTATACCCGAATTTTGCTTCGTTTTCGAATTATATTTAAAAAACTGAAAGAGTTGCATTTTTACCGCTATCTCTAAATTACATCCTCTAATTTAGTAGCACTCCGTGGTTTTCCTATCTTGACCAAATGAACGATTTATGCAATAAAAACCCTTGAATGTCTTAGTTCCTTATCGCTCTGTTTTTTTATGACATAATCACTAGCCTAATATTCGCACTAACAATGGTCGAAGAGATTTATTGAAATTTCCATTACTACTAATTTCGTTAAAAAATAGTCCCACAAAGCACATTTTTCCATAAACAGAAAATAATCCATTATATATCTCGCGATTCCCGCGGGGTTAACCAACATCGGGATAAAACGAGCTAAAGCTGAAAATAGGGGCTATAAACAAAATGTAAAGAACTGCAGCGTTGGCTGCAGATGCATACAAATATATTATTAACGGTTAAGCTCTTTCGAACTTTTAGAGAGCCACATGAACAATGGAAAATAGACATAAAAGTACTTTTCTTTTAAAAATTCATCTCTAAATGCGTTTTGTAGTTTTGCGACTCTTCAGTGGTGTTGGAATTTGCCACGAGAAAAAATAAAATGTGCGTTAATTGCGAAGTAGTAGCTATCTGTTGGACTTCCATTGTCTTTATTTTTGCTGAATATCACGACGTTTCGGCTAGTAGTTATCTCTAGCCGTTTTTAAGTGAAACTAAATAAATCCATTAGCTACATGACTATTTATACTAAAAGTAAATGCAGTAGAGTATGACTGAGATGGGTGCAGTCATGCCTGCTATGGCAAAATCATATTTTTTTATGTTGCATTTAGTTTTAGTTTACAATTACTAAGAAGTGGTTTCCATACTTCTCTTATATCTAAAGATGGCTTACTAAAACAACTCGGGTTCTGATGTATAACCGCGGCTTCTTTGAATTTCCGTTTTCTCTAATGTTGTTCTCGGTGTAGTATTTTAGCTCCAGACCATTTTATGTGGTGTCCATGAGTCCAGGCATGGTTGGCGGCACCAGATTTTTCTGTTTCTCCTCGAGATGTGCATTTTGGTGTTCTTTGATCCTTACCTCAAGAGGTCTCTTTGTTTCACCAATGTAGGAATTGCCACATTCACATGGTATTTGATATACACAGTTCTTCATGTCTCTTTGAGTTGTTGGTTTGACCCTAGTGAGCCGACTTCTCAGAGAGTTATTTGAATAGAAAACAACGTTGATGTTATATCGTATTTCTATTCTTCTAACTTTTTCTGAAATGCCTTTAACATAGGGGATGTTCAATACTGGTTTTCGTTCTTCATTCGTTGTCAATATTGTTCTATTTCTGCGTTGTTCAAGAAATTTATGCGCTAGATATACTGGGTATCCGTTGTCTGTCAGATCATTTTTAATATAATCTATCTCTTTCATCAAGTTCTCATTGGAGTTGCAGAGAGTTAAGGCTCTATCTACGAGATTTCTTATAATTCCTTGTTTGGTGTTGTTGGACTGATTAGATGAATAATTAAGGTATTGTCCTGTGTGCGTGGGTTTTATGTAAACCGAAATTCGAATTTGTCGGCCATTTCTTTCAAACCTTCGAACTTCATATTGGTTTTTTTAAGCATAGCATAGATTAAATACAGTCAAATGTAGTGCTTAATATAAACACATACAGGGTTTTGTTACAGAATCGGATGAGCCTCTCATATGAGAATGCATTGCTTATTTGATAAAAAATCGCTTGGACTTCTTTTAAATGCATTTTTTTCGATGATAAGGTATTATATAGAGTAAATCAAAGAGGTGCTACGTATATTAACTTAAATTTGTTTAAACAAACTGTATACATATCTCAAATCGTTTCGAAATATTTACACTTTTGACTTTTAAAATTATTTACTATTTTACTCATCATCGTTAACAGTACGAACATCTAAATTTACCCCGGAGCGGTAATAATTAATAATTATATAATATCAGTCCGGCATCATGCTCTACGAGTAATATACTACCGGTACTTTATTGAATCGGATATTAAGTAGACAGTTGTGTTCTGTGCATTTTGCTCTCGGTTCAGTACAGAACCAAAATGAAAATGGCGAAGAATAAATTCTCTATTCCCTTTCTTAACAGTCTTAAGGAGAAAAAACAACTTTTCCAAATACATTGTGACGCGTTTTCGTAGGCGGTGAGCGGGGGTAGCAGGTTGTGCTCTACGGCTCTTCTTCGTTCACAGCAGCGGAACATCGGTCAGTGGATATTTCTCGTGCAGACAGTCATCGGTCAAATGCTCAGCGCAGGGGTATCGGGTCAGCGGCAGCTACGTAAATTTGGGATATCCCTGCTCTCTCAACTGATCAATGGTTTGACTGCCTGAAGGTCAAAACATCCACTCGGGGGTCGGTTCTCGGGCGCCACCCTCGGGATTTAATGTGGTCGAGGGCCCACTTTATGCACCGGGCAGCTTGTTACAGTGGAGAAACGGCAAGCCAGGGGTTAATTGCGTGTATTAGTGCTGGCTGCCGGCTGCCAATTGTTACATGTGATGGTAAAAATGGGACTAGGTAATAAAACAAACGGTTATAAAACATCCTGTATCCTGTATTCCCGTATCCCATTCTTTTATACAAAGACATGGCCCAAAACTAACTTAAAATCTAAGATATACAACACTATTAACAAATAAACGGTCTGGAGGGCAAGAGTATGTTTTGAGAGCTGTTCACGGTAGCTCATACTGTTCGGTTGCGCTGAAGACGGTAACCCGGCGGTATCATTCGCGACGCTATTCACATACCTCGTACTATACGGTCGCGACGCTACTCACGACGGCTTGTACGCAAATTATCGCGCCTCGTATCTAAAATCCGCGTTCACGGTTCACGGCGCTTCGTATTAAAATTCGACCGACGGCGGTATACGCGGTATGTAACAATAACACGGCATCGATCGGCGATAGGCGACGTCTCTATACGGCGACGGTCTTTACACGCGGCGGCGGCGATAGGCGTCGGGGCGGCAGTTGTTTAGCGCCCTTGTCCACGGACCTCGGCGGGCACCTGGCGGTAAAACACGTTCCTGGTCATTACGAAAACAATAACAAACTTACGGCATCAGTGCGTGTGTATATCGGTGACGGTAGGAAGGAAAGAAAGGAACTGACGCTGCCCGTTCTTATAAGGGTTCTCGACAGCGTCAGCAGGATGGAACGACATTGCTCGTTCTTATAAGGGTCCTCGACAATGCCGACCAACAGCGGTAGGAAATTAAGAAAGGAACCGTCACTGCCCGTTCTTATAAGGGTCCTCGACAGTGACGGTAGGATGACACAACATTGCCCGTTCTTATAAGGGTCTTCGACAATGCTGGCCATTAGACGGGTAGGACGTAAGGAAGGAAATGTATGGTAAACACCATACACACACAAGCCTAGCCTCACCTACATTACTAGACCAGGAAGGCGCGGCCCAGCAGGCGACCCAGTCCAGTCCGTTTGAACTGTGGACCCGGGTGGAGAACGTATAGTTCTCAGCGAAATAATGGTCTGTTCGGACTTAAATAGACGGCTCGAACTCCCACTACGCTGACGTGTGACGGTGTCCGGTGATCGCGCATACGATACTGCTGTATGCGGCGCGCGATTACCACGGTCGGAGGCTCTGAAAATCTCGGAAAATTATATTTCCCGGAATAGCGCGGTGAATCTAATTATATTCCGGTAATATTAAAACTTTAAGCAATCTTATCCCGCAAGAATCAGATTTTTCGGATGTAAATTAAATAAATTAAATCCCGGCGAACATACACTTGCCCAAAAATTTAGTAACTTCGTTACAACATAAACCGTAAAATTATTTAATTCTAAAACATATATGTATATACAGGGTGTCCGGTAAGGTGAGGTTCACGATTCGTCTACTATGTATTTTTTTTTTATATATGTACACCGATTACTCCGGAACGGCTGCACCGATTTGAATAAAATTCTTTACTTTATGTTCAGAAATTTGCGGGGGTGGTCCCATATCTTTTTGGATGAAATTGGTGCAGTAAAATCCAAGATGGCGCTGACAATATGGCGGTTAAAGAAATTAATTTTTTCCGATTTTCTCCAAAATTAGTTTGGGGGAATTTCCAGGTCATACACAACGAATCTGAAATTATTTTTAAAAAATTCAATATGACAATTGGATCCCAATATGGCGGATGGAAAAAATCAGCTTTATCCGATTTTCTCCAAAATTAGTATGGGGGAGCTTTTCGGATCGCACATAACCAGTCTAAATTTTTTTTTTAATTCAATATGGCGTATCCAATATGACGGTTAAAAAATTAATTTTGTACAATTTTTTTTTCAAAATTGATATGGGGGAGTTTTTGGGATCGCACATTACGAATCTGACATAATTTAAAAAAATTAAATATGGCGAATCCAAGATGGCGGATTAAAGATTCTACATATCTAGATTTTGTTTAAAATTAGTATTGGGGGATTTTTGTTGGTGTTAATTACGAACTTAAAATATTTTTTCAAAAGTCAATGTGGCGGATTCAATAGGGCGTCCTAAAAACTTTACATTTTTCGATTTTCTCCAAAACTTATATAAGAGATTCTTGAGGGTGTAAACTATGAATTTAAAAGTATTTTTTCAGGATTTAATATGGCGAATCCAATATAGCGGACTAGAAATTTTACATTTTTAGATTTTGTTCAAAGTGAATCGTTTTTGAGGATGTAAATAGCGAATATAAAATTATTTTAAGAAAATCTAATATGTCAGATATGACGGTCTGGAAATTTTAAATTTCTGAATTTTATCCAAAATTGGTACTAGAGGGTTTTGAAGGGTTTACATTTAGATTTTTTCAGATTTGGAATTAGGACGTTTTCGGGGTTGTGTATTACGAATATGAAGTTAATTTTTACAACTATTAGGTTGATAAGATACAATATGAGGGACTGAAGATTTTACATTTCCCTATTTTGACTAAAATTGATATTGCGGGGTTCTTTGGGCGTATACAAATTCAATATGCACTATAAAATATATCGAGCTAAGAAATTTACGTCTTAAGTTTTTTAAATATCGATATTAGAAGGTTTTGGGGCCTATATTATCAATCTAAAATTAATTTGAAATTTAAGATAGTGGATTTACTATAACAGACAAAATATTTGCTTGACACAATTTCATTGGTATTTGAAGAACTCTAAGAATCAAATGATTTTAGTAGTTCACTTTAGGGTGATTTACAACTTTGGATAAGATGGTACTTTTTTGTCACCTTGGAGTTATTCCAAGGTACACTAATCTCGATTAGTGCTGAGTTCAAATAATTTATAGATATCGTAACGAATACCAAGCTAAAAATCGAAAAATAAAATTTTTATAAAAAAAATTGAACCGACTTCTAAAAATGCGCTAAAAAGTGAAAAATAACTATACATTTGTATATGATATTGACATTTTTGAAGTCGGTACCAAATAACTTTTAAATGAAACAAATAACTACTAATATATACAAATTATGATAAGGAAGCAGTTACAGATAAAGTATTTTCAATCTGTTTAAGCGAATCACATTTTGTCAAGTATTAATTTGACGCCGACTTCAAAAATTTCAATTTTATATAAAAATTTATAGTTATTTTTCACTATTTAGCGCATTTTTAGAAGTCGTTTAGATTTTTTTATAGAAATTTTATTGAACTATTTATTACTTTTAGTATCTCATTAGAATGGGCAGGTAAAAAATAAAGGAAATTTATTAGTCTTCTTTTAATTTCTGAACAACTTTGATATGAAGAATTAATAGAAATAAATTAATAAAATAATTATTTAAATTATTCACTGAAGGTTATTAAACTTGGAAGAAAAGTTTTCAATAACTGTACAGGGTGAGTCAACGATTGGATGAAGTAAATTTGTGCCTTTTCGGTGAAATTTACAAAGAAACTATATTTATTGTTTGATACAATTTATTTTTACGCAGATTTTAAAAATATTTAGGACTCTACAGGGTGAGCCAAAAAACTATGACAGCATAAAGTTGTATTTTTTTAAATAGAACACCCTATATACGAATCCTATTTTCGATTTAGCTTATAATTTTAAATCTTTTTTATTAAGGGTTTACTATAACAAAACTTTATAGTTTCTGAGATAATTAAGTTTAAAGAAAAAAAGTCACATTTTCAAGCATCAATTCAATCCTAAATAACGTTTTCAATTTTGTGACAAATATATTCAAATTTGGAATTTAGCAAGGCCAAGGACAAGTTAACATAATTTTTGCCTAATATTTGCAAAAAGCTACAGGGTGTTGAACACATCGGCTCAAATTTGAACAAGTTTAACTGAATAAATATCTTTTTTTTTTAAATGGTAGACCCTGTGTATTTTCATGTTATTTAATAGAGTAATAAAACCCTAAAAGTTTTGTTCAATATATCCTATACCTATTTATAATAGTTTTTGAGATATTTCGGTTTTTCTTATTTTCCATACTTTTTTACAGAAATAGTCTTCATTATCATAGTAGCCATGTAAAATAATAAAAAGAAACTACAGAAACAAACAGAATGTGGTTAAATATGAAGAAATACATTATTCGTTATATTACAACGGCAATAGTTTAATTAAACATAATGTGAAAAATTAACACAGCAATAACGACAAGGCAAATACATATTTACTTTTATACTAAATTGAAACAAAAAAAAAATACCTATTAAATACTGAGATTAATTATTTCTTTTTAATAAGTGTTCGAATAAACGACCCTCTTGTGCAATGCACAAATTTAGTCTTTTTTGCAGATTTTCTCGGACCCTGGAAAAAATTAGTGGCGTTATTGTTCTACAGGTATCCCTAATCCTGTTTCGCATATCTTCCACTGTTGTTGGTGGATTAACATACACCTTATTTTTAATATAACCCCATAGAAAGAAATCTAATGGGGTGATGTCGCAAGACCTTGGTGGCCACTCAATGAAACCCCCACGTCCAATCCATTTTTGCGGATATCGTTGGTCCAAAAACGCGCGAACTTCACGATGGTAATGCGGAGGCGCACCATCGTGCTGGAACCACATACTGTCGAGCTCATCCCTATCGAGACCTTGAAGCAGTTGGGTAGTTCTTCTTGTAGAAAGTTCAGGTAACTATGGCCATTTAGTGGTTCATTAAAAAAGTGGGGTCCAATAATTCGATTATGATGAATACCACACCAAACATTTAATAACCAGTGGTTTTGATGTTGCACCTCTCTAATCCAAAATGGGTTTTCTGTGGCATAATAATGCATGTTGCGTCTATTTACGGCACCGTTACTTCTAAAAGTAGCTTCATCACTAAACATTACCTTGCATAATAAATTTGAATTTAATTGAATCTCCACATTTATTGTACGACAAAAGTTTACACGACTTTCAAAATCCTGTCCATGCAATTCTTGAAGTAATTCCATGTGATATGGATGATACCTATATTTCTTGGTAGTACGATTAGCGATGGATTGTGATGTTTCACATAATGCTGCTAACTGACGGCTACCAATATAAGGATTTTCCTGAACATTTAACAATACTTGTAGTTCTTTTTCTTCACTAGTTACTAGTTTGTTGACCATTTTACGTTTTGGATAATCAACAGTACCAGAAGAATCAAATCTTTGCATTAAGTTTTGGAAAGTATGGGTATTAGGCTGGCATCGATCAGGATACTTCATTTGTAAATTCTTTGAGCAAGAAGGCAATTTTTTTGAGCCTCTCCTATTGTCTAAATCATATCTATTAACTCATTCTTTGGAAAATTCATTTTACAATATAAGATGAATGCAAAAAAAAACCAAACTACACTACATAAAAACCAAAAGAAGCGATTGCGGTTATAAATTTGACACACAGAAAAATGTTCTTTTACATTGTTTTTGCCATGGCTACTATGATAATGAAGACTATTTCTGTAAAAAAGTATGGAAAATAAGAAAAACTGAAATATCTCAAAAACTATTATAAATAGGTATAGGATATATTGAACAAAACTTTTAGGGTTTTTATTATTCTATTAAATAACATGAAAATATACAGGGTGTACCATTTAAAAAAAAAATATTTATTCATTTAACCTTGTTCAAATTTGAGCCGATGTGTTCAACACCCTGTAGCTTTTATTGCAAATATTAGGTAAAAATTATGTTAACTTGTCCTTGGCCTTGCTAAATTCCAAATTTGAATATATTGGTCACAAAATTGAAAACGTTATTTAGGATTGAATTGATGCTTGAAAATGTGACTTTTTTTCTTTAAACTTAATTATCTCAGAAACTATAAAGTTTTGTTATAGTAAACCCTTAATAAAAAAGATTTAAAATTATAAGCTAAATCGAAAATACGATTCGTATATAGGGTGTTCTATTTAAAAAATACAACTTTATGCTGTCGTAGTTTTTTGGCTCACCCTGTAGAGTCCTAAATATTTTTAAAATGTGCGTAAAAATAAACTGTATCAAACAATAAACATAGTTTCTTTGTAAATTTCACCGAAAAGGCACAAACTTACTTCATCCAATCGTTGACTCACCCTGTACTGGTTCGGTTTTTTCGATTAGCAATTTGTTTAACAACTTGCCAAGTAGTCCTAACTTTATTTTCCGAGGCATTAGTATGATTTTCATTATTTAACTGTTTAGGTTTTAGAATAGCATTTTATTTTATTGTTCTGTTGTTCTTTGCTTAATTTTAAAACCAGTTTAAATCTGCAGGATACTCTTATGCTTGCAGTAATCCAACAACCGATCCTGGGTAGAATTGTACTTTTTTGTGACTAAAATCTTGTCTAAAAGAACTGAGAAAATACCCAAAAAATATACTATATGTCACACTTGCTGAATCTGAACCATATGGTGGTAACCAATCAACATTTTCAAGCTCTTCTCTAAAAGGTCGTAAATATGTATGGATAGTGGAGCAATTCCGATATCAAATTTCGCATTTGGGAGTCGAATCATCATTGTGTATATTGTTTAATTTTATGAAATACTACAGATATTGCAGTGTATTGTGCGTCAGATCTCAAATCAAATATATTTCAATAATCATTTTTACACCCTTAATGCGTATAATTTTGTTTAAATGACCTGAAAAGTTTTGTTATGTTAATATATCTTCTATGGCAGTCCTGAAGCTTGACATTGTTTTTCAGGCTTTTATTTTGTCCATCCCTCTCAGAAGATTATTTATTGTTAAATAATACAAGCTGAAATCCAAAGTAAGGACCATAAACGAAGTGTAGAGAACTGCAGTATTGTCTGCACGTGCATACAAATATATTATTAAAGGTTTAGCTTCGTATAGATTTGCGGCAGCCACGTGTGCCGCATAAACTAAAGGTAAAACTACAAAATGGATTTTCCTCTTCGAAGCTTTCTTTAGGCATAACTTTTACAATTATTTATAGTATAATAAGAACTTTCCGCATTTTTAGGATCTTGTGACCAACTAGAAACTTATAATTTTTTTATGTTTGTCTCTGTTCTGTATGTCACAAGCTTGTAACTACGTCACATCTTTTTATGAAATTTTGATGAAAATGACCTTGATATAAAAATATAAAAATTATATATTTTTGACTTGTTTTGTATAATTGTACGTACTACATGTCTTTCGAACAGGTCACAAATGATTTATAAACTTACCTAAAGTTGAACAGTAAAAAGTTAGTAAAGCTGATTATGTAAAGTTGTTAATTTCCAATCTTTGAAAAATCCACAGTGCCTGAATCAGCTAGCTCTTATTATTGTGGCAATTATAAATGGGCGGGGTTTAAGAATACACTTGCTCCAAACTACAAAACAGCTCTTCCTGTAGTTGCTCCTACCGAAAAATTAAATTCAAGGCGCCATTTGTAGCTTAAAACTGATAAAATCGGGACTCTGGGAAAGTTTTGTCTCTACAGATAAACTATTGCTTCAGGTTATCCAAATAAAACATAATACATATACTCAACTAGAAGTTTAATTTTATAATATTATACTGTACAAGTAGCAAAATAATAATAAAGCAAAAGTGACATTATTTGTCAACAAGAATTGCAGTTTTCTTTACTTTACATTGGTATTAAGTTTTTTTTACAAATTTCAACAATTCAGCTACTTATCTGTTTGACGGTACTCATTCTAGGGCTAGTCACCAAATTATGGTTTTGGGCAAAAACATATTGAACATTATAGCAGTTCTATGAACTCATTATAGAATCGTACACTTGTCTCCTATGTAACTGGTAAATGTGGCCAAAAGAAAAACCAGCGCAACACATTAGTGAGTGTTGCCTTTGTTTTTGCGTATTTACCATATTTAGAAAAATGCAGCTATTAGAGTAACGGTATAGTTCCTGCTTTGAACAAAAGGTTTAACTTTGAGGATAAAATAAATCTGGAAGGAAAAGAATAAAGGTGAGTCTTGAAGAAAAGGGATATATCTTGAAGAAAAACGGATAAAGTTTGATAAAATACGACTTAAGCCTTGAAGAAAATCGAATAGTATCTTAATGAAAATCGGATAAAGCTGGCCAATAAAACAAAAAGGAACATCTCACTGACCCTGTAAATTTAGGAGGTTATGGCTTGCATAAAATAAGAGTAATTTAATTTGTTGAACTGGACGATTATAATGAAAAATATTGTGTAGAATATAGTTACCTGATTTTAGTGTAGATTTATATACATTGAATTTAGACATTTCGCTTGTATTTCGGCATTATTTGATTTAAAATGTTATTCTTTTTCAGAATATAATTGAAAATCTAATCTTTAGAAGAGTTTTATCACCATACTGCCGATATATCCTATAAATTACTATTTAGTTTGATAAACTTTTATAAGGTGGTTCCGAAATAAATTTTATATCAATAAATGATTTTTCAGTATTTTTGGACTACTTTTTATGATTAGATTCAAATTATCTGCATCAGAAAAAGACATTTTCCTTAATTCTTGGTTTCTGTAGGAGAGGTATAAGATTCTGAACTTAGCTTATAGACAAAAAGTCAAGAAAGTGCCGTTTGTATTAAGTTGCTACCCGAAATCCATTTTTTTGGGAAATATGGAAATATTTCTAAGAAACACAGATAATTTTGTGCTTTAACAATTTTACACAACTGCAAATTTGACCAGTTGCAGAGAAAATGGCTGAATTCGAAAATGTCAAAAATAGAGTGTTAAACAGGCATCTAAATATTAGAAAAATATTAGACAGGACATATTCCCAAATTCAGTATTATCTATCCAAAAACAGCAACAGAAAGAGATAATCAATTTACCGACACGAAAATCGGAAACCCCGTTAAATCGTGGCTCTAGTTAAGATTTATGCCAGTAGATGGCGAGATGCATAAAATCTTTTGCAAAATTTTAAATTTGAATAAAACAAGAGTAAAAGTAAAAAACGAATGTTACAGTTTGCCTGTTAATCTGATGGTGAGACTGTGTGGTCTCGTACAAATCAGGCTGCAACACTGCCCAACAGTATTGTGGTGTGTAGGTATTAGTTAAACATCAGTGCTTATAAACTGAAAACTTAAGGTTTCTACTAGAAGACAAAATGCAAAGGAAAAAAAAACAAGAACCTCCGAGTTCTTAAGCGATATTAAAAGAATTCCTTCAATAAAACATGCAATAACTGCTAAAATCTTTTTCAAAAAATCAAAATTTCAGTAAGAAATAAAGAAATGTATTTGCCGTATTTAAATAGTTGTTATATATGTAATTCTCCTTTCAGACGGAGAAAAGAAAAAAATATATATATATATATATATATATACAAACAGTTTATTTCCTGCAAATACCGCTCTGGTTCTCTCTCCATATGCGTTTCGACCACCTTATGATCTCGTCTGTGGAGCAACATTAGCAGGAAATAATTTGTATATGAAATATAAATTTTATTCCTTATAATTGTATTAAAAGTAGCAGCAAATTATTTTCCCGTTCGTGGTTTTAAGTAAGAAATAAGACAAATTGTTCGTATTGTTTTCCTTCTAACATTCCTTTAATCATTTATTTCTATTCACGTATTATTATTAGGAATTCACATATTTCTTCCGACGACATCGTCAACGACTTTTTATCGAGCTACGTCCACCAACTGACCATCAACGGTTACAACAAAAACCTGCAACCCGTAATGACTATTAGACCATTAAGTGGAATTATTTAGTCATTTCGACAATTATCGAGGGATTCCTTTCCGTATTTTTTTACGTTCTTGGGGAGTTTTTGTATAAACATAACGATATTTTTTTTAACATGCAGTTAAATTTTGAGTTGACAGAGGAAGTAATTGACGATAAAAATCAAGCAGAAAATCTCTCCGTCTTTTTCTCTAAGTACGGCATTATTTTCAAAGTACATACTTAGTTGTTGTCTTTTCATGAAGTGAAGCACAATACGAGTCAAGGATTCAATGAATGAAATTTAAGTTTATGAACTATAGATGAAATTTATGATTGAAACACAGGGTGTCCGGCAGGCGCCGATCCAAGGGGGGGCGGTGGGGGCGCTCGCCCCCTTCAAGAGCTTATAGTTCAGGAAAATAGACCCGATTTTGCCTCTTATACTATAATTTATTCAAGAACCAGAGACTAATAAATTATTTTTACCATTTTTTTCTTCGCAAACTACCTGTGTTCTTTAGTCCGGTGTCTTTGGCAAAATCTGTTAGACACATATATTTTTCATAGGAATGGGTTAGAAATTTTATAATCAAAAATACCGGTCTATAATAATAGGCTATTTGGGTTGGATAACAATAGATATTTGGAAGTGTCAAGTGTTAAAAATGATTTTAATCCCTGTCATAGGCGTCGGAAGGAGGTTTATTTTATCACTAAGTATTTATGTTATAGAATATTATTTCAGTAAAAAACTTAAAATAAAAATATTTTATAATATTATTTTATTTCTTACGATTTCTTAATAATTCAGATATATTACAAAATATAGATAATTTTGACATATTTAACACAAATCACAACTGTATTTTTAATTTTGGCATAGAAACCGTTTTAGTTATAATTTAAATACTAAAATACAAGAAATTAAACATATATAAAAAATAAATTCGTACATATAATATAAAATTTTATTTTTGGCTATCGGTCAGTTTATTATTAATTAAAAAATTTTTTAGGACATTTAAGGTTTCAGTTTATTTATTTCTTAAACCATCTGTAGAATTACAATTAAACACTAAAAAGGGATTCAAATCTAATTAATTTTTATATGTTACAGTTAAAATTACACTTACTTATTTTTATTTCTATTGCACTGACATCTTAATTTAATTTACTTTATTATATGGAAATCCGATAGCCTCAAAAAAATAAAATAAACGTGTTAATTCTACACGCTTAAGAAAAAGACACACATACATTAATAAAATAATAAAAAAATTACGGCTAATTGGCATTAAATATATATAAAATTAAAGAGTAGGACACACTAAAATAAAAGTATATAAAAAAATACAAAAATATATAAACGACATTAAACAAAAAATGCAACTAAAACAAAAATTTAAATAATAAATTGTGTTTACACCGGTAAACATTACGTATCAAATTCCTAATCAAAGTCAGTAAAGCTATCTTCGTTCAAATTAATTATAATTGGTTCCTCTATCTTACCTATCATAAGATCCAGGATTTTCCCAATTTTCCGCAGTAACTTTATTCAAAAAAAAATTTCTAAAATTCAGTTAAATTACTAATTTTGTAAGTTATGTTATTTCTAACAACTCTATCTTTTACTTTAGAGAGATATTTCCTTCTTCAACGGACAGTTTGCGCACGATTATAAGAATGGTTTTTTCAAGCAAAAATTAAGTTCCCTGAGCAATTTCCAGAGCTCAGTTCTTTTAATTTCAGGTAAATCTCGATCTTCATTAATTTTAATTAGAATTTTGTCGACGGTTGGGATCTGCTTCTCATAATAAAATGTATGTACAACTCCTTTCATTGCAGTTTTCATCTCTTCATCCAACGAGGTTTTTCGTCTGCCTGGGATCGAATGTGGCTTGGGAGTATTAACAATTCCTGTAATTTTTTTCTGCTTCAGTATTCGGTACATAGTAGATTTTCTAACTCCTGTCATGTTGGAACACATCTCAGCAGAGCGTTCGACATTATTATGTAGATATTGATATCTTAAAGCATCATAAACATTCATCATAATAAGTTTTTCGTTGGGGAAAAAATGCCTTGGTTTAACGATTTTGGAATAAATATAGAGGTGGAAGGATAAATTTTTGGGTATCTCAAATAGTATATAAAAACAAGCGCAAACAAAATAAATCACACTGTAAGGTGTGCTTTGCTCACTGACAGAAATTAAATTGAACTATCAGAAATTTTATTGCTGCAGTAAATGTATAAAAGCTTATAATATTTAAATATAATTAGATTTACGGCAGTCCTCAGTTACCTGCAGCACTGGAGCAGGTACGTTGGAGGTTTCAGTAACAGTTTTATTACTCTCTCTAGTTCTTGAATAGAGTATAGGAATGTGTATGCTGGCGATCGCCCCCCTCCTGCCAAGGGCTTTGAGTTCAGAAAAATAGAACCGATTCTGCCTTTTATATCATTATGTGTATGCTGCTGGCACTCCTACCGTTGACAACATTTTATTGTTGCGATAGCCGCTCCCCAAAAGCTTTGAGTTTAGGAAAATAGACCCGATTCTGTCTCTTATACTAGGAATGTGTATGCTGCTGGCATCCCCCCCCCTCTCCAAGAGCTTTAAATTCAGAAAAATAGACCCGACCCTGCCTTTTACACTAGAAATGGGAATGTTTTCGATGTCTCCACCTCCCCCCCACCCAATTATACCTGACAAAATGTGATTCACATAAACAGATTAAAAATACTTTATTTGTAATTGCTTTCTTACCACAATTTGTATATATCAGTAGTTATTTATTTCATTCAGAAATAATTTGGCGCCGATTTCAAAAATTTCAATTCCATATAAAAATTTATAGTTATATTTCTCGTTTTAGCGCACTTTTAGAACTCGATTCAATTTTTTTTATAAAAATATTATTTTTCGATTTTTAGTTTTGAATTCATTATGATATCCAAAAATTATTTGAACTAAGTACTAATCGAGATTAGTGTACCTCGCAATGACTCCAAGGTGGCAAAAAAGTACCCATTTTATCCAAAGTTGTAATCAACCTAAAATGAACCACTAAAAATTCTTTAATTCTTAGAGTTCTACAAATACCAGTGAAATTGTATCAAACAAATATTCAGTCTGTCATAGTAAATCCACTATCTTAAATTTTAAATTAATTTTAGATTGAAAATATAGGCCCCAAAACCTTCCAATATCGATATTTAAAGAAGTTGAGATGTAAATTTCTTAGCTCGATATATTTTATACTGCATATTGAGTTTGTACACGCTCCAAGAACCCCTCAATATCAATTTTAGGCAAAATCGGAAAACGTAAAATTTTCACTCCCTCATATTGTATCTTGTCAACCTAATATTGTAAAAAATTAAATTCATATTCGTAATACACGACCCCGAAAACACCCTAATATCAAATCTGATAAAATGCGAATAAGGTAAAATTTTCAACTCCGTTATATTGAATTCCAAAAAAATAATTTTAACGTCCTAATGTAATTTAAATCTAAACCCTTTTACCTCCTAGTATGAATTTTTGATGAAATCCAGAAATTCAAAATTTCTAGACCGTCAAATTGCCTGTGACATATTAGATTTTCTTAAAATAATTTTATATTTGCTATTTACATCCTTAAAAACGATTCAGTCCCACATTTGAACAAAATCGAAAAATGTAAAATTTTGTCCGCCGTACTGAATCCTGAAAAAAATACTATTAAATTCGTAACTTACACCCTCAAGAATCACCTATATCAATTCTGGAGAAAATCAAAAAATGTAAAATTCACCAGATTTAGTTCTTCAAAAAATATTTTAAATTCGTAATTAACACTAACAAAAATCCCTCAATACTGACTTTAGACAAAATCGAGACATATAGAAACTTTAGTCCGCTATCTTGGATCAGCCATATTTATTTTTTTTTTAATAATGTCAGATTTGTAATGTGCGATCCCAAAAACTCGCCCATATCAATTTTGAAAAAAATCGGACAAAATTGGCTTTTTATCCCCCATATTGGACACGCCATATTGAATTTTTAAAAAATAAATTCAGATTCGTTATGTACGACCCCGAAAACTCCCCCATACCAATTTGGGAGAAAATCGAATAAAAATGATGTTTTCGTCCGCCATATTATATCCACCATATTGAATTTTTTTTTAAATAATTTTATATTCGTCATGTGAGAGCTCGAAAACTCCCCCGTACCAATTTTGGAGAAAATCGTACAAAATTAATTTTTCTTGTCCGCCATATTGGAACTGTCCTAGTGAATTTTTTAAAAATAATTTTAGATTCGTCGCGGCAAGTTATCTAAGTAGTTCACTTTCAGATTTCTCAAGATGTCGAAGTTGCGCGTCTTCAAAAATGGCTAACTTACCATTCACATTATCTTAGTAGAATTCTAGGGCGACGACGCCGTCATTTCTTATAGCACAATACACGTTAAACTGCCAAGACTCTTGAAATTTAATTAGAAGTTTTCTATAATCCTTTTAACAGTTGGTGGTGTTGGTTTCTGTTTCTGCGGATATCGGATCGCGAACATATCGCATGCTGTTGAAATAACTCTATCACATTCTCCATAAATAATAAATAAGTTTAAATATTCTGCGTGCGTGTAATTCAATTGCCCCTGCATGATTATTATTAATAGCAAGAAATAGTGACAATTCTGTAGGGTTCAACTCTTTTATTTTCGCCACGTCTCGTCGTCATGACTAAATAATAACAAAATATAAAAGCCGTATAGCATTTTTACAATAGAAAAATGTTGAATTGCCAATGTTTTGAAAACTACAAATAGACAGCCTTATACAAAGTTAGCATTACTTTTAATGCTTAATATGATAAAATTATAAAAATAGATGCTATTTGAAAAATTGAATTTTCAGATTCTTCCTAATTATAGTTTTTCCACAATCGATTAATAAATTCCCCAGAGACTCACCCTGCATTTTAGTTTACAAAATTCATTAGCAGTAATCAAATTATAGAATTGGGACGGCACCTGCGGTGCCTAATGTGACTCAGCGCCGAGTGGTAGTGCCATCTCTGCCACCCTGGTAGCTACGCCACTGTTGACCAGTTCTTTTGGTAAAGTTTCTATATGTTAAAATTAGTCAATGTTGATCGCACGCATATTAGAACATAAACTTTTAAATTAAATTAACATATTTCAGCGTTTTTTGAAATTCTATCGCAAAAAAAAAGAAGTAAAATTTCCATATCCTAACAATGAATCACTTAAAATCATAAGCGTATCGAAATAAAACAGGAGTAGATAAATAATTGGTCACAAAATCAATTTCTACGCATTCGACGCCTCAGGCAACGGCTGGTATATCATACATACATCACCTGGGATGCTCGCTGCTGCCAAGACAACGCAACGCACATTCTTATCTTAAGCGACTTAATACGACAATAAATATCCATTTTTACATATACACCCGTAACGACAACATTATCACATCATAAACAACAAATTATTCTAATATAATAATAACGGACCGGCAACGCTGGCGTATAGATACATATCACAAATGATTTTGAATAATGTGGAGCCTCGGGATTTTTTGGGGCATGAATAATTTCACCGTCAAATTTAATTGAGTTGTTGTTTATTGGCAGTTCCAACTTTTCTTTTATCCGATCAACTGGTCACCGAATGACGATTGATTTGTGCCGTGTAATTAAGTTTGATTTGGAGGATTATTTTAAGTACTTACCTTTTATGATCGTTGTGTTTTTACCAAAAAGTACTTGGTTATAGTGTATACTTTTCTGTTCACCCGGATAAATGGTTCGTTAAGAATTTACGCAAGAGAACCGGACAGCTGTGTTACAGTTATAACTGTACTAGAAAGCCCAATAAATATAAAGTATATAAAATCATAGAATTGAGGTAAGTTTATGTTATAATTACTGTAAAAGACATTCCTAAGAAGAAAAATTAATTAAAGTATTCTTTAAAACCAAATAACACTGTATAATATGATATAAGTGTCACAATATAAAATATGCTTCAGAAAAAAAAACAGGCAAATGAGTGTCAGACTGGCATTGCCATAGAATCCTGTATTAGTTGTTCTTTCTTTTCTGTTTTTCCTATACCATGTCAATATTTCAACTAAAATATTTATTTATACACGATTTTTATGGTTCCGTATACAAATAGGAACCCTTGTACTTTAGTTATGTCTGTTCATCGTCCCAGTGGCGTAGTCAGACATTCGGAGAGGTGGTGTGGAGGAAACTGTTAGGAGAATGCTGTATGTTTTTTAGAACCTTTATTATTATTAATAAAAGCTTTTATATTATTTGATATAATTTTTTTAAAATAAAAGTCATTCGCAAGATCTTGGGTAATTCTTAGTTAGAATTTTTATAAAAAAAATTGAACCGACTTCTAAAAGTACACTAAAAAGTACAAAATAACTATAAATTTTTATATGCAATTGAAATTTTTGAAGTCAGCGTGAAATTAATACCTGACAAAATGTGATTCGCATAAATAGATTAAAAATACTTAATTTGTAATTGCTTTCTTACCATAATTTGTATATATTAGTAGTTATTTATTTCATTCAGAGATAATTTAACGTCTACTTCAAAAATTTTAATATAATATAAAAATTTATAGTTGTTTTGCACTTTTTAATGCACTTTTAGAAGTCGATTCAATTTTTTTTTTATAAAAATTTTATTTTTCGATTTTTAGTTTTGAACTCATTGTGGTATCCATAAATTTGAACCAAGTACTAATCGAGATTAGTGTACCTCACAATGACTCCAAGGTAACAAAAAAGTACCCAAAGTATCCAAAATTGTAAATCACCCTAAAATGAACCACTAAAAACTCCTTAATTCTCCAAATACCAGTGAAATTGTATCAAACAAATATTTTTTTTAGTCTGTCATAGTCCCACTAAGTTAAATTTCAAATTAATTTTAGACTGGTAATATAGGCGCCAAAACCTTTCAATATCGACATATAAAGAATTTGAGACGTAAATTTCTTAGCGCGATATATTTTATATTGCATATTGAGTCTGTATACGCCCCAAGAACCCCGCAATATCAATTTTAGACAAATCGGAAAATACAAAATTTTCAGCCTCTCGTATTGTATCTTATCAACCTAATAGTTCTAAAAAATTAACTTCCTATTCGTAATACACGACCCCGAAAAAACCTTAATACCAAATCTGAAAAAATTGTAAAATTTTCAACCCACCATATTGGATCTGCCATTTAAATTTCAAAAAAATAATTTTAAAGTCTTAATCTAATCTAAATCTAAACCATTCAAAGCCCGCTAGAACCAATATTGGAAGAAATCCGGAAATTTAAAATTTCTAGACCGTCGTATTCCATCTGACATATTAGATTTTCTTAAAATAATTTTATATTCGCTATTTAAAACCTCAAAAACGATTCAGTACCACCTTTGAACAAAATCTAAAAATACAAAATTTTTATTCCGCTATATTGGACTCGCCATATTGAATCCTGAAAAAATACTTTTAAATTCATAATTTACACCCTTAAGAACCCCCTAAATCAGTTTTGGAGAAAATCGAAAAATGTAAAATTTTTAGGACGCCATATTGAATTCACCAGATTGTTTTTCAAAAAATATTTAAAATTCGTAGTTTACACTAACAAAAATACCCCCAATACTGATTTTAGACAAAATCAAGAGATGTAGAATTTTTAATCCGTCATCGTGGATTCGCCATATTTAATTTTTGTTTTAATAATTTCAGATTCGTAATGTGCGATCCCAAAATCTTCCCCATATCAATTTTGAAAAAATCGGACAAAATAAATTTTTTATCCGCCATATTCGCTCCGCCACTTTAAATTTTTTAAAAATAATTTCCGATTCGTTATGTGGGACCTCGAAAACGATTGTTTCGTTCGGCATATTGAATCCGCCATATTGATTTTTTTTTAAATAATTTTAGATTCGTTATGTGCGACCCCGAAAACTCCCCTGTACCAACTTTGGAAAAAATCGGACAAAATTGACTTTTTGTTCGCCATATTGGATCCGCCATGTTGAATTTTTTTAAAATAATTTCAGTTTCATTGTGTACGACTCCGAAAAATCCCCGCATCAATTTTGGAGAAAATCGTACAAAATTAATTTTTTCGACCACCATATTGTCAGCGCCATCTTGGATTTTACTGCATCAATTTCATCCAAAAAAATATGGGACCACCGCGACAACTTCCTGAACATAACATAAAAAATTTCTTTCAAATCGATTCTGCCGTTCCGGAGTAATCGGTGTACATACATACAAAAATACATAGTCGAGAATTGAGAAACTCCTTCTTTTAGAAGTCGGTTAAAAAACGGAAAAACATTTTTTTTTCTTTTATTTTTATATTAGGCATAATTTTTCCTCTAAATATTAACGGTTTCAGGAGTGACCAAAGGCTTGGCGATGATTGTTAAATAATCAAATTTTTGGGGGCAAGTTTGCTTAGTAACACTTCTAGAAAATTTCAAAAAATATTTGAAATAAATGAGTGCAAGTTGAGCAAGAGGAAGTACAATAGGGATAGAATGATTGACGGGTCAGTGTTAGGTCACATGTAAAGTAATTCTACTGATCGTGTAATAAACTGCTGTCATCCTATTTGCCATTTCGAACAAAGTTCATTTATAACAATGAATACTCTGTCGCCAGAAAAAAATTATAAGGGCTAAATATAATCGGTATCTCTAACTGACAAGGGTAGAAGCAGCTTTCTGAATTATTATCAACATAAGTGGTTGAACGAAACGGACTGATCCAATTCGTGTCAATTAATAACAATCTCTGGATGTTTACGATACTATTAGTGGCTCGAAAAAATAAATGGACTAAAATATTTAATTATTTTTTTAGTGTCATTAAAATTAGCAATATATTGATGAACCGCTTCTTCCAAACGTTTTATTTTGTGAAAAAAAAACTGTTGAAATGTTAATTAGGAGGTAACCATTTTATTTTTAGTATTTTCGGATTTTTAAGGAAAATATCTTTAAAAAGTTAAATATGTCTAGCAAATTTCAAGTAAATTTCAGATTACAGATATACAAAATTATTACAGGAGATCCTGTTCATACCTGAATAGTATGAGCCTGCTATTTAAAAATGTTTTTCGATGGCTAGTTCTGATTATGGATTTAACATAAATGCTCGTGTCCATGTGTTTATAACAGTCGAGTATTTTAGTTTTAATCACTTAAGTATAACATTATTGCTTTTATCAACACAAATTTGTAAGATATTTTAAACGCTTAAACCTAGTAAAGGGTGTTTTTTTATAGAGGTATAGAACTTTAAGTTGGCGACACTTTTTTAACTGGCGGCCATTTTGTCAGCTGTCAAGTGATTTATGTTTAGTTTGGTTTGGAATTTCAACATGAATAGACTGACGCCTGAACAACGCTTCCAAATTGTGGCAATTTATTTTGAAAATCATGGTTCTGTTCGAAATACGTATCGCGCACTACGTCCATTTTACGGTCAACATAATCGTCCATCAAGAGCAATTAATTCGATTAACTATGGAACGTTTTCGCACCACGTTTACTCTAAATGATAATACGCATCCATAGAGACGTCGTACAGTGCGTACAGAAAAAGTCATTGCTGCTGTAGCGCGTAGCGTAGAGGAAGACCCGAATCAGTCTATCCGCCATCATGCACAGGAATTTGATATGTGTCTATTCACTTTATGAAGAATTTTGCGGAAAGATCTTGGTTTGCGTGCTTACAAAATCCAACTCGTGCAAGAATTGAAGCCACACGATCACCTAGCAAGGCTTAGATTTGGTGAATGGGCCCAAAACAAGATTGCCGTTGATCCCGATTTTCATAAGCGAATTTTGTTTAGCGATGAAGCTCACTTTTGTTTGAATGGATACGTCAATAAACAAAACTGCCGTATTTGGAGTGATGATAATCCTCAAGCGTATGTTGAGACACCGTTACATCGAGAAAAACTGACTGTTTGGTGTGCTTTATGGGCTGGTGGAATCATTGGTCCGTACTTCTTTAAAAACGATGCTGTTCAGAACGTTACAGTCAATGGTGACCGCTATAGACCATGATTACTGACTTTTTCGTTCAGCAATTGAACAACCATGATGTGCAGGTGCTGTGGTTTCAACAAGACGGCGCAACATATCACACAGCTCGTGCCACAATTGATTTATTAAAGAAAACGTTTGGTAACCGCTTGGAGGACAACATTCGCCGCGTTATTGCCGATATACGGCCACAAATGTTGGAAAAAGTCATCGAAAGTTGGACCTCCAGATTAGACTACGTCCGAGCCAGCCGTGGCGGTCATATGCCAGAAGTCATATTTAAATTATAATGCCAGAAGGTTATCTTTCGAATAAAGTAAATTTCATGTCAATTTAAAAAATTCATCTTTGTTTTATTTCATTTAAAAGTTCTATACCTCTATAAAAAACACCCTATATAAGGGATGGACAGATTTATCTATAAAATTATTAGAAATCAGGGGGCGTAATTTTACAATTTAATGACAAATAGGGAAGGGGATTGAACGATATCAATTTTTATTATTTTTATAGTTTGTTTGTGGCATGGTACAAATTTTATGAATACATTGAAAAAAATTGACAAAAAGGTCTTTTTCTTTTTTAAACAAAGAATCAGTGATCTGCCCATAAACTAGAAGTCCTAAGGACCCCCCAGATAAAATTTTTAAATCAAATTATAAATTATGCAAGACGAGAAGTGACGCTGCGTTTTATGGAAAAACCGGCAGGAATATGTTATGTTGTTAATAGTCTTTCATTTAAATTACATTTGGACAAAACAACATATCATTCAAAATTTTGCAACCGCGTCAGTAACTCTAAAAACTAATGTCATTGTCAAAGTAACGACATATTTGACGGTTGCAACAAACATCAAAAACTCTTTTTTAATAGTGTGAAACTATAAATCCTTTAAAAACATAATTCGTATAATTTCCTTTATGTGAGATATTTGTACATTTGGCGCATTTGCAAATTAATCATGCATTTAACAATTCTTATTTTTAACCGATTTTAAATCCTACTTTAGAAACTAGTGGTTCCTTAATCGCAGTTAAATAGAAACTGCACTTTGTGAAAACCGTTGAAACAGTAATTTTATCTGTTTGTCCCGAAACTTTCGATGCTTCCTCACTCAGTAGAAAGTTTTACTCGATTATTTCGAAACTTTTAACCGTGGCTTTAATCTAGCTGAATTAATCGATTCTTTAAACTTTGTTGCAGAAGTAAATGGTAATGAAAGGAATTAGGAAACTTTAGTTTCTTTGCTACTTAGCTGTCAAAACTTTTAAGCTCGAATTGATACAGGTTTACATAGAGAGTTAATTTTGTAAAATACGTATATACATTGCTTTGTCATAAAATTAAAATTATTATGTAATAAATATAGATATTTTATTACGTACTTCTCATAGAATATACAGAATATGACAAATTCTCAAAATATTCAAATTGAATTTCTACACACTTATCTTTTTATCCCGGCACACTTTTATTGCGGAATGTGTCATATAAAGTTAGCCTATTTCGTGGACTAATTGAAAGTTTATGACAAGGTAATGTTCTAAGAAGATTTTGGGAAATTAATTATCAGTGTTGAAAAAATTAAGTTGCATTATGTGTTTCAGCTGAATAAAAGTTTTGACATTAAAAATACAATATTTGGAGATTGAAAGAAGATAAACAAGTTTATCTAATCTCACTTTGAAGCTTAGATCACGTAGAATACTAAAAACAGATAAGTCTGTAACAAAGTTACTAATTTTTTGGGCATGAGTATGTTCGCCGGGATTTTATTTATTTATTTTACATCCGAAAAATCTGATTTTTGCGGGAAAAGATTCCTTAAAGTTTCAATATTACCGGAATATAATTAGATTTACCACGCTATGCCGGGAAATTTCATTTTCCGAGATTTTCAGAGCGTCCGACCATAGTAATCGCGCGCCGCATGTAGCAGTGTTGTATGCGCGATCACCGCACGCCGTTACACGTCAGCGTAGTGGGAGCTCGGGCCGTCTATTTAAGCCTGAGCGGACTATTATTTCGCGGAGAACTACACGTTCTCCACCCGGGTCAACAATCCTAACGGACTGGACTGGGTCGCCTGCCGGACCGCGCCTTCCTGGTCTAGCAACGTAGGTGAGACTAGGCTTGTGTGTATAAGGTGTTTCACCATACACTTCCTTCCTTACGTCCTACCCCTCTAATGGCCAGCATTGCCGAGGACCCCTATAAGAACGGGCAATGTTGTGTCATCCTACCGTCACTGCCGAGGACCCTTATAAGAACGGGCAGTGTCGGTTCATTTCCTAATTTCCTACCGCTATTGGTTGGCATTATCGAGGACCCTTATAAGAACGGGCAATGTCGTTCCATCCTGCTGACGCTGTCCAGGACCCTTATAAGAACGGGCAGCGTCAATTCCTTTCGTTCCTTCCTACCGTCACCGATACACACACGCACTAAATGCTGTCAATATTATCTTTGTTTCCGTATTGACCAGGAATGTGTTTTACCGCCAGATGCCCTCCGATGTCCGTTGATAAGGGCGCTAAACAACTGCCGCCCCAACGCCTATCGCCGCGGCCGCGTGTAGAGATCATCGTCGCCGTGTAGAGACGCCGCCTATCGCCGATCGATGCCGGGTTATTGTTACCGCGTATACCGCCGACGGTCGAATTTTAATAGGAAGGCGAGGCGCGATAATTTGCGTACAAGCCGTCGTGAATAGCGTCGCAACCGTATAGTACGAGGTACGTGAATAGCGTCGTGACTGATACCGCTGGGTTACCGTCTTCAGCGCAACCGACCAGTACGAGCTACCGTCATCAGCTCTTCATAACATACTCTTGCCTTCCAGACCGTTTAAATGTTTATATTATTGTCCATCTTAGATTGTAAGTTAGTTTTAGGCCATGTCTTTGTAAAAAAGAATGGAATACAGGATACAGCATGTTTTATAACCGTTTGTTTTCTTACCTAGTCCAATTTTTAACATTACATATAACAATTGTCAGCCGGCAGCCAGCACTAATACGCACAATTGACCCTTGGCTTGCCGTTTCTCCACTGTAACAAGCTGCCCGGTGCATAAATGGGCCCTCGACCACATGAATCCCGATGGTGGCGCCCGAGAACCGACCACCGAGTGGATGTTTTAACCTTCAGGCAGTCAAACCGTTGATCAGTTGAGAGAGCAGGGATATCCCGAATATACGTAGTTACCGCCAACTCAATACCCCCGCGCTGAATATTTGACCGATGACTGTCTGCACGAGAAATATCTACTGACCGATGTTCCGCTGCCGTGAACGAAGAAGAGCCGAAGAGCATGGCCTGCTCCCCGCCTACCAAAATGCGTCATAAGTCAATGAGCTTTTTTTCTCCAGTAAAAATTTTAATATTATCGTTAGGTTGAATTTCATTTTTTAATAAAATGGTGCTCATCGTCGTCGATCATTTGTCCATGTCATGGTCATATTATAACTAGGATGCCCTCCTCAGCCTGTCAAAATATGGTTGCGGCGTCTGATATACCACACCAGTTTCTTATATTACGGAGCCAAGAGTGTTGTTTTCGACCTGGCCCCCGTCTGCCTTTATTTTTCTTTTGACAGTGCGATTCCAGGTATATTCTTTTAAAACCGCAAAGCCACTCTCGACGGTTAGTCAAATTTACAACTGGAGTAAAATATAATATATAGATACTTGTTTTTAAATTTTTTTTGGGTGTTTTCTAGGTTTTCAATCCATTTCCTGTTTTGTTTTTAAGTTAGACCGGAAATAAATTTACCCCGACCACTCTCCGCCCCTTCTAGAGCAAGCCGGAAAAGTCTTAAAAGGAAGAGACCTTACCAGAGCCACCTAATTAAATAAGATAAATTAGCTTTTCATATATCAAAAATTCTTTATTTATTTAATACATTTTATTTATTTCACAAGTTTGGCTTTCGTAAATATCCATATTTAACAAAACCTTTTTTTCCATTATTGCATCTTGATATTTTTATTAACAAATTATTTTTATTAATTATTTTGATTTACAAGCCAAATGACTTCGCACTCCCTCCGGGGATTATTCACTCATACCAGGCATACAAAGACACCAAAAGTATGAATCTCTGTGGGAACCCTTTCCATGTTATCGGGTCCTAGGTGACGTTGTCTGCCGTATTTCCTAAGAACTTTCAAACGGTTCTCACGGTTGCAAGGAGAACCGCTTTTTGCATAGGTTTATACAGATGCTCACTAAGGCCCAGTCCCTTGATGTTCTGCAGGAGGTTCTTTGGTATCACTCCAGCTGTTGACAGTATTATGGGAATCGTTTGGACGCTGTTCATTGCCCATTGTCTTCGGATTTGGACCTCCAGATCTCTGTATTTGGCGATCTTCTCATTGTATTTTGGCCTTAGATTGTTGTTGTTAGGTACAGCAATGTCGATTAGTGTAGTTCGCCTAGAAATTTTATCTATTAGTATAATATCTGGTCTATTATGAGCTACTGTCTGATCCGTCAGAACCGTTCGGTCCCAACATAACTTGAACCGGTTGTTCTCAAGAATAGGCTCCGGATTGTACTTGTAATAAGACACTTTTCCTACCTATAATAGGTGTAACTTTTCTGCTAACTCTTGGTGGAGTATCTTAGCGGCTGAGTCGTGTCTTTTCTTATACTCGATTGCGGCAAACGCTTGGCATCCTCCAGTTATGTGTTAAATTGTCTCCGATGTTCGACAGCCATATTTGCATTGGTCATTTTCTATTGAGGGATCTCTAATGGTGAACTTCCGATAGTTCTTCGTCGGAATAACCTGGTCTTGGATAGCTAACAAGAAGCCCTCCGTTTCCGAAAACATCTGTCCTGAAATCAACCAGTAGTTCGACGCTGAGTTGTTGACATTGCCCTGATTGACCTCATTTAGATGCCGTCCATGAAGTGGCTTTCGTAGCCAGGTTTGTAACTTCTCTTGGTCTGTTTGGTGGTGAGAAGTAATATCTTGTTCCCTCAGCTGTAGCGGCGTTGAATCGTCTGCCTCGCATATTGCTCGATGTAATGTGGAAGAGTCTGCTAACCTGTAGAAATGTGAACGTAAGTTTATTATTTGTTGGTCGAGCTGCTTACCAATATCCACCAATCCTCTTCCTCTTGGTGTCTTGGAAGCATTGTACGTTCAATAGCACTCCGAGGGTGATGTTTTTGTGCTTTTGTTAGGAGTGTCCTGATTTTTCTTTGCAGGTTTTGGATGTCCGTCCTGCTCCATTTTACAATTCCAAAAGAGTAGCTCAGCGCAGAGCAAGCATACGCGTTGAGCGCCTTAAACAAATTTCTACTATTTAAATTAGTTCGCAATATTCGCCTTACCCTCCTGACAAATTCAGCTGTCAATTCGGCCTTCATAGTGCCATGGTCAATTCTTTTAGCCTGTTTCATACCTAGATATTTGTATGTTTGGTCTGCTTCCATTGCAGCTATAGTTTCACCGTTCTGCATTTCAAAAGCCCCCGGTTGAACCTTCCCTTTAACGATGTTCAAAATACGGTACTTGTCAAGTCCAAATTGCATTCCGATATCCCCAGAGAACTCATCTACAATTTTAAGCATTTTTTCCAGCTGGTTTCTGGTAGCAGTCATCAGTTTAAGATCATCCATGTATAGAAGATGATTCACTTTGACTACCTCTTCGTTGTTATTTCTAACACCAAAGCCGTATCTGGTGGAGTTCAAACGGCGTGATAGTGGGTTCATTGCAAGGCAGAACCACAATGGGCTAAGGGCTAGTTATATTTTTATATATTATTTAATATACCATAATTTCCGAGCTATTTTCATCCTGCCACTGTTCTGAAAGCTACAAAAACTTTTGTTCTATTATGTATGTTCATACAAACATAAAAAAGTTCCTGTTAAAGTGTTCTGACCAATTTTTCCGAGTGTATCAAAAAGCCTCCATTTTCGTCTAAGAGAAATATTATAAATAGAGTTCCTAATGGTGGTCGTAAATCATTAAAATGACGACATATGACATAAGTATAGTCGGAAGATTTTATGTTGCGAAAAAATTTTATATGGCCATCGTTTCAAGGGTTATATTTTATAATCCCTAAAAACTCCGGGATTTTATTTATTTTCAGAGCCCGGTCTTGGAAAGTTTTTTAGTTTTTATTTCTTTGGGTAAGTAGTTGGGTATAATATTTTGAAGCGTATATACTACTTGAAATGATGCTCTCATGTTTTAAAATCGGTAAAAATATTATTACCCGAATGCAGCCATGCCGAAAAGGAGAGTTATGTCTGTTTCTTTATCCTTTCGTAGAGCATGAATGACTTGACTGATTTTGATTAACGTGAATTTTGATTAACAACATTAGATTATTTGAAGGTCATAGACAATGATGTTTCTTGCGAAGTAGTAGATATCTGTTGGACTTGCATTGTCTTTATTTTTGTTGAATATCACGAGGTTTCGACTAGTAGTTATCTCCAGCCGTTTTCAAGTGAAACTAAATAAATCCCTAGTTACATGACTATTTATACTAAAAGTAAATGCAGTAGAGTGTGACTGAGATGGGTGCCGTCATGCCTGCTATGGCAAAATTCCATTTTTTATGCTGCATTTAATTTTAGTTTACAATTACTAAGAAATGGTTTCCACACTTCTCTTATATCTAAAGATGGTTTACTAAAACAGCTCGGGTCCTGATGTATAACCGCGGCTTTTTTGAATTTCCGTTTTCTCCAATGTTGTTCTCGGTGTAGTATTTTAGCTTCAGACCATTTTATGTGGTGTCCATGAGTCCAGGCATGGTTGGCGGCACCAGATTTTTCTTTTTCTCCTCGAGATGTGCATTTTTAGTGTTCTTTGATCCTTACGTCAAGAGGTCTTTTTGTTTCGCCAATATAGGAATTGCCACATTCACATGGCATCTGATATACACAGTTCTTCATGTCTCTTTGAGTTGTTGGTTTGACCCTAGTGAGAGTTATTTGAATTGAAAACAACGTTGATTTTATATCGTTTTACTATCCTTCTAACTTTTTCCGAAATTCCTTTAACATAGGGGATGTTCAATACTGGTTTTCGTTCTTCATTCGTTGTCGATATTGTCCTATTTCTGCGTTGTTCAAGAAATTTATCCACTAGATATACTGGGTGTCCGTTTGGCTGTCAGATCATTTTTAATGTAATCTATCTCTTTCATCAAGTTCTCGTTGGAGTTGCAGAGCATTAAGGCTCTATCTACCAGATTTCTTATAATTCCTTGTTTGGTGTTGTTGGAATGATTAGATGAATAATTAAGGTATTATCCTGTGTGCGTGGCTTTTCTGTAAACCGAAGTTCGAATTTGTCTGCCATTTCTTTTAACCAAGACATCTAAGAATGGTAATTTGTTTTCTACGTCTCTCTCTATGGTGAGTTTAATAGTTGGGCTGATAGTTTTGAGATGAAAAAGGAAGTTTCGAAGTTCTTCGTCGTTTCCACTCCAAATAGTAAAAGTATCGTCTACTTATCTGAGCCATAACTTTGGTTTCTTAGTTGTGGATTCAATTGCAAACGTCTCGAACCATTCCATGAAAATATTTGCGACCACCGGTGAGAGTGAAGATCCCATCGGTTGTCCATCATCCTGGATGTAGAATTTTTCCTTTTCTTGAAAATAGGAATTAGTGAAACAACTTTCCAAAAAGTCCATAATGGCGCGCGGTGGTAAAGATGTTCTTTCTGCTAAGGTCTGGTCTTCTTCAAGTTTCTTTCTTATGATTTTTAGTGAGTCCTTAACTGGAAAGTTGGTGTATAGGCTTTCCACGTCAAAGCTAATAAAATGGTCTTCTGGTTGTACTTTTATTTCACGTATAATTTCTACGAAATATTGCAAGTTCTTAACCCAAGACGATGTATTTCCTTGTAATGGTCTCAGGATTGGAAGAAGAAATTTGGCAAGTTCAGAAGTCGGAGAGTTCCGGGAACTGGTGATAGGTCGTAAGGGCATGTCTCGCTTATGTATTTTCGGGAGTCCATAAAGATGTGGAGTTTTGCTATGGTGTGGCGTCAACTGAGTCCGGATCCTCTCAGGAATATGCCGTTCATGTTTCTTAAGAACGCGATAAACTCTTCCTTCAATTGCAGATGTGGGATCTTTCCACACCAAAGTTATGGCTCAGATACGTGGACGATACTTTTATTATTTGGAGTGGAAACGACGAAGAACTTCGAAACTTCTTTTTTCATCTCAACAATATCAGCCCAACTATTAAACTTACCATGGAGAAAGAAGTAGAAAATAAATTACCATTCTTAGATGTCTTGGTTGAAAAAAATTATAGACAAATTTGAACTTCGGTTTACAAAAAAGCCACGCACACAGGACAATACCTTAATTATTCATCTAATTACTCCAACAACACCAAACAAGGAATTATAAGAAATCTGGTAGATAGAGCCTTAACTCTCTGCAACTCCAACGAGAACTTGATGAAAGAGATAGATTATATTAAAAATGATCTGACAGCCAATGGATACCCAGTATATCTAGTGGATAAATTTCTTGAACAACGCAGAAATAGGACAATATCGACAACGAATGAAGAACGAAAACCAGTATTGAACATCCCCTATGTTAAGGCATTTCAGAAAAAGTTAGAAGGATAGGAAAACGATATAAAATCAACGTTGTTTTCAATTCAAATAAATCTCTGAGAAGTCAGCTCACTAAGGTCAAACCAACAACTCAAAGAGACATGAAGAACTATGTATATCAGATACCATGTGAATGTGGCAATTCCTACATTGGCGAAACAAAGAGACCTCTTGACGTAAGGATCAAAGAACACCAAAAATGCACATCTCGAGGGGAAACAGAAAAATCTGGTGCCGCCAACCATGCCTGGACTCATGGACACCACGTAAAATGGTCTGAAGCTAAAATACTACACCGAGAACAACATTGGAGAAAACGGAAATTCAAAGAAGCCGCGGTTATACATCAGAACCCGAATTGTTTTAGTAAACCATCTTTAGATATAAGAGAAGTGTGGAAACCACTTCTTAGTAATTGTAAACTAAAACTAAATACAGCATAAAAAAATGGGATTTTGTCATAGCAGGCATGACTGCACCCATCTCAGTCACACTCCACTGCATTTATTTTTGGTATAAATAGTCATGTAGCTAAGGAATTTATTTAGTTTCACTTGAAAACGCCTAGAGATAACTACTAGTCGAAACATCGTGACATTCAACAAAAATAAAGACAATGGAAGTCCAACAGATATCTACTACTTCGCAACGTTAGATTAGTTTTAATGTCGTATGTATCACGTCTTTAAATCTTGGGATATTGATTCTGGTTTTGGGCTCTAAATAAGCTAGGCCAAACTTTCGTTCGATAATTGTTGATTGTTTTCTTCAGGGCTACACTACGGTAACGTTGCCACCTTTTTTTGAAAAAAAATAAAGTATTTTGTTGTTTGTATAATGAAAAAAAAGTTTTGCAAGAAAAAAAAGTATTTTTTCAATTTAAGTTTCACTGGCTTGAATACATACTTATTTGTGTTTTAGTTTTTTAAATTGTTGGATCCCACTTCAAACGTGGTAATGTTACATATCCCTTCTAGCCAACTAAAGAGGATAAATTTCTCCTTGACACATTGATGAAATGCTCGGTTGCCACTTCCTAGCGACCTTTTACTAAAATTACAACTTGCGAATTCTTAAATATCACTAATAAGATGCTACATGATTTTATAGAAAAACAAGTTCAAAACTACAAACTAGAAGGTGACCTAAATATATTTGTTCTTTGAGAAAAGAAAATCTTTATAACAACGGTATAATATAGGCCTATTGTTAAAATAACGCTCGCAGTGCTACATTTATGATATGATAAAATCTTAGTTTTTGAATGATTCTTCGAAATTTGACAACACTGCCCGTCCCTTCGGCAAAAAGACAACTCTTCGATGTATTGTGGTTGCCTAATTTAACCTATGACGGGACCACTGCTGTAAGGTCTCGCAAAATATCAGGGATATTTTTTGTTTCATTTCGATTGTTTTTTGCTTTCAGTGGTGCAAAGTGAAAGATTGAAATACAAAGAAAGTTTTTATTATAAATAATAATATAGTTTTTTGTGTATTGAATAAATTTTGCCCTTTTAGGGCGCTTTATATATAGATAAGTTTTGATAATATTTATTGTTTAAAAATATTTTTTTTAATTTTACCTATAGGAAAAATTTTAATGGGTCATTTGGATCCGTCTTCGATTTCTTTCATTGTGTAACATGTTGGAGGAGTATACCAAAAAATATTCAATACGTATATTTTACGTCATGAAGTGTATTTTTATATAATGTATAATCCAGGGGTGGATCCAGCCTCTCTATTTGGGGGTAGGGGGCGGTGATATCACACAGTATGACAATCAAAAGCAAGTTGTCGACGGGGGGAGAGACGCCAACAACATTCCCGTTTCTAGTGTAAAAATCAGGGTCGACTCTACCTTTAAGGAATTCAAAGCTCTTGAGGAGGTAATTGCAAAAAAAGAACAAGTTGTCAACCGGGAGGTGGAAGCCAGCAGGATACACATTCCTAGTACAGGAGCCAGAATCGGGTGTATCTTCCTGAACTCAAAGCTCTTGAGGGCGGGAAGCGATCGCATGAAAAAACAAGTTGTTGACGGAGGGGTGGAAGCCAGCAGCATCCACATTCCTAGTATAAGAACCAGAGTCGGGCATATTTTCCTAAGTTCAAAGATCTTAGGGGAGGGGAGCGATCGCAAGAAAAAACAAGTTGTCGACGGGAGGGGGGGTAAAAGCCAGCAGCATACACATTCCTAGGATAAGAGCCAGAATCGGGTCTATTTTTCCAAACCCGAAGCTCTTAGGGGAGGGGGGCGATTTCAAGAAAAACAAGTTATCGACGGGGGGGGGGGGGTGACAGCCAGCAGCATACACATTCCTAATATAAAAGCCAAAATCGGGTCTATTTTTCCAAACTCAAAGCTCTTGGGGAGAGGTGATCGCAAGAAAAAACAAGTTGTCGACGGGGGGGGGGGGGGAACCCAATAGCATACACATTCCTAGTGTAAGAGGCACAATCGAATGTATTTTCCTGAACTCTAGGCTCTTAGGGAGGGGGGGGGCAATCGCCCCCCACCGCCCTCCCCCCTTTGGATCCGCGCCTGGTATAATTTAACCACCTGATTTTTTCCAAAAAAAATGCATATTATTAAAAACGTTATTTATTTTTGATCTTTTGCTTCTAAAATGTTGAAATTTACTAAATTCAATCAATAACTCCTTGTTGCACATGAATTTCCAAAATTAAGTTGAAGAGTATCCGATTTTCCCACAATTATTTATTACGGGGTTAACTATCACTTTTTAACATTTTTTGAAAAAACATGAAAATTATATTTTTTCTAAGAAATTCATTATAAGTAATAATACAAACCATTAAGAACATTAAGGACGTAGTGGAAATCTACCATTTCAAAGGGTTTAAACTACGCCTTGCAATTTTCCGTAAAAAATTTGGAAAAGTCATTCTCCTTTTTCTATGATATGTTGTGGTATAGTAGAAAATTCTGAATTACATTTCTAGAGAGTGATAACAACCCCAAAAATTCATCCCCCCCCCCATTTTTGGAAGATCCGAAAAATGTAATTTTAAAGCTATAATCTCCTCTCTCAAAAACACCCATTATCAATTTTGGACAAAATTAGAAAAATATAAGATTTTTAGTCTCTCGTGTTGAATTATTTTAAACTCTTAATCTGCCATCCAAAAACCACCCAGTACCAATTTTGGGCAAAATCGAGGGATGTGAAATTTTTAGTCCGCCATATTTGTACTTTACATCCTTATAAACGGCCCAGTACTAATTTTGGCCAAAAAATTTAGAGATATAAAATATTTAGTCCGCCATTTTGAATTAAAAAAAAATTAATTCGATATGTACGAGCCCGAAAACTCCCCTATATCAGTTCTGGAGAAAATTGGACAAAATTCACTTTTTTGTGCGCCATCTTGGATTTTACTAAACCAATTTTGACTAAAATAATATGGGACTACTGCAAAAACTTCCTTAACATAACGCAAAATATTTCATTTAAATCGGTACAGCTGTTCCAAAGTAATCGGCGTACATAAATAAATAAATATATATATATATATATATATATATATATATATATATATATATATATATATATATATATATATATATACATATACATATACATATACATATACATATACATATACATATATATATATATATATATATATATATATATATATACATATATATATATATGTATACATATATATATATATATATACATATATATATATATATATATATATACACATATACATATATATATATATATATATATATATATATATATATATATATATACACATATACATATATATATATATATATATATATACATATACATATATATATATATATATATATATATATATATATATATATATATATATATATATATATTCCAGAAAATTGGACAAAATTCACTTTTTTTTGCGATATCTTGGATTTTACTAAACCATATATATATATATATATATATATATATATATATATATATATATATATATATATATATACAAAACGATTGACGTTTCGCCCATTTATTCAAAGCATTTTCCGACCAAAAATACTGCAAAAAGTAAAAGAGACACTAATAAATAATAATTTCAACGAAAAGACTATCACCAAAATAATTGATTAACGAACATATAAGTTTTATAATAACGTAAAAACAAAAAACATAGAACATAAACAGCAAAAATATGTGGCATTACCGTACACTAGTGAGCTGTCAGAAAAAATATAATACATTTTAAAAAAGCATGATATTATCGTATGCCACAGGTCACATAATAAATTAAATACATTGTTCACAAATTTAAAAAGTAAAACTCCTCTAATGAATAAATCAAATATAATATATTCGATCCCTTGCACAAATTGTCCCAAAAAATATATAGGCATGACGAGCCAATTACTGAAGAACAGATTAAATGGCCATAAATATACAAAAAACGCCTCAACAGCGTTAAACAATGAATTACCAAAAATTACAGATAAAGGAAATGATTGAAATTAAAAAGGATAAAAACACTGTTAACGACAGAACAAATATGGGAAATTTGAGTCACATTTATGCAAGCCTAATTTAAACAAAAATATTAAGTATTCGATCCGGTCAAATAAGAATCAAAAATGGAATATCCTCTTAAACATAAAACCAAACATATACCTTATTTGTTTTTTTATGCATTGTAAAATATAAAAAATATTAAAAAAATAAAACATATTCGCATTCCACGTATCCTCAGTAAACGATGTAAAATTTAAATTGTATTTAGTAACAGAACAGCAAAATGTCAAGGTGTGTACTGGTAAAATTAAATATTTTTAAAAAATTTTAAAGTTTTGACTACTGTTTTTAAGTGTCTTGTTTTGTTTTTCGAAATTATAAATATGTTTTTTATGTGATGATATAAGCGGAAGGATTAAAAACTTGTACCCGTATTTTAGATTTACTATCCAACACGGCAACACTGCATCTTCTCATATCTTGTTTTTTACTACTATTTTCTATAACTAAATTTATTGAATGAGTTGGAGTTAATACTTGCAAAGGTAAAAATTTGCAAAGCGTGAAAAGGATGGAAATATATTTTTTTGAAAAAATTTCGATACTCACCCCCTATTTCGAGGTCGTAGAACACGATTCTGCCTTGATTTTTCACTATTTTTCCTCACTTTCCCGGAAACCTCAAAAAAAGAAAAGCGTCACTTCACAAAGCACTTTCTTTTCAGTTAAAAACCGAATTTACGTAATTATTTTCAATGGAACTAGTTAAAAAATATTGTACGTAATATATTTCAATTATTTTTGCACAAATTTTAGCAAACCAATTTAGAAAAACTTATATTTTCAGCGAAAAATCTAAAATACGTCTCGGAAACGTCATCAACTGGCCGCCGAATCACGAAAAATGGTGCAACGTTGCCAGATGTAATTATTTTTCACAATATAAACTATAAGATTTGTCCTTCTCAGTCAACAACATAGTTTGATTTTTTTTTAATATTCAGAACAGTTTCTAAGTAAAAATAATCTTAACCCTTCAAAATTTTTGGTTGGTTTTGGTTAAGATAGGTTGGTTCAGGTTTAGCTTGATTTTGGTTAATTTGGAAAACAGAAACTAACCTAAACTAATCTAAATTAACCTAGAATCAAAGTTTTCTGGTATAAACTTTAAAATTTACCCATTACAGTTAACAACATAGTTTAATGTTTGTAACGTGTAAAAAGGGATAAAATGAATCTTAACCTTCTAAAATTTTTGGTTAGTTCTGGTATATACAGGTTAACATTAATCTTGGTCACTTTAAAAAACTGAAACTGACCTGAACTAACCTGAACTAACCTAAATTGAACTAACCTGAACTAACCTAAACTAACCTGAACTAACCTAAATTGACCTAGATTTATTAATTAAAAAATGTCATTGTCCAGCAGAGGCCACGTGGAGGCGGGATAAGCTCTGCCACTAGACACTTTCTGCTAACGGACATAAGCAAACATAAGCAATATGATCAATCCATATTATCCGCTTAAAACTACTGGTATTTGGAGGGAAACAAACAAAAGCAACTATAATCCTTAAAACATTTAATATTTAGAGTCAAAATCGCACATCAAAGTACTGGTATTTGGAGGGAGACAAACAAAAGCAACTATAATCCTTAAAACCTTTAATATTTAGAGTCAAAATCGCATATCGAAGGCATAGACATAAGAGTAATTAATAGTACTTCAATAATTAAAGGAAAGGACAAAATTCTTTTTGGAACCTTTTCTTTCCAATTCAAACAGAAAGTGAAGAATATATAAAGAAATCGTTTTTGCAATCTGGCAACATCGGCGACTTCAAGAGAACGCCATCTTTAGCGAACTATGCAAACTATTATTTGTTGGTGCCAGCCATTTTCTTTTGATTTTGTTGTGATTTTTGTCGTGATAATTTTTCGGATTTTTTCAGTAAAAAAGTGCATATTTTTGAATTTTTGTATAATGCAGAAGCTTCTATCACAGTGGAATTCGTTGTTATAACAAAAGTTTAACGATTTAGTGAAAAAAATTGAATCTAAAGTGAAAAGTTATTTTCCCTGTTTTCCGCAAAACTGAGGAAAAATTATGGAAAACCGAGGTCAGAATCGTGTTCTACGACCTCGAAATAGGGGGTATGGGTGAAATTTTTTTTAAAAAAACCTCATTTTCCTATCATTTCACTCTTTACGAATTTTTTCCCAATTTTTTTCACTAAATCGTTAGACTTTTATTACAACACACTGTTCTCAGATTGCAAATATGATTTCTTTGAAATTCTCGTATATTTTTTTCTTACAACATGGTTTAATGTTTGTAATGTATAAAAAAAGGTAGTTTATTTCTGGTTAGTACAGGTTTAGCATAATTTTGTTCAGTCTGAAAAACTTAAACTAACCTAAACTGATGACCTTTTACAATATCCTTTTCTGGCAGAGATTGTTCCGCCTCCAAGTAGTCCTTGCTGGAGAATAACATTTTTAGTTATAAATCTAGGTCAGTTTCAGTTTTTTAAACTAACCAAAACCAAGCTAAACCTATACTAATCAGAACTAATCAAAAATTTTGAATGTTTAAGATTAATTTTACCCTTTTATTTATACATTACAAACATTATAAACATTAAACTATGGTGTTAACTATAATGGATAGTGTATACCAGGAAAGTATAAATCAAGGTCAATTTAGATTTCTTCAGGTTAGTTTCTGTTTTCCAAATTAACCAAAATCAAGCTAAACCTGAACCAACCTATCTTAACCAAAACCAACCAAAAATTTTGAAGGGTTAAGATTATTTTTACTTAGAAACTGTTCTGAATATTAAAAAAAAATCAAACTATGTTGTTGACTGAGAAGGACAAATCTTATAGTTTATATTGTGAAAAATAATTACATCTGGCAACGTTGCACCATTTTTCGTGATTCGGCGGCCAGTTGATGACGTTTCCGAGACGTATTTTAGATTTTTCGCTGAAAATATAAGTTTTTCTAAATTGGTTTGCTAAAATTTGTGCAAAAATAATTGAAATATATTACGTACAATATTTTTTAACTAGTTCCATTGAAAATAATTACGTAAATTCGGTTTTTAACTGAAAAGAAAGTGCTTTGTGAAGTGACGCTTTTCTTTTTTTGAGGTTTCCGGGAAAGTGAGGAAAAATAGTGAAAAATCAAGGCAGAATCGTGTTCTACGACCTCGAAATAGGGGGTGAGTATCGAAATTTTTTCAAAAAAATATATTTCCATCCTTTTCACGCTTTGCAAATTTTTACCAAAAATTGAACCTAAAGTGGAAGGTGATTTTTCCTGTGTTGCGCAAAATTGGATAAAAATTATGGAAAACCGAGGTCAGAATCGTGTTCTTCGACCTCAAAATAGGAGTAAATCTCGGAATTTTTTTCAAAAAAAAAAAATCGTTCCTAGATTTTACTTTTTTGGAATTCTTTCCAAATTTTGTGCCTATGAGTTTAGTGTTACTCGCTTTCTTGATAATGTCAAAGGCTGTCTATGACCTGAATTCTGGAATCTGCTCAAAAGCTACAACTTAAGAGATAAATCACTGGGTACTTCTTTTGAGCCCCATATCTCCGTTATCGAGCATCTTAGGACGCCTACTGTACCCTGTCGAGAATTTGACATATGCTTACCGGACACAAAATTTACAGCTGTTTCTATAGAATCTAACTTCAATACCTAAGCTTAATTAAACCACCTTGTTTAAGATTTAAACCTTCCTAGAACACAAATACAAGTTCTCAGAGCAACAGTGCAGCGGAAATTACAATATATTTGGTCGGTTGCCGCTGGAGATATATCTATGCAGAAAACCGCCCACTTGTAGTCGCAAAGTAATCACGATAATAAAATAAATATGCAATTTAATCATATTTTCTTTAAATACACTGACGAGCAAAAAATTTAGGTCACTTAAGAGGTTGCAAATAATTTTAGCAGTTATAATAATAAGGGTATTATTGTAATAGTAGGCGCTTCTTAATCATTTGTTTTCCGAGAAATGTTATCTGTCATATTTATTATTTGTCATGCACTCATACACACAAAAAAAGTTTACTGAAATCAAAGCAAATATACTTGAGAAAATCTTAGCTTTGTATATACGCAAGTAAACATATTTTCTAACCTACAATACATTTTTGTTCATTTGAAAATTAGAGCTACTCAACTGAATATAATATTCATCATTCTAAGATTAGAAATTCTCAAATTGAATATTCTATCTCTTCCAAACAAAAATTATTTTTTCCAGTGGAGATTACGGAGTGATTATATTAAATTATGCGCCGTCACAGATTAAGATTACATAATTCAAAATTTAACATTTTGATACTTGAAAAGAATTTACAATTCTAGTTCTTTTGAGATTTACCGATCTGGAAGTAAATAATTTGATAAATTCCGGTTCAAATTTAAATCCCTCCATTGAAAAATAAGAGGTTATTGTAACGAATATAGATCATTTTAGACTAAGATTACATATTCTAAAATAAAACAAATAGAAACTTGTAATAAATATAATCACATTTAATTTGATTTAAAGTATACAGGTCTGGAAAATCTACACCAGAAACTGGACGTTTCTTAAGTAAAATAAAGAAAATACTATATTATTCATCAAATCAGAATGAGACAGAAGAATAAGCATCGTAAGCATCGACATACGTGTAAATTACCAGTTTGGCCCTCGGATGAGGGGTATCCAATGCTGGCGCGGTGAGAGCGGGCGGCAGTACCGTGGTTCGCGCCAAATTTTTTTGTTACAATGGTAGTTTATTCCACGGAACAAAAAGAGCACATTATTAAGTGGTACACTATTCTAGTAAATAATCGGCAGATTTGTATTTATGTGCGAAAATCATCCTGTTCCTTGAAAATTTAGAATTTCGGAAATTATTAAAAAATTTGAGACAACCGGTTGTTCGAAATTTGTAAAAAATGCACTGATAATATTGAGGAGCAACCGGTTCCTCAAATTACTGAAGAACGAGCAAATCGGAGAGACTGACGTTTGTAGTTTAGCAGAAATTAATTTTCCTTGCAATAGTACCGTAATTGCCTAAGAACATGATATGAACGCTCGAACAGTTCGGAATATTTTAAAGCAAATAGGGATATAACCCCTGAAGTTTTGGCAAATGCGTGAACCATATTTTACAATAGACTGGGTTATTGTCTCGCTCAAAGTGGAGGCCTGTTTGAACACCTCTTGTAGATTTTTAGGTGTTTTTGTTGATTTAAATTGAATTTAATTATTTGTTTATTTATTTACAATTACTGAACGTGTTACTTTTATTTTTTACCAGAATAAAAGTTTATTTTTGGGAATGGTTTTTAATTTTAAAGTGGTCTATTAGCTTATTTATTTAGAAATTACCGTTGCGTTTCACTAGTATTTTTATTAGAGTAAATGTTTACTTTGTAACAGAAATATCAATTTTCTTTACGCTCAACGCTCAACAAAAACTAATTTTTTTGTATTTCGACTATTTAAAGTATTTAAAACAATCAATGTATCAAATAGTCATAAAATATTCCAAATTCCGTCGATTACGTTATAAGTTTAGACGAAAAGTAAGTACACCCTCTCATTCGTTTCAAGGTACTGCTCGTCTTCGTGTCGCACGGAAGTTAGCAGGGGTAATATTGCGGTAGGGGTTCCCTATGATCTTCTGTCCGAGCTAATCTGAGAGAAGTTAAACGGGCTTAGTGGGTTAGAATTTGAGAAACGGCCAAAATAATTTCTAGTTAAGAAATTTAAAATAGAAGTTTGGCTATAGTAACGTTTCTATTAAACCTCGGTAATATGAACGGCCAGTCGTTTCTTTCTAAAGTTTCGTCTCAGGTTAAAGGCAATAGTATTGTGGTTGCGTCGCGCCCAGTTATATTTGTGCGCCGCTCTTCTATTTGACATTGGATTGTCGAGAAACAAATATCAACGATTACAAAATTGGGCTAAATAGAAAGGCAGTAATATATTTTCCCCGTACTTTGGAGTGTAAAATACACAAAAAAGCATGTTATCCACATGAAGAGTATCCAACTTTTACTAAATCAAAAGCCGATATTAAATTCCGAGGCTTACTGGATCATACAGGGGATCGAATTATATTGCTTAAAATTAGACGCCCTTGAACAAATCGATAAATTAGATTTGTAGATATGAGGTTCATTTGCAAATGGGGCTTCGATGGAACGTCAGGTCAGAGCCAGTACAAAATGAAATTCACTGTTCCGACTATTTCTGATACAAACTTATTCCTTACCTCTCTTATTCCACTTCAATTAGCAGGTATTAACACGCAAACTCAACAAGAACAGATTGTGTTGTACAATTCCAAACACTCGTCTACTATGAATTGCGGGCCTTTGAAATTTGAATTTATTAAGAAAACCGAACAAAAGTCTTTAACGAAAATACAAAATTATGAACTCGAATCAGACAACTTGCATCATATAATAGAGTTTTCTTTGTCACCCGAGCTTTAGTACAGTATAACTTATCTATGACGATGATAGATGGCTAGGTGAATGCTTTGACTCGAGCGAAATCGGTCCGACGTTGTTACCTCTGCCAAACAACATCGCAGTTCAACAACATTGATACTGTGTCTCAGTAAATACAGAATATTTCAAGCTACAGCCATTATAACAAGAGTAAAGCGAAAACTGATCCTCCGGTTTCCCGTCATTTTGCAAACTATTGGAAGCGGACATTAAACTGCAATAGAGAAGTTTTGGGAATACAAACTTCAAACAGCAAGATTATTCTTCAAAGGATATTCTTAGTAGAACATTCCAACAGGAATCCACAAATGACTTACTTCATTGACCAGACATCATAGCATTTGCAGTATTACCGATAGGTAAATTATCGAAAGATGCACAAAAATCAACAGACAAGTTGATAAGAAACTATCGTCTAGACTTTGCCCGAAAATCTTCTCGAGAAAAAATATGGAGGATGTGTTCTAAAACTTTTGGCATCGATGGATCCTTACACTGTTTTTGACATAGTAAGAATTCGGATAACAATTCATACGTATTGGAGAATGAGAAAAGAGCTGTTAACAAAGAAGGGAGTGATTAAAAAGTTCTTGTTATTATTTTTATGACAGTCGTATTATTTATTCATTTATGTGAATCAATAAATATTATATTACTTACAAATTATTTGCATTGGTATTTATTAAGAAGTCTTAAGCATAGACGAAAAAGTACTTTCACCTTTTTAACGATTACCGATATCCATGTATTTATTATTATAGTATTATATTTAAAATGTACCTTGAAGTCAAGCGCAATATTTTATTCATGGAAATACAATTATTTTATTTTTAAAGCGTTGAACCACATTATACGTTTTTCGAATTTATTTTCATAATTTTAAAGTTTCAGTCTGCTATTGTTGGATCCGATTTTTATTTTTTATATCATATCCGTGCTTTCGAGCCACTGTGTTTGAAACCAGCGAAAAATCCTTGCCCGGCGCCATTTTTGCTGAAAACCAGGAAGCAAGCTACGATACAACAGCATGCTTTATTTCACTTCTTCAACATGGCTAAACAGGTTGTCCGTCGCATTTTGTTACGTTCCCTTTTTTTAAGAGGTTCTGTTCTCGACTTTCCATACCTGTATAAGAATGTGTGATCTAAAAATAAAAAATATCTTTTCTAAAAAATCACAAAAATATTAAGTTAAATATGAATATTTCATAATGTCACTGGGTTGTTATTATATTAAAGATATTTATTATATGTTAAACACATTTTCATCAGTTAATTCAGAATGTTACAAGAAAAAGTCAATTTAAATTCAATTTTAAATTAAATACGTAATAATCAAAATTTAATAATCCGATATTATCGAAAAATGGATCTTAAACTAGCAGGTTCATCTAGATGGAATCAAAAATATCAGTTAGGTATAGGTAAAATAAAAAACGGATTACCACAATTATGTAGATTTTTTATTTAACAACACTTACTGTCATTTCTTAAGAAATATAAAAATATGTAACTTCTTTATTGATCATTGTCAACTTATCCTTTAAACTAACTGTTAGTGAATCTTTCGATATCTGTTTTTTTTTTATAATTTATGATCTTGTCAAAAAAGACTGTCAATTTAATTTGACTACTTGGACACCAGGATATTTTTTCTTAAAATGAAGATTAGTCTGAAATTAAACCAAAAGATCAAAAACTAATCAGTTCCTGTTAAAATAAAATTTAATATATGTATTTTTTTGATATTGTAAAACATACTAGAGATTGGTTATGAATGAATAAATGAATGAAAAAGGGGTGGTGATACTAGATCATCGATGCCTTGACCTCCATTGGGCCCTTTACATCCCACCATATCTGCAGGTTATTCGATGCCCAGTAGCGTCGTTAGTTGAACTTGCCTAACTGCTTCCGGTAACAAAACTGTATCTCCGAAATATCTCTGTCTCAGTCCGTTGAGTGCTGGGCCCTCTCTGAGAACATGGTCAACAGTTTCATCCGCCTCCAAACACCATCTGCATGTCGGGTCGCCTTCGACACCGATTCTATGAAGATGGTCTCTGAGGTGACAATATTCTGTCAACAATCCCACCACAATTCGCAGCTCTTTCCTTCCCAAGGAGAGACGCTCCTTAGTACGCCGTGCACTAGGCCTGGTTATATGTTCCTTAGCACACATCATTCCAGGAGCCCCCCTCCAAGATTCAATAAATTTGCTTTCCAGCAACGATTTTAATTCCCTTTTGTCAATAGCAATTCGGACAGGTTGGTTGGGGTCTATACGGTTCAGTCGCCGAACGCAACTTTGCCAGACGGTCTGCTTCCTCATTCCCGCGTATGCCCGAGTGACCCTGGATCCATACGAGTCTGACTGTGCAGCCTTTCCTTATCATACCATTTAGTACATCCTTGCACTCAGACACCAGTCGCGAAGTCACGACACTTGACTTCAGTGCCAATATCGCAGTCTTACTGTCTGAGCACATATTTATTACTCTATTCCTGTCTATGTTCCTCTCACAGAGATGGGCACACTGCAGAATAGCATAAATTTCCGCTGTGAAAATTATCGCGCATTGTCCGAGAGCGTAGTACTCTCTGACGCCTTTGCTCCTGCCGAAAGCTCCAGCTCCAGCTTTTTCATCTTGTCGAGACCCATCAGTATACCACCAGGATCCATTTTTCTGAAGATTTTGTTCTCCCTCCCAATCCTCTCTACTTGACATAAATATCTCCAGGGAGAGGTTGGGTTTTAAAAGCGGCGTCATGTAGTCTGTCCGCGTGGGGAGTGATGGACACCTCTCCACCACACTTTCCCAGACACCTGAGTCGCCGTCCGTTCCAATTCCAAGATAAACAATCTTCAGGACCTCATTCTCTATGAATAAGTGGAAAGGAGGCAGGTTCACCAGGACTTGCAGAGCCCTGGGGGGGAAGCAGTCCCGATCGCACTCAATATTCCCACACAAGTCATTCTCTGAACTTTGTCGAATTCAAGAATGTGTTCGCGCTTTGTTGTACTACGCTACCATACAATAGCATGGTTCATTATCATGGGGCGGATCACCATAGTGTATATCCAAAATAGCACTTTAGGTGTCAGTCTCCATGTACACCCAAAGGCTCATTTACAAGCCCAAAAAGCACATATGGCTTTCTTGGTTCGAGCCTCAATATGATCATTCCAGTTCAATCGTGAGTCCAGAATTTTTCCCAGGTATTTAACTGTCCCCTTAAGTTGAAGAGTCCTTCCCACCAATGTAATTGTGGGAAGTCTTCCCATTTTCCTCTTTCTTTTTATAAAGAGAACTATCTCGGCCTTGTCCGGATTTATTCCTAGCCCCTCCCCGCGGCACCATCGTTCCGTGATCCGGAGGGCTCGCATCATTGGCCCCTCCAGGTCCTAGACATAGCGACCAGGGCACAAAATGACTAGGTCATCAGCATAGGCCTGTGTATACAAACCGGCATCATTCAGTTTACTCAACAGGCTGTCCACCACAAGGCTTCACAGCAAAGGCGACAGCACTCCTCCCTGTGGACAGCCCCTACTTGACAGTGCTTTAACAATTACATTGTTAAGCTCAGCATATATTATTCTCTTAGTTAACATTGCTCTGATCCATGCGACTACCGTCGGTTCAGAGCCTCGCCGTTGTAGAGCATTGCATATCGAATCGTGAGACGTGTTGTCCAATGCCCCCTCGATATCGATAAAGATACCTAAGGCAGATCGTCCACCGAACAGCGCGCTTTCGACTCTGGTGACGAGTCGGTGTAGCGCCGCATCTGTGGATTTTCCTGCCTGGTAGGCAAATTGCAAAGCATGTAAGGGATATTGCACCATTATTCCTTCCTTAATGTGTCGATCCACCAACTTTTCCAATGTCTTTAATAAGAAACTGGTCAGGCTGATAGGGCGGAAAGACTTAGAATTTGTGTAATCTGTTCTTCCTACCTTGGGAATAAAGACTGCTTTTGTTTCCCTCTACGCCATCGGTTTGTATCCCAAGCTCAAAAAAATATTTAACTGTAAATGTAGTGAGTGCTTCTTGTTCTCACTTCCATTGTTATTTTCCAGCATTATACCACAAAATTTAATCGGAATAGGTTTCAAAAAATATCAAGTTAATTTTAATTTATTGAACATAATCTGTCAAACAAACTTTCCAAATATACTGATTAAGGAAATATGCTTCCTCACTATTCACTGATCTTTGTGATTTTCTGTCATCGGAAAGAAATAATATATTTCTGGTATGGTTTACGACTTTACCTCCTTGTCTTGATCGATTTACGGTAAGATTTTCTACTTTTCTTATAGGAGCATAATAATATATTCTCAAGGGTTCTGTTGGAATTAGATTTTTGCTATTAACGAGAAAATTCCAAAAAGACATCACAATTTCAATAAAACCTAAATTTTTTGCGCGCCAGTGTAATATGCATATACATACTATTTGAACTTTCTTTAACGTTTTAAATTTAATTAAATTAGTCTGAATACAATTATTCCATAATATCACATAAATCCCTCTATTCTCTTAAAATTGCTCGGAGATAGCACAAAATATTTCAGAACGGAAAGAGGGATCATGTTAAATCTTATTTGAAAGGTCTTTTAATTCCCTATTTGAAACTTTTGACAGTTGATGGCGACGTTATGAAGCAACTCTTATTCCTGTGAAAATAACTTTAATCGCCTACGATTCTGCAACTAATTGTGGAAAATTCAAAAATGAATTCGGATACTTTATGATTCTGCTTTTCATTGAAGATTTGAAATATTCCTTTAAAAGCAAAAATAATAAGTGGTATTTTGTGAACGTAAATTTTAGCAGAGTGTCTTAGTAAAATGAAGTTATAAAATTGAATTGAACAAAAATGATATAACTTGTTTATAGTTATCCAGGTTTTATAATGAGCTGGAATTATTGAGAGGTTTTGTTATTAGTCCCGTCATCTTATCACTTCGTTGAAAAAATTTTAATTACCTAAAACATCTAGTAAACTTGCCAAATTTATTGGATGATCTTCCACTAGGTACTAGAAAAAATGTGTGGTTCATGCACGACAGGGCACCCCATATTTCACAGTAAATGAGAAATTTCTTAAATGAGAATTTTAAAAATCGATAGATCGAGAGATGAAATGTTGCCCCTGCCAATTAGCTACCCTGCTCACCGGATTTAGCGCATATGAATTACTTTTTATAGAAGAACCATTGACGAATTATACTAATACGGCTCATTCTTATGGGAGGATTGGAAACGCTAAGTATTAAAACTCGGTCATTGATAAGAGGTAGTTTTTACTATACGTAGTAAAACGGCAAGGAATGATGTATATCCAGGGTTGCCGTATTGGATAGTTGATCTAAACTACGAGTACAACTTTTTTTATCCCTTGTTTTATTATATTTGTTAAAGTTTACAAAGGGAACGTTGTAATAGTCAAACCTTTCAGTAAAACTTCACTAGACTGCGGTAACCTTACTTTTAAATCGATAAAAAGGTGGAGCTTATCCCCCTTACTCGATAGGAAGGGATATGCAGAATTGCCACGTTTTCAACATAAATCCGAAAATTTAAATCTTTTATACTTGTTTCTAACAAAAGCATGTATATCACATCAGGGGCGGATCCAGCCTCTCTGTTTGGGGGGGGGGCGGTAATATCATAAAAGTACAGTATGGCAAGCGAAAGCAAGTTGTCGACGGGGGGGGGGGGGGGAGACACCAGCAACATTCCCATTTGTAGTGTAAAAGGCAGGGTCGGGTCTATTTTTCTAAATTTGAAGCTCTTGGAGAGGGGGGGGGGGCGATCACAAGAATAAACAAGTTGCTGACAGGGGGGAGGATGCAAGCAGCATACACATTCCAAGTATAAGAGGCAGAATCGAGTCTATTTTCCTGAATTCAAAACTATTGGGGAAGAGCTATCGCGCAAGAAAAACAAGTTGTCAACGGAGAGGGGGGGGGGTACCAGCAGCATACACATTTCTAATATAAAAAGCAGAATCGGTTCTATTTTCCTGAACTTAAAGCTCTTGGGAAGGGGAGGGGCGATCGTAAGCACATTCCTATACTCTACTAGAGAGAGTAATAAAACTGTTACCGAAACCTCCAACGTACCTGATCCAGTGCCGCAGGTAACTGAGGACTGCCGTAAATCTAATTATATTTTAATATTATAAGCTTATATAAATTTACTGCAACAACAAAACTTTTGATAGTTCAATTTAATTTCTGTCAGTGAGCCAAGTACACTTTACAGTGTGTCCCGTAGTGATTTATCTTGTTTGTGCTTGTTTTTATATATTATTTGAGATTATTGAGATACCCAAAAGATATGGCTTTCACATCTATATTTATTTCAAAATCATTAAACCAGGACATTTTTCCTCAACGAAAATCTTATTACGATGAATGTTTATGATGCCTTAAGATATCAATATCTAGATAATAATGTTAAAAGCTCTGTTGAGATGTGCTCCAACATGACAGGAGTTAGAAAATCTACTATGTACCGAATACTGAAGGAGAAAAAAACGACTGGAATTGTTAGTACTCCCAAGCTACATTCGATCACAGCCAGACGAAAAACCTCGTTGGAAGAAGAGATCTAAACTGCAATAAAAGGAGATCCCAACCGCCGACAAAATTCTATCTAAAATCAAAGAAGATCGGTGTTTACCTGAAATTAATAGAACTGAGCTCTGGAAATTGCTCAGAGAACTTAATTTTTGCTGGAAAAAACCAGATAGGAAATCTGTTCTTATAGATCGTTCGGAAAATGTCCTTAGGAAAAGCAAATATCTCTATCAAGTAAAGTAAAGTTGCTAGAAATAACACAAGATACAAAATTAGTAATTTAAGGGAACTTTTGAAAGATTTTTTTGAATAAAGTTACTGCAGAAAATTGAGAAAAATCCATATAATAAAAGAATAAAAGAAAATGTGGAAACTCGATCTCATGATCGGTGAGATAGAGAAATCAATTATAATTAATCTGAGATAGCTTCACTGGCTTTGATTATGAATTAGATACGTAATCTTTACCAGCGTAAACACAATTTATTATTTAAATTTTTTGTAATATATAAAAATTAATTACATTTGAATTCCTTTTTAGTGTGTAATTGTAATTCTGCAGATGGTTTAAGAAATAAACAAACTGAAACGTCAAATGTCCTAAAAATGTTTTTAATTAATAATAAAACTAGCGACCCGCCCCGGCTTCGCACGGGTGCAATGCTGATACTAAATACACTACAGAACAACTGTGACTATTTATTTTATTTTTACAACAATTATTACATCGGCCTCCGACGCGCTATTTATAGGCACGCTGCCGCCGCCCCGGTCGGCCAGTACCGCCGTAAGCGCTACTTCCCGCAATTTTAAATCTGTAATATCTTCGAAAATATTCATTTAAATCTTGTGCTGTAAAGGACCATATAGATCTATATTAAATCAACAATGTATTTAAGCTATTTAATTGGATAAGGATTAATGCTGTATTGGTTAAAATCGCTTCAAAATTTGCCATTATTTGTCGTAAAAAGTAAATGACAAAAAAATGTTATTGTGGGATATCCATGAGAGATAGACATATACCATCGCGGAGTTTTCTGTAGACCTTTTCAATGTGTACAAATAATTAGTACATTATTTTGATAAATCTCGTAGGGTTCAGCCTGCGTTTGCAATGTAAGCGGAAAAAAATATGATAATTAACAACATCACATTAGAAACCTCAAAAATAACAGTATTTCTCCACTATTTAATGGATGTTATTATACATATAAACCTTCCTCTTGAATCACTCTATCTATTGAAAAAAACCGCATCAAAATCCGGTGCGTAGTTTTAAAGATTTAAGCATACAAAGGGACATTGGGACAGAGAAAGCGACTTTGTTTTATACTATGTAGTGCCAGGCGCGGATACAAGGGGGGGCGGTGGGGGCGATCGCCCCCCCCCCCCCAAGAGCTTGGAGTTCAGTAAAATAGACCCGATTTTGCCTCTTATACTATAGTTTATTCAAGAACTAGAGAGAGTAATAAATCATTTTTTACCTTTTTTTTTCTTCGCAAACTACCTGTATTCCTTATTCCGATGTCTTTAGCAAAATCTGTTAGACACATATATTTTTCATAGGAATTGGTTAGAAATTTTATAATCAAAAATACCGGTCTATAACAATGGACTATTTGGTTAGGATAACAATAGATATTTGGATGTGAAGTGTTAAAAAGGATTTTAATCCTTGTCATAGGCGTCGGAAAGAGGTTTATTTTATCACTAAGTATTTATAGCATAGAATATTATTTCGGTTAGAAACTTAAAATAAAAAGTTTTTATATTATTTTCTTTCTTATGATTTCTTAATAATTCACATACATTATAAAATATAGATAATTTTGACATATTTAACATAAATCACTACAGTATTTTTATTATTTTTAATTTTGGCATAAAAACCGTTTTAGGTACATTCAGACTAAAACGTGGCCTTTTTCTCTCAAAAAAATTCTAAGTTATAATTTAAATACTTACAAAATACCCATTATCAAAAATGCAAGAAGTTAAACATATATAAAAAATCAATTCGTCCATATAATATTAAAATTTTGTTGAAGCTATCGGTCATTTTATTATTAATTAAAAACATTTTTAGGATATTTGACGTTTCGGTTTATTTATTTCTTAAACCATCTGTAGAATTAAAATTCAACACTAAAAAGGGATTCAAACGTAATTAATTTTTATATGTTACAGAAAATTTAAATAATAAATTGTGTTTACGCTGGTAAACATTACGTATTTAATTTGTAATCAAAGTCAATGAAGCTATCTTCGCTCAAGTTAAATATAATTGGTTCATCTATCTCACCGATCATGAGATCGAGTTTCCCCATTTTCTTTTATTCTTTTATTATTTGGATTTTTCCCAATTTTCTGCAGTAACTTTATTCAAAAAAATAAGTTCAGTTAAATTACTAATTTTGTAAGTTGTGTTATTTCTAGCAACTCTACCTTGTACTTGAGAGAAATTTTCCTTCTCCAACGGACATTTTCCGGACGATCTATAAGAACGGATTTCCCATCTGGTTTTTCCCAGCAAAAATCAAGTTCTCTGAGCAATTTCTAGAGCTCGGTTCTTTTAATTTCAGGTAAATCCCGATCTTCATTGATTTTAGTCAGAATTTTGTTGACGGTTGGGATTTCCTTTTCATAATAAAATATATGTACAACTCCTTTTAGTACAGTTTGTGTGATCGAATATAGCTTGGGAGTACTAACAATTTCAGTCGTTTTTTTCTCCTTCAGTATTCGGAACATATTAGATTTTCCAACTCCTGTCATGTTGGAATACTTCTCAATAGAGCTTTTAACATTATTATCGAGATATTGCTATCTTAAGGCATCATCAACATTCATCGTAATAAGTTTTTCGTTGAAGAAAAAATGCCCTGGTTTAATGATTTTGGAATAAATATAGATGTGGAAGCCATATCTTTTGGGTATCTCACTAATCTCAAATATTATATAAAAACAAATACAAACAAGATAAATCACTAAGGATGCACTGTAAGGTGTACTTTTCTCACTGACAGAAATTAAATTGAACTATCAGAAATTTTATTGCTGCAGTAAATTTATAAAAGCTTATAATATTTAAATATAATTAGATTTACGGCAGTCCTCAGTTACTTGCGCACTGGAGCAGGTACGTTGAAGGTTTCGGTAACAGTTTTCTTACTCTCTCTAGTTCTTGAATAGGGTATAGGAATGTGTATGCTTGCGATCGGCCCTCCCCTTCCCAAGAGCTTTGAGTTCAGGAAAATAGAACCGATTCTGCATTTTATATTAGGAATATGTATGCTTCTGATACCCCCCCCCCCCCCCCGTCCCCCGTTGACAACCTTGTTTTTCTGGCAATAGCCCCCCCCACGAAGTGCTTTGAATTCAATAAAATAGACCCGATTCTGCCTCTTATACTAGGAATGTGTATGCTGCTCGCATCCTCCCCCCTGTCAGCAACCTGTTTTTTCTTGTGATCGCCCCCCCCCCCCTCCACTCTTCAAGAGCTTGAAATTCAGAAAAATAGACCGGACCCATCCTGTCTTTTACATTAGAAATGGGAATGTTGCTGGTGTCTCTCCCCTCCCCCCCCCCGGTCGACAACCTGCTTTCGCACTTTTATGATATCACCGCCCTCCCCCAAAGAGAGAGGCTGGATCCGCCCCTGTGTAGTGATGACCGATAGCCCCAAAAAAATTTTAATATTATATGGAAGAATTTATTTTTTTATATATGTTGAACTTCTTTTATTTTTGACAATGAGTATTTTGTAAGTATTTAAATTATAACTTTTTTGAGAGAAAAAGCCTACATTTTCGTCTGAATGTGCCTAAAACGGTTTTTATGCCTAAACATACAATTGTGATTTATGGTAAATACGTCAAAATTATCTATATTTTATAATTATTAAGAAATCATAAAAAATATTATGAAAAATCTCTCTAGTTCTTGAATTAACTATAGTATAAGAGACAAAATCGAGTCTATTTTCCTGAACTCAAGGCTCTTGGGGGAGGGGGGGGGGCGATCGCCCACATCACCTCCCCCCTTGGGTGGGACTAATAGGGTGTCCCATTTTCGACACTTTTAGAGCATATTGGTGTTATTGTCTAAGATATAATGTTGCGGTTTTCACTTTATGTGGTACTTTTTAACGAAACGAAAGATTCCGCTGTGAAATTTGTCATAGCTCTCTTAGTTTCAGAAAATCTTAATTTTTTAGACATATCTCGTATTTCAGTCAAGCGTTAATTTATCAAAAGGGTAAAAACTGATTTTGATAGAGTTTCAATCGGGTCATGATTGAGCACAACTAATCCATCCCTGCAGCTGTAAATAATTCACAACACTTTCTTGGATAGTATTATAAAGGGTCTTACCTGGTATACATCATATTAAAAAAAATGAAAATATACCTGGTGGTTCAATAATTATGTACAAAAAACTTGATTCCATTGAGCCCATATCACCTAAGAGAAGACCTATACGAAAAAAGTTTATATGAATTCCTTTCACGTGTGTTTTTCATATCCGGAAGATTTCCCACATTTTCCCGGACACCCTATATATATATATATATATATATATATATATATATATATATATATATATATATATATATATATCATTTTTCTTAATTTTGTATTTTCTTGGGTTTAGGTTCTATAATTAATAAAACACAAAACGATTGACGTTTCGCCCTTTATTCAAGGCATTTTCAAAATTTTTTCCTAAAAAAATATATAATTAAAATACATCAAATAAAAAACATATTTTACCATTTTGGAAAACAAACAAGACACTTAAAAACAGTAGTCAAAAACTTTAAAACATTTTAAAAATATTTAATTTTACCAGTACATACCTTGACATTTTGCTGTTCTGTTTCTAAATAAACTTTAAATTTTCATCGTTTATTGAGGATACGTGGAATGCGAATGTGTTTTATTTCTTTTAAATATTTTTTCTATTTTACAAAAAACAAATAAGGTATATGTTTGGTTTTATGTTTAAGAGGATATTCTATTTTTGATTCTTATTTGACCGGATCGAATACTTAATAGTTTTGTTTAAATTAGGTTTGCGTAAATGTGGCTCAAATTTTCCATATCTGTTCTGTCGTTAACAGTGTTTTTATCTTTTTTAATTTCAATCATTTCCTTTATCTGTAATTTTTGGTAATTCATATCTTTGTTTTTTATAATGGTACTGTTATAATCAAAAGTGTGTTTTTCGTCCTGTGTGTGTTTGTTTAACGCTGTTGAGGCGTTTTTTGTATATTTATGGCCATTTAATCTGTTCTTCAGTAATTGGCTCGTCATGCCTATATATTTTTTGGGACAATTTGTGCAAGGGATCGAATATATTATATTTGATTTATTCATTAGAGGAGTTTTACTTTTTAAATTTGTGAATAATGTATTTAATTTATTATGTGACCTGTGGCATACGATAATATCATGCTTTTTTAAAATGTATTTTATTTTTTCTGACAGCTCACTAGTGTAAGGTAATGCCACATATTTCTGCTGTTTATGTTCTATGTTTTTTGTTTTTACGTTGTTATAAAACTTATATGTTCGTTTATCAATTATTTTGGTGATTTCGTTGAAATTATTATTTATTAGTGTCTCTTTTACTTTTTGAAGTATTTTTGGTCGGAATTCTGGAGATGTTAGGGAGATAGCACGATCAGATAGACCGATTATAACGCTATTTTTTTGAGTTTTTGAATGATTAGAGAAATAGTTTAGATATCTACCTGACCAAGTTGGTTTGGTGTATCATTCAGTTAAAATTTTGTTTTTTCTGCGTATAAGTGTCATATCTAGAAAATTTATTTTATTATTATTCTCTGTTTCGGACGTGAACTGTAATTTTTCGTTGAAACTGTTAAACTCTTGGAGAATTTCATTTATTTTATTTTGTGGTACGGCTGCTATGCAATCATCGACAAAACGTTTGAAAAATATTATATTAAAATTTAATTTTTCTAAAACTTTTTCCTCTAAATATTCCATTACTAGCTGAGCAATGGTCGATGAAATTGGTGATCCCATAGCACGTCCATCGAGTTGTTTGTAAAAGGTATTTTCGTACTGAAAATAATTTGTATTTAGAACGAGGTCAACAGCATCCATGCAATTATTTTTTGATAGCGTTGTACGTTTTTTAAAATGTCCCATTTTTCTGCTAAAATAGTGTGGACAAGTTGATTTGGTATGTTTGTATACAAAGATATAACATCTAGCGAAATGAGGATGCTGTTGACCTCGTTCTAAATACAAATTATTTTCAGTACGAAAATACCTTTTACAAACAACTCGATGGATGTGCTATGGGATCACCAATTTCATCTACCATTGCTCAGCTAGTAATGGAATATTTAGAGGAAATGGTTTTAGAAAAATTAAATTTTAATATAATATTTTTCAAACGTTTTGTCGATGATTGCATAGCAGCCGTACCACAAAATAAAATAAATGAAATTCTCCAAGAGTTTAACAGTTTCAACGAAAAATTACAGTTCACGTCCGAAACAGAGAATAATAATAAAATAAATTTTCTAGATATGACACTTATACGCAGAAAAAACAAAATTTTAACTGAATGGTACACCAAACCAACTTGGTCAGGTAGATATCTAAACTATTTCTCTAATCATTCAAAAACTCAAAAAAATAGCGTTATAATCGGTCTATCTGATCGTGCTATCTCCCTAACATCTCTAGAATTCCGACCAAAAATACTTCAAAAAGTAAAAGAGACACTAATAAATAATAATTTCAACGAAAAGACTATCACCAAAATAATTGATAAACGAACATATAAGTTTTATAACAACGTAAAAACAAAAAACATAGAACATAAACAGCAGAAATATGTGGCATTACCTTACACTAGTGAGCTGTCAGAAAAAATAAAATACATTTTAAAAAAGCATGATATTATCGTATGCCACAGGTCACATAATAAATTAAATACATTATTCACAAATTTAAAAAGTAAAACTCCTCTAATGAGTAAATCAAATATAATATATTCGATCCCTTGCACAAATTGTCCCAAAAAATATATAGGCATGACGTGCCAATTACTGAAGAACAGATTAAATGGCCATAAATATACAAAAAACGCCTCAACAGCGTTAAACAAACACACACAGGACGAAAAACACACTTTTGATTATAACAGTACCATTATAAAAAACAAAGATATGAATTACCAAAAATTACAGATAAAGGAAATGATTGAAATTAAAAAAGATAAAAACACTGTTAACGACAGAACAGATATGGGAAATTTGAGCCACATTTACGCAAACCTAATTTAAACAAAACTATTAAGTATTCGATCCGGTCAAATAAGAATCAAAAATAGAATATCCTCTTAAACATAAAACCAAACATATACCTTATTTGTTTTTTGTAAAATATAAAAAATATTTAAAAAAAATAAAACACATTCGCATTCCACGTATCCTCAGTAAACGATGAAAATTTAAAGTTTATTTAGAAACAGAACAGCAAAATGTCAAGGTATGTACTGGTAAAATTAAATATTTTTAAAATGTTTTAAAGTTTTTGACTACTGTTTTTAAGTGTCTTGTTTGTTTTCCAAAATGGTAAAATATGTTTTTTATTTGATGTATTTTAATTATATATTTTTTTAGGAAAAAATTTTGAAAATGCCTTGAATAAAGGGCGAAACGTCAATCGTTTTGTTTTTTATTAATTATAGAACCTAAACCCAAGAAAATACAAAATTAAGAAAAAGGATATAATCTATGGTTCAAGAATCAAGAAAATATATATATATATATATATATATATATATATATATATATATATATATATATATATATATATATATATATTTATATATATATATATATATAATCTTAAGTGTCCCTTTGTCACTTCGCGCAGGAGCCCAGTTTGTAATAACCCAGGGCCAGCCCTGTCTGTAGCAAACTACAAAATAATAATCTTTAGAAAATACCCGTTACAGACAAACTATAATAACAAAAAGAAAAACATTCGGAATAAATTATTCTTTACACCTTACTAACTGTAAAATACCACATATTAAGATGATCAAAAAAACATCCTTAATTAGTCTTAATTCCCTTTATTATGCCGAGCTAAAAATCACTTAATTAAACCAGAACGAACTATTTATTTTGAAGTACTGAAAAAAGCCCATAATAGGCTATTTGTCATGCTGTCACTCAAACTTGGTAATGGGAGAGAAAAAATTAATTATGCTGATGGCGGCACAGCTTCAATATGAAAAAAAAACGCACTTTTTTTTATTAATACAGTACTTATCAAAGAATAATGCCCGTAAAATCCTATTATACCTATATTTTTTAATACAAAAAATTTTAAGTTTATTAATGATTACTGGCCACACCTCAGTAGCGAATTTAGTTAGACTAACAAAGAAGATTATAAGTAATATGTTGATTAAGAATCCTGGACGCAGTTCGAAAAATAATGATAAAATGTCTATATAGGGTTTAAAAAAATAGTTAAGCAAATACCGAGGGTCAATAAAACTCATCAAAATAAGAAAGAATCGCTAACATCATACTCCGTTTTTTCTATTCCATTTTTGTACATTGGTCTTTCCGAGTTCATTCCATTCGTCTCGTATTAATGTCTTATTTGAAAGACTAATTATATATTTTTTTGTTCAAATATTGTGACAAGATTGCCCATCACAATGGGATGTTTCGAGAGGTTTCTTTGTGTCGGTTGCTTTTCGAAAAGGATAATCTTTGCCCTAAATATATTTATATATATATATATATATATATATATATATATATATATATATATATATATATATATATACATATATATAATTTTTTCTTTATCTTGCCTTTTCTTGGGTTTAGATTCTTTATTTAACAAAAAAATTGAAACAATTGACATTTCATCCTTTATTTAAGACATTTTCAAAATTTTTTGTTTATTTTCTTTCCTAAAAATATTTTTAACCTACTTCTAAAAGAAGGAGGTTCTCAATTCGTCGACTATGTATTTATTTTTTTTTATGTATGTACACCGATTACTCCGGAACGGCTGCACCGATTTGAATGAAATTTTTTACGTTATGTAAAGGACATTACTGCGGTGGTCCCACATTTTTTTAGATGAAATTGGTGCAGTAAAATCCAAGATGGCAGCCAAAAAAATTAATTTTGTCCGATTTTCTCCAAAATTGGTATGGAGGAATTTTCGGGGTTGTACCCAACAAATCCGAAATTATTTTTCAAAAATTCAAAATGGCGGATCCAATATGGCGTACAAAAAAATTTAATTTAGTCCGATTTTCTCCAAAATTGGTATGGGGGAATTTTCGAGATGCTACATAACGAATCTAATATTATTTTTAAAAAATTCAATATGGCGGATCCAATATGGCGGACGAAAAAATCAATTTTGTTCGATTTTCACCAAAATTGGTACGGGGAAATTTACGGGGTCGCATATGACGAATCTAAAATAATTTTTTAAAAATTCAATATGGCGGATCCAATATGGCGGACGAAAAAATTAATTTTGTCCGATTTTCTCCAAAATTGGTACAGGGGAGTTTTCGGAGTCGCATATGACGAATCTAAAATAATTTTTAAAAAATTCAATATGGCGGATCCAATATAGCCGACAAAAAAATTAATTTTGTCCGATTTTCTCCAAAATTGGTACGGGAGAGTTTTTGGGATCGCATATGACGAATCTAAAATAATTTTTAAAAAATTCAATTTGGCGGATCCAATATGGCCGACAAAAAAATCTTTTTTGTTCGATTTTCTCCAAAATTGGTACGGGAGAGTTTTCGGAGTCGCATATGACGAATCTAAAATAATTTTTAAAAAATTCAATATGGTGGATCCAATATGGCGGACGAAAAAAATCAATTTTATCCGATTTTCTCCAAAATTGGTATGGGGAAGTTTTCGGGGCCTCACATAAAGAATCAGAAATTATTTTTAAAAAATTCAATATGGCTAACAAAAAAAATCAATTTTAACCAAAATTGGTACGGGAGAGTTTTCGGGGTCACACATGATGAATCTAAAATTATTTTAAAAAAATATAATATGGCGTATCTAATATGGTGGATAAAAAATTTATTTATTTTCTTTAAATATCGATATTGGAAGGTGTTGGAGCCTATATTAACAATCTAAAATTAATTTGAAATTTAAGATAGTGGATTTTCTATGACAGACTAAATATTCGTTTGACCCAATTTGATTGGTATTTGGAAAACTCGTAAGAACTAAAGAATTTTTAGTGGTTCATTTTAGGGTGATTTACAACTTTGGATAAAACGGGTACTTTTTTGCCAGTTTGGAGTCATTGCGAGGTACACTAATCGCGATTAGTACTTAGTTCAAATAATTTATGAATATCATAATGAATTCTGAAACTAAAAATAGAAAAATAAAATTTTTATAAAAAAATTGAACCGACTTCTAAAAGTGCGCCAAAAAGTGAAAAATAACCATAAATTTTTAAATGAAATTGAAATTTTTGAAGTCGGCGCCAAATTATTTTTACCCGAAATAAATAACTACTAATATATACAAATTATGGTAAGAAAGCAATTAAAAATAAAGTATTTTTAATCTGTTTACGCAAATCACATTTTGTCAGGTATTAGTTTGGCGCCGACTTCAAAAAGTTCAATTTCATATAAAAATTGCTAGTTATTTTTCACTTTTTAGCGCACTTTTAGAAGTCGGTTCAATTTTTTTATAAAAATTATATATAATTAAGAACATTCACACAAAAACATATATACAATTTTAGAAGACAAACAAACACTTTAAAACACTATTTAAAATTTTTTAAAAATACTTAATTTTACTAGTACATACCTTGATATTTTGTTTATTAATTAATAATGAAATTCATCCTTTACATTGTTTATTTAGGTACTGAGGATACATAAAATGTGGTGTTTTTTATTTTTTAAATATTTTTTTATATTTTACAATGCACTAAAAAACAAAAAACGCATATATTTAACTTTATGTTTAAGAGGATATTCAATTTTTGATGTTTATTAACAAGATCGAATACTTAATATTTTTGTTTAAATTACGCTGGTGTAAATGTGGCTCAAATTTGCGATATCCGTGCTGTCGTTAGCAGTGCTTTAATCTTTTTTAATTTCTATCATTTCCTTTATCTGCAATTTTTGGTAATTCATATCTTTGTTTTTAATTATGGTACTGTTATAATCAATGGTATGTTTTTCGTCCTGTGTGTGTTTGTTTAACGCTGTTGAAGCATTTTTCGTATATTTATGGCCATTCAATTTGTTTTTTAGTAATTGGCTCGTTATGCCTATATATTTTGGGACAATTTGTGCAAGGATCAAATAAAGTACATTTGATTTATTCATGAGAGGAGTTTTACTTTTTAAAGTAGTGAATAGTTTTAATTTATTATGAGACTTATGGCATACGATAATATTATACTTTTTTAAAAGGTGTTTTATTTTTTCTGACAGCTCATTAGTGTAAGGTAATGCTACATATTTTTGCCGTCTATGCTCTATGTTTCTTGTTATTAGTTTATTATAAACTTTATATGTTCATTTATTGATAATTTATTATTCATTTTATGGATGCTGTCGACCTCGTTCTAAACACAAATTACTTTCGGTATGAAAACACCTTTTACAAATAACTCGATGGATGTGCTATCGGATCACCAATTTCACCAAAAATTTTGAAAATGCATTAAATAGAAGGCGAAACGTCAATTGTTTGGATTTTTTATTGCATAAAAATAAATAAAAAAAGATATGTATATATATATATATATATGTATATGTATATATGTATATATACATTTTTGTATATATGTATATATACATATATGTACAGGGTGAGTCAACGATTGGATGAAGTAGGTTTGTGCCTTTTCGGTGAAATTAACAAAGAAACTATATTTATTGTTTGATACAGTTTATTTTTACGCAGATTTTAAAAATATTTAGGACTCTACAGGGTGAGCCAAAAAACTAGGACAGCATAAAGTTGTATTTTTTTAAATAGAACACTCTATATACGAATCGTATTTTCGATTTAGCTTATAATTTTAAATCTTTTTTATTAAGGGTTTACTATAACAGAACTTTATAGTTTCTGAGATAACTAAGTTTAAAGAAAAAAAGTCACATTTTCAAGCATCAATTCAATCCTAAATAACGTTTTCAATTTTGTGACAAATATATTCAAATTTGGAATTAAGCAAGGCCAAGGACAAGTTAACATAATTTTTACCTAATATTTGCAATAAAAGCTACAGGGTGTTGAACACATCGGCTCAAATTTGAACAAGTTTAAATGAATAAATATCTTTTTTTTTAAATGGTACACCCTGTATATTTTCATGTTATTTAATAGAGTAATAAAAACCCTTAAAGTTTTGTTCAATATATCCTATACCTATTTATAATAGTTTTTGAGATATTTAAGTTTTTCTTATTTTCCATACTTTTTTACAGAAATAGTCTTCATTATCATAGTAGCCATGACAAAAACAATATAAAAGGACATTTTTCTGTGTGTCAAATTTATAACCGCAATCGCTTCTTTTGGTTTTTATGTAGTGTAGTTTGGTTTTTTTTGCATTCATCTTATATTGTAAAATAAATTTTCCAAAGAATGAGTTAATAGATATGATTTATACAATAGGAGAGGCTCAAAAAAATTGCCTTCTTGCTCAAAGAATTTACAAAATGAAGTATCCTGATCGACACCAGTCTAATACCCATACTTTTCAAAACTTAATGCAAAGATTTGATTCTTCTGGTACTGTTGATTATCCAAAACGTAAAGTGGTCAACAAACTAGTAACTAATGAAGAAAAAGAACTACAAGTATTGTTAAATGTTCAGGAATATCCTTATATTGGTAGCCGTCAGTTAGCAGCATTATGTGAAACATCACAATCCACCGCTAATCGTACTACCAAGAAATATAGGTATCATCCATATCACATGGAATTACACCAAGAATTGCATGGACAGGATTTTGAAAGTCGTGTAAACTTTTGTCGTACAATAAATGCGGAGATTCAATTAAATCCAAATTTATTATGCAAGGTAATGTTTAGTGATGAAGCTACTTTAAGAAGTAACGGTGCCGTAAATAGACGCAACATGCATTATTATGCCACAGAAAACCCATTTTGGATTAGAGAGGTGCAACATCAAAACCACTGGTCATTAAATGTTTGGTGTGGTATTCATCATAATCGAATTATTGGACCCCACTTTTTTAATGAATCACTAAATGGCCATAGTTACCTGAACTTTCTACAAGAAGAACTACCCCAACTGCTTCAAGGTCTCGATAGGGATGAGCTCGACAGTATGTGGTTCCAGCACGATGGTGCGCCTCCGCATTACCATCGTGAAGTTCGTGCGTTTTTGGACCAACGATATCCGCAAAAATGGATTGGACGTGGGGGTTTCATTGAGTGGCCACCAAGGTCTTGCGACATCACCCCATTAGATTTCTTCCTATGGGGTTATATTAAAAATAAGGTGTATGTTAATCCACCAACAACAGTGGAAGATATGCGAAACAGGATTAGGGATACCTGTAGAACAATAACGCCACTAATTTTGTCCAGGGTCCGAGAAAATGTGCAAAAAAGACTAAATTTGTGCATTGCACAAGAGGGTCGTTTATTCGAACACTTATTAAAAAGAAATAATTAATCTCAATATTTAATAGGTAATTTTTTTGTTTCAATTTAGTATAAAATTAAATATGTATTTGCCTTGTCGTTATTGTTGTGTTAATTTTTTCACATTATGTTTAATTAAACTATTGCCGTTGTAATATAACGAACAATGTATTTCATCATATTTAACCACATTCTGTTTGTTTCTGTAGTTTCTTTTTATTATTTTACATGGCTACTATGATAATGAAGACTATTTCTGTAAAAAAGTATGGAAAATAAGAAAAACCGAAATATCTCAAAAACTATTATAAATAGGTATAGGATATATTGAACAAAACTTTTAGGGTTTTTATTACTCTATTAAATAACATGAAAATATACAGGGTGTACCATTTAAAAAAAAAGATATTTATTCATTTAAACTTGTTCAAATTTGAGCCGATGTGTAGCTTTTATTGCAAATATTAGGTAAAAATTATGTTAACTTGTCCTTGGCCTTGCTAAATTCCAAATTTGAATATATTTGTCACAAAATTGAAAACGTTATTTGGGATTGAATTGATGCTTGAAAATGTGACGTTTTTCTTTAAACTTAATTATCTCAGAAACTATAAAGTTTTATTATAGTAAATCCTTAATAAAAAAGATTTAGAATTATAAGCTAAATCGAAAATAGGATTCGTATATAGGGTGTTCTATTTAAAAAAATACAACTTTATGCTGTCCTAGTTTTTTGGCTCACCCTGTAGAGTCCTAAATATTTTTAAAATCTGCGTAAAAATAAACTGTATCAAACAATAAATATGGTTTCTTTGTAAATTTCACCGAAAAGGCACAAACCTACTTCATCCAATCGTTGACTCACCCGTATATATACACATATACATATACATATACATATATATATATATATATATATATATATATATATATATATATATATATATATATATACTCGTATATGGCACTTATTAAATTACTAAAATTTGCGACACTCATAAATTGTTTGACGACAGTTATACCACCCCAATTTCTAGACCAACGAATTGAAAATCCTGTTTCCCTGCGGACCCTTAGAATGTTTTCCCACTCATCCTTACATATATCCATTTTTTATTTATTTAACGCCCCAGGTTGTTTACTCTCAACGTTATTTTATTTGATTTTTTTTCTTAAGGGTTGTTTTTTCGGCTTTACTTCGTCCTACGATCTGTTATCGATTTGTCGAAGGCCTAATTTTAAACGGAGTTTGAAAACATTAAAGTATCCCCTTTATTTTAAGTTTTCTTGTCAACATTGTACTTGCCCCAATTGCATTCTTTCGTAATCTCTTTTAAATCGACAATAAAGAAAGTAATGGGTATTCTAATAGCCCTCCTTCTATTTTGAGTAAAGTTTGCAGGGGCTGTACCATAAAATTTTTATTGTTTTGCGACTTTTAAAAGGATGTTTATGTTTTTAATTAAACGACCTGATGAGCTTTGGATTTGGTGTTATACGGAGGGGTTGACCTGAATTTTCCTGTAATAATAAATATTTAAAGAACAAATTAAACCGACTTAAAAAAGTGCAATGAAAAGTAAAAAATAAATTAAAAACTATTTTATGTTGCAATTAATTTAATAAATGTACCTCCTTTGCACGTTTTCGAAATCACCCAACCTTTAATTTTTGTACTATTTCTTCTTCCTTAGTTAAGAGTGTCTTTGTATAAAGGGTGTTTTTTTTATAGAGGTATAAAACTTTTAAGTTGGCAACACCTTTTTAACTGGCGGCCATTTTGTCAGCTGTCAAGTGATTTATGTTTAGTTTGGTTTGGCATTTCAACATAAATAGACTGACGCCTGAACAACGCTTCCAAATTGTGCAAATTTATTTTGAAAATCATGGTTCTGTTCGAAATACGTATCGCGTACTACGTCCATTTTACGGTCAACATAATCGTCCATCAGAGCAATTAATTCGATTAACTATGGAACGTTTTCGCACTACGTTTACTCTAAATGATAATACGCATTGCCGTTGATCCCGATTTTCATAGGCGAATTTTGTTTAGCGATGAAGCTCACTTTTGTTTGAATGGATACGTCAATAAACAAAACTGCCGTATTTGGAATGATGATAATCCTCAAGTGTATGTTGAGACACCGTTACATCTAGAAAAACTGACTGTTTAGTGTGCTTTATGGGCGGGTAGAATCATTGGTCCGTACTTCTTTAAAAACGATGCGGGTCAGAACGTTACAGTCAATGGTGACCGCTATAGAACCATGATTACTGACTTTTTCGTTCATCAATTGAACAACCATGATGTGCAGGAGCTGTGGTTTCAACAAGACGGCGCAACATGTCACACAGCTCGTGCCACAATTGATTTATTGAAGGAAACGTTTGGTAACCGCATAGTTTCACGTTTCGGACCCGTGAATTGGCCTCCAAGATCGTGCGACTTAACGCCGCAAGACTATTTTCTGTGGGGATATGTGAAGTCGCTAGTCTACGCCGATAAGCCCGAAACGATTGATCACTTGGAGGACAACATTCGCCGCGTTATTGCCGATATACGGCCACAAATGTTGGAAAAAGTCATCGAAAATTGGACCTCCAGATTAGACTACGTCCGAGCCAGCCGTGGCGGTCATATGCCAGAAGTCATATTTAAATTATAATGCCAAAAGGTTATCTTTCGAATAAAGTAAATTTCATGTCAATTTAAAAAATTCATCTTTGTTTTATTCCATTTAAAAGTTCCATATCTCTATAAAAAACACCCTTTAGTTTGACAATGTTTCAAAGGACCCTCCACCAAACTTTATGGTTCCCAGTGAAATCGGGTAGACGTATGATATCTATGAATCTTGCTCTTGATACCTGATCAAAAGTCTTCGTGGGAATGAGCACATTGTATGGCTAGTTTTTGAGAAACGGAAGAACTTGTGCTACTCTGGTGTTTAAGAGCGCAACCCTATACAGTTAAGTGGGAAGAAAAGTTAATTAAGTAAAATAGATCACCAGAGTACAGTTGATGGATAATAGTAGCAGCACAAGCGATCAAAATTCCAACCTAACCCCTATGCCGGTGAGTTGGGATGGGTTATTTAGGGCGCCACTGCATCCAAAGCTAGGCCATATGCAGAAACCTTCCGCGATGTCGTTCGAAACTAGTTGTCAACCTTACCCCTATAAATCAACAAATACCTAAAGAAAAGGGAATACCAACGCAAAAGATCTTTTGAGGCGAATAAAACTCGGTAAGTAAAATTGTAATAATAAAAATCTTTTAATTTAAAAATAAAAGTGTTAGTTTGGTATCTTATTATAAAAGGTCAAACTTCAACATATTTACATAAAAAAAACAAATAGATTAATTATAAATCCAATCAATAAACTAGTTCGATGCTTCCTAAATCATCTGGCGTGAAAACAAAGCATAAATCAAACCCGTTTATACTATGATCACACAATGAAATTCTTGCGCAACGCCTGACAAACTAAAGAAAAAACTGAATTACTGTAACGGTACTGCAACTAAAGAAAAGTTATCAATACAGTTTACCTGTCTTTTGGTGTGGTTGCCATTCAACAAAGGTTCTTTTTTCTCAACGTCACAGGGTCGAGTGTAGCGTCAATGGCTACAAGCTGCTCACGAATCAATGATAATTTGAATCTTAGGGAGGATTCCAGTGGTTATAATTAGATATAATATAAGCAGTAGGAAGGACTAAATAGTGGGGAGGACTAGCCAGTAGGAAAGAGTAACCAGTAGGGAAGACATCAACAATAATAACCCGTAGGGAGGACCCTGCTGTTGGAGGGGAGGACTAACAGATAAACATTCACGCCAACCAGGCAAAAGATACAGCAACACCAAAAACCCAGCGAGATTACCAAAATAATAAACGACTTAATATATCAAAAAATTGGCAATTATAAATTGAGATGGAAGTATGTTGCTCCTTTGATCGAATAAAATCAAGAAAAAGTGAAAATCAGAGGAAAATGACCTCTATTAATAATCAAGACCTTGTTTGCGCACTACCCTGCTTCTTTTAAGTGCGTTCAATTGCCACGTTTGAAATGATTCTGGGCAACAACAGTCGGCTAAAATAAATTTGTAATATAAGTCTATTTATTAATCGTTAGGATTTCCCGATAAAAAAACGAATTCAAATAAGCATCTCAATAGTTATTTTTAAACTAAAGAATTACGTTTCGAATAAAAGAATAAATTTCCTGCAACTGAAAATACATACAATTCTACTTAAGTAGTAGTGGGCAGGAAAAACGAGATCTATCTGAATAAAAAAAGGTAACAGTAAATTCAGCATCGATAAGAAAATAACTAAGCACAGTGTAGTGAAATACCAGAATAATGGTCAAACTTAAAAAATACAATTAATTAAAACTGTACTTTATGAAATGTTTTATTCAAAAAATCAATGGGAAATACTTAAAGAAAATGATATTGTGATGCCTATAATGAAAGTATTTACAATAATAAGATAGAATTAACTGAACTGGCCATATTGAACTCAAACGGAAATTTAAACCTTAACAAACGTTGGTATGTTGGCTGTAGACGTCACTCTCTCTCATCTCATCAGCCTTTTGTTTCAATTCACTTATATAAGTTTAAAAATATTCAAATTAAAAAAAAAAAATATGTTTGTACTCACCTTAACTTTGCTATTTCTATTTCGATACTGAAAGATACACTGTAGTGATTGTGGTATTGGAACGACAGTTCCTTTTTTATAAATTATTTTTTAGATCGGTACTTATGAAGTCTTTGGTTTTTGTAACTGATAAGAGGATATTCCCATCAATTGATTTTTAAGAGGGTATATTAATTTTTAATAATATTTGTGTAAATGTGGCTTAGGTTACTTATATTGGTTCTTTTTTTATTTCCATCATTTCCTTTACACCCAATTTGTTGTAATTATGGTCACGTTCAAGTATTGTTGTTTTGTTGTAGTTTAAGGAATGGCATGTTTCCCGTACATGTTTTGTTAATGCAGTCATAGCATTCTTCGTATTCGTGTGGCCATTTAATCTATTTTAAGTAACTGTGTGATCATTCCTATACAGGGTGATTCAAAAATCGATCACGAAACTTAAGGGGGTGATTCTACTTGACAAAATAAGGGTAGAGCTTCATATAATTTTTTTTCAAAATGTCATTCGTTTTCGAGTTACAAGCCGTCCAAGTTCAAGTTTTTATTTTTTGTTTTTTGAATTACTCGCTTACAGGAAAACCGATTTGACTAATATTTGAAAGATAGGCTAAGTCTTCTGCGCTTCATCATTTTAGTAACAATTCACATTGATTGTTTGCCGCTAGAGGGCACTTTACCTACATTGAAAATTGTTTTTTTGTCATAATTTTTTAGTGTTGACAGCTACAGTAGTTTTTGGCATAATTTCTGAAAGACTGATGCCAGGCCTTTAAAAAAGGTGCTCTTTATTTACATCGCTAAACCCAACGGTTTAGACGTAAATCACCCTTAAAAATTAAGTGGTAAATTTACTTTTCTCATTTCATTACCACCAGCTACCAGGTAAATAGCTATCAAAGTATACTAGAGCTGTCAGTTTAACATCAAATAAATTCGCTTTTTAAACTATTTAATTTATAATCTTAAAATAACTAATAATGGCTAATCAGTAAATATTCATATTATGGATTATTGCGATATACATTTAATTGATAAAAATTAATGAAACAGTACTAAACAAACTAAAAAAGATTCTCAAAATGTCCCCCATTTTCTTCCATACATTTCCTAACACTCTTCAAAAAATGTCGCTTAACTCGATGAAAAATTCCTGGTGTTTCTTTAATAATTTGGCACTTTTCGATTATCCTGAAGCGAAGATCCTCGACGTTGATTACTGGAATATCGTACACCAATTGTTTCAAATGACCCCAAAAGAAAAAATCCATAGGATTAAGGTCTGGTGACCCCGCTGCCCATGCCAATGGTCCACTTCGTCCTATCCATCGCTCAGGATACGTTGCATTCAAATACTGTCGGACACGTATACTAAAGTGGGGCGGAGCTCCGTCTTGGAGGATCCACATATTGGCTCTTACTTCCAATGGCACATCTTCCAGATACAATGGGAGACGATTTTGGATAAAATCTAAGTATACGTCACCAGTTAATGGGCCATCAAAGAAATGAGGACCAATAAGGTAATCTCCTATTATCCCTGCCCACACATTTAGTGAAAATCTACGCTGATGTTTCGTTTCTACCACATTGTTTGGGTTCTCGTAAGCATATGTGTGGATGTTGTGTAGATTTGTTATGCCATCACGAGTGAAACCAGCTTCGTCAGTGAATAATATGACGCCAATTAATCGATTATCGTGTTCATACTTAGCTAGGATCTGATTGCACATTTCCAACCGTCTCGGCCGATCATCGTCATAAAGAGCCTGCACCTTTTTTGAATGAAACGGGTAGAGTTGTTCTTCTCTTAGTATCCTCCATGAACTAGCCTGACAGAGCCGCACTTCATTCCCAATTTTTCTAGTACTAATACCTGGATTATCTTCAATAATTTCAAGCACTCTTTCTTCTTGTTGCACGTTTCTAGCAGTTCTAGGTCTTCCCCTATCTCCATTATAACTTTTAAAGGAACCACATTCCGCAAGCCTCCTGTGCACACTGGAAAATGTTTGAGCATGAGGGATATTTCTTTCCGGATAACTCTCCATATAATATCTTCTTGCCAACTCTGCATTACCATTTGCTTTTCCATAACAAAAATGGATATCACAATATTCGATATTTGAATATTGGTGATTAGCCATTATTAGTTATTTTAAGATTATAAATTAAATAGTTTAAAAAGCGAATTTATTTGATGTTAAACTGACAGCTCTAGTATACTTTGATAGCTATTTACCTGGTAGCTGGTGGTAATGAAATGAGAAAAGTAAATTTACCACTTAATTTTTAAGGGTGATTTACGTCTAAACCGTTGGGTTTAGCGATGTAAATAAAGAGCACCTTTTTTAAAGGCCTGGCATCAGTCTTTCAGAAATTATGTCAAAAACTACTGTAGCTGTCAACACTAAAAAATTATGACAAAAAAACAATTTTCAATGTAGGTAAAGTGCCCTCTAGCGGCAAACAATCAATGTGAATTGTTACTAAAATGATGAAGCGCAGAAGACAGCCTATCTTTCAAATATTAGTCAAATCGGTTTTCCTGTAAGCGAGTAATTCAAAAAACAAAAAATAAAAACTTGAACTTGGACGGCTTGTAACTCGAAAACGAATGACATTTTGAAAAAAAAATATATGAAGCTCTACCCTTATTTTGTCAAGTAGAATCACCCCCTTAAGTTTCGTGATCGATTTTTGAATCACCCTGTATATTTTTTTGTACAATTGGTACAAGGAAATGAATATACAACATTAGAGTTATTCATTTTTGGGATTTTACAGTTTTGTAAATAAAGGGTTTAACTTATTTTGGGCTTTGTGGCAGATAACGATATTATGTTGATTCATAATGTATTTAACTTTTTCTGCAAGTCCGTTTGTATACGGCAAGGGAATAAATTTCGGTGTACCATTATTGTTGGGAGGATTTTTAGACTTATAAAATTTGTTGTCTCCTTTATTATTTTATCAGTCTCAACAATAATATGCGATAATTTTTGTTAATTTGTTATAGCAAAAAGGTGAAAAAAAAACCTCAAAATCAGTTGATTTTTTCATATCATATTGCAAAATTAGTTTTTTTTTTGCTTTTATGGGGAAGCTCTCGTTTCTCTGAATTAAATTACATTTTATAATAGTAAATCGGATAATTTGTTGTTAAAATATTGTTAATTGTTTATCCCAATGCGCAAAATGTTGATTGCTATAACTTTTTTTTGAGTGAACATTTTGACCTCCTCAAAGGTCTAATCTCTTCGTGATGGCGTAAATTTTAATATCTTGTTAAGGACAAATAAAAAAATTAATTTTCAACCCTTTAAATATCGCTTTAAAAAGGAGGGTTTTTTTTTCTTTAAGAAAAAGAGCTCTCGCGTGCGCGAGAAAAGTGAACTCACAGCTTCAAATCAACAGCACTCGGAAAAATTTGCCATATTTCAGCAACGAATGGACCAATTTCGATGTTTTTTTTTTTAATCTGGGGTAGCACCAAAAATTATGAATATGGCACACTCCTTTTTTAGAGCGATTTTTAAGGAGTTGAAAATTTGCCCCTAACAAGATATGAAAATTCAGGCTTTCACGAAGAGATTGAGCCTTGGTGCAGGTCAAAATGTTAACCCAAAAAAAGGTATAGCAATCAACATTTTGCGTCTTGGCAGTAAAACATAGAAATATCTCAGCAACGAATTATCTGATTTCTGATAATTTTGTTCAAAATGACAAAAGCTTCCCTTTAAAATCAAAAAAGTGCAAAAAAGTTAATTTACACTAATTAATTGATATGCAAAAAATGGCCGATTTAAAGGGTTTTTTGGAATTTTTGAAATAACCAAGTGAAAAAAGTGATCGCCCAAAAGCTCAAATTGTAGCCAACTTTGACCCCCCCCCTTTAACCCCAATCTATTTCTTGCTGTTACATTTTATGTAGAGTTTGCTTTTACATTGCCCCCAACACCCCTGGTAGGTCTCATCTATCTCGGAATTTAGGTCAAAAATAACCCTAATTTTTACCTATGTCTTAAACTATCATGTAAAATTATATTTTTAAGATTTATTAGTATTAATTGTAACGTCACAAAATAACAATTTGACCAAAAATTTCATTTTCTTATAATTACTAAGTGAAAAAATTGTCATTAGTTCATTTTTACATTTTATTTCTAGGTAAAATCTCTCCTGAAGTGCTACAAGTAATTCCCAAAATATATCACACTTATCTTCATTATAAATTTCCTCGGAAAACCTTAATATATCTCAGTCTTGAGCAGTTTTTTCTTTAACTTCTTAAAAAGTGATTATTAAAATTCCTTTTTGTATTTGCATGCCTCGGGAAATTTAAATTAAGATAATATTTAAAAAAGTGGGGAAAAGTTTTCTCAGAGTTTTTCTTGAAATTATGTTGTTTTTGCATTGTTCAAAAATTTGCGTAACTGGATTACTTGAAATCGATAATTGTTTATAAGGTTACTGAAAAAGTTTTTTAAAGAAATAAGGTATTTTTTTTATGGACTACTTCCCTATTTTAAAAATAGAGCCACAACAATAAGCAGTTTTAGATAAATGTAAAAATAAGTTTCTCTAGCTTGAAAAAAATGAAAAACAAATTTTTAGGTTATATAACTATGTTTATTAGATTCTTTGACATTTAAACTAGTTTTTACGTAGTCGCCATCGCTGTTTAGCATTTTAACAAACCTTGTTTTAAAAAAAAAAACATGTCCTGTTTCCGAAACCATGAATTTATCTCCGTCTTGAAATACTCATTGCTACAGAAATGCTTGCTATCCAGACTTTCCTTCAAAAGCGGGAACAGGTGGTAGTGAGTCGGTGCAAGGTCTGGAGAGTATGCTGGATAGTTCTTTGTGGTTTACGGAACGCAGACGCGAGACCTATCTCGCACAAACTTTACGGTAATTAAGCTTATCTTTTGAAATTGCCTAGAATGAAGTTCGCTGAATGACAATTTTAGAAGGCATTAACTGCTGAATCAGATTGACGTTATATCTCTCGTAAGCGTCCATATGATGAGATTGGTAGTGTGCATTGATTGAAGAATCTGAATCTTAGCTATAAAGATATTTTTTGATTCCTGAGAATATGGGATTGTCTTGCAATTTTTTAAATTTTATTCGTTGTGTCTGGTGTTATAAGTTATACACATATTTTTTTACATGTTCTAGCTTTTGCTTGTCTGCAAAAATTTTTGGATCTTCGTTGCACATAACTTTAGTTTTATTGATATTCAACTTCAATCCGATTTACTTTATCTATTGATTTAACTTGACGATCTTGAATATTACTTTGACTGCGAGAGTAAATAATATAGGTGAAATGGTATCGTGTCATCTTAATTTGTAATTTTTCTGTCTGTATGTAACCTAATTGTTGATATTGCTTTTTTATATATGTTATTGAGTAAATATTTATGTCAGTGTTTTAACATTGCTTTAGATCTTTTTCAAGTACCCAGTGCTTGACTGAATCTAATACTTTGTCAGAATCTATGAAGGCCATACGTACTGGAAAATTAAATTCCTTTGCTATCTCTTGTTTAATTTTAAGTGATCATATGTACCGAATATTCTTTTAAACTGAGCCTCTTCAACTTGTTGATAGGTCTTAGGTTTATTGGTTATTGACTAAAATGTGATTGCGGGACTTGCATCGTCTTTATTTTTAACCGACTTCTAAAAGAAGGAGATTCTCAATTCGTCGACTATGTATATTTTTTTATGTATGTACACCGATTACTCCGGAACGGCTGCACCGATTTCAATCAAATTTTTTACGTTATATTCAGGAAGTTGCTGCGGTGGTCCCATATTTTTTTAGATGAAATTGGTGCAGTAAAATCCAAGATGGCGCTTACAATATGGCGGTCAAAAAATCAATTTTGTCCGATTTTCTCCAAAATTGGTATGGGGAAGTTTTCGAGGTTGCACATAACGAATTCAAAACATTTAAAAAAAATTCAATATGGCGGATCCAATATGGCGGACAAAAAAATCGATTTTGTCCGATTTTTTCCAAAATTGGCACGGTGGAGTTTTCGGGGTCGCACATGACGAATCTAAAATAATTTTTAAAAAATTCAATATGGCGGATCTAATATGGCGGACGAAAAAATCAATTTTGTCCGATTTTCTCCAAAATTGGTATGGGGGAGTTTTCAGGACCTCACATAACGAATTTAAAATTATAAAAAAAAAATCAAAATTTCAGTAAGAAATAAAGAAATCTTTCTGCCGTATTTAAATAGTTTGTTATATATGTAATTCTCCTTTCAGGCAGATAATATGAAAAATATATGTACAAACAGTTTATTTCCTGCAAAAATCGCTCTGGTCCTCTCTCCATACGCGTTTCGATCACCTCAGGATCTCGTCAGTGGAGCTATATCGGACCGAGAGCAACATTAGCAGGAAACAACTAATATATGAACCATAAATTTCAAGGTATGTCGGCAGGATATTACACCTGCCATCTACCAACTTCGATGTCAGACAGACTTTTTTTTTTAATTTCACGTTACTCCGATGATTCATAGATGTCGTTCGACTAGCGGTATTTTTCAGTCTGACTTCGAAGTTGGTAGATGGCAGGTGAAATATCCTGCCGACATACCTTGAAATTTATGGTTCATATATCAGTTGTTTCCTGCTAATGTTGCTCTCGGTCCGATACAGCTCCACTGATGAGATCATGAGGTGATCGAAACGCGTATGGAGAGAGGACCAGAGCGATATTTGCAGGAAATAAACTGTTTGTACATATATTTTTCATATTCTCTGCCTGAAAGGAGAATTACATATATAACGAATCTAAAATTATTTTCAAAAAATTCAATATGGCGTATCCAATATGGTGGATAAAAAATTTATTTTTGTCCGATTTTTTTCAAAATTGATAAGATAGCACATTACGAATTTGATATTATTTGAAAAAAAAATTAAATATGGCTGATGTAAGATGGAGGATTAAAGATTCTACATCTCTCGATTTTGTTTAAAGTCAGTATTGAGGGATTTTTGAAAAATTTAATCTTGCAGTATCAATATGGTGTCCTAAAAATTTTACATTTTTCTACTTTTTCCAAAACTGATAAAAAGGGTTTTTGAGGATGCAAATTATGAATTTAATAGTATTTTTCAGGCTTCAATATGGCGAATGCAATATAGCTGACTAAAAATTTAACATTTTTCGATTTTGTTCAAATGTGGAATTGAATTGTTTTTAAGGATGTAAATAGCGAATATAAAATTATTTTAAGTAAATCTAATACGTCAAATGCAATATGACAGTTTAGATATTTTAAATTTCTGGATTTCATCTAAAATTGGTACTAGAGGACTTTGAAGGGTTTAGATTTAGATTAGATTAAGACGTTAAAATAATTTTTTTGAAATTCAATATAGCAGATATTGGATCTGCCATGGTAGGAAGAAAATTTTACCTTATTCGCATTTTTTCAAATTTGCTATTAGGGGGTTGGGGGGTGGTGTATTATGAATATGAAGTTAATTTTTTTACAACTATTAGGTTAATAAGATATAATATGAGGGACTAAAAATTTTACATTTTCCGGTTTTAATAAAATTGATATTGCTGGTTTTTTGGGGCGTATACAAACTCAATATACAATATAAAATATATCGGGTTAAGAAATTTACGTCTAAAATTCTTTAAATATCGATAGTGAAAGGTTTTGGGGCCTATATATTACCAATCTAAAATTAATTTGAAATTTAAGATAGTGGATTTACTATGACAGATTAAATATTTGTTTGACACAATTTCATTGGTATTTGGAGAACTCTAAGAATCAAAGAATTTTTAATGGTTTATTTTAGGGTGAATTATAATTCTGGATAAAATGGGTACTTTTTTGCAACCTTGGAGTCATTGCGAGGTACACTAATCTCGATTAACACTTAGAATTCAAAACTAAAAATCGATAAATAAAATTTTTTAAAAAAAATTGAACCAACTTCTAAAAGTGCGCTAAAAAGTGAAAAATAACTATAAATTTTTATAAGAAATTGAAATTTTTGAAGTCGGCGCCAAATTATTTCTAAATGACTACTAATATATACCAATTATGTGAAAGCAATTATAAATAAAGTATTTTTAATCTGTTTGTGCGAATCAGATTTTGTCAGGTATTCGTTTGGCGCCGACTTCAGAAATTTAAATTTCATATATAAATTTATAGTTATTTTTCGCTTTTTAGCGCACTTTAAGAAGTCGGTTCAATTTTTTTATAAAAATTTTATTAATGCTTAATATTATAAAATTATAAAAATAGGTACTTTCTATTCGAAAAAAATGACTTTTGACGATTTTTTAAATGTAATTTTTATTCATCTTAATTAAAATAATTAAAAAATAAAGACTTCCTTATAGGAAAAATTTATAGTTAAGTTTTGGTCTGCAAACGTCATTTTTGACATAAGAATTTAAATATGTCCAAAACAGTGCGGTAAATATAGAACATTATACATGAGATATATGTATAATTTTACGTACAAATCAAAAATGCAATAATATATAGGGTGTTCCATTTAAAATAAGCAAGTTGACATCTACTTCCGGTATAACTGGAATCGCTGCCATCTTGAAAATATTTTTGCCGACTGTCCCCCATCTACGTCAGTACACTGTAAAATTTTCAGATTCTTCCTAATTATAGTTTTCCCACAATCGACCGATAAAGTTCCCGAAACATCATCCTGTATAATATAATATAATAATGCATTTGTATTGTATTCATTACATTTCACGTAATATATACATATATTTTTTCACCACTGAATAACTTAATACTCGGTACAAAAAACCAGTTGTTATATATGGGAATTTCGGCGGCTTTAAATATTTTTTTTATCAAAGGTTCAAACATTCATATAAAAAACATTTAATAACACTCAATAAATTCTGTTTGCTCTTTATACCGTACTGATCTAATTAACCTCCTGTGGGGATAAATGAGAAATGGAACTCAAATGAAGGCGAATGAGATGAATCATTTATAAGTCACAATAAAAATATAATAAGTTCCTTAAAATCATTTAGGAGAGTTACCAGATATTCGGTTTTTATATATTTTTAAAAGTTATATATTATTTTATAGATAATTTTGTTCGACTCTTATGCTATACGAGATGTTCGTTTAGATAAAATATTATTGAATTTAACTATATATGTTCGTTTGGTGAGGTTACTACAAATTCAAGATAGTGACGGATCTGTAATTCTACATGAATATAGTTTGTTGAGCAAAATAGGGTAATCTAAATTTACGTATCTAGTCAAATAACTACAGACCAATAAGCCTTCTTAGTCACCTATATAAACTCCTAACAAGAATAGTAACGAATCAACTTGAGAAAAAACTTGATTTCTACCAACAAATAGAGCAAGCGGGGTTTCGTACTGGGTTTGGACCAAACGATCACCTACAGAGCATCAAAACGGTAATAGAAAAAACTATCGAATACAATCGACCACTCGTTCTGGCTTTTGTGGATTTCCATAAGGCCTTTGATACGGTAGAGCTTGACAAAATTATGGAAGCATTACAAGCATGCCGCATTGATTATCGATACACAAAGTTAATTTACAATACATACAGGAATGCAACTATGTCGGTGAAACTACACAGAAACATGGATCATGTCCCAATTGGCAGAGGAGTCCAACAGGGTGATACCTTATCGCCTAAACTATTTACTGCAGTCCTAGAATACGCCAACTAACTTGGAAAAAGGAGGCCTGAATGTAGACGACAAAAGATTAACAAATTTGAAGTTCGCGGACGACATAGTTTTGTTTTCCGATAATCTCAAGGAGATAGGTACAATGTTACATGAACTTCAGCTACAACAAAATTTATGACCAATCTGTTACCTGGTGGCAATATCAATATTGGAGACAATGAAGTGGAGCTTGTGGAAAAATACATATACCTTGGACACGAAATAAAGATCACAAGAGATAATCAAACATGCGAGCTACGGAGAAGAGTAAATCTCGCATGGGCAGCCTATGGAAAACTTAAAGACATCTTTAAAAGCGATATACCAATTTCTTTAAAACGTAAAGCATTTGACCAATGTGTGCTACCGGTTATGACCTACGGTGTCGAAACTTTGACATTGACAACAGCAACTTCTAAAACGCTGCAAATAGCTCAGAGAAAGATGGAAAGGTCAATGCTAGGTATATCGCTGCGTGACCGAGTTAAAAATGAAGACCTGAGACGAAAGACAGGAGTTACCGACGTAATTTTCCGAATTGCCACACTCGAATGGAACTGGACCGGACATGTTGCCCGAATCAGTGATGGAAGGTAAATGAAGAGATTACTCGAGTGGAGGCCGAGATTAGACAAAAGAAGTAGAGGAAGACCCCCTACTCGTTGGACTGACGATCTCAAGAGAATTGCAGCAAATTGGATGCAAATCGCTCAAGGCACAACGAAAAAGAGAAGAGTCAAATAACACTGAACGATAGCCAAAATGTATCTAAAATAAAAACGACTCAATCTTACCATTTTTGAGGTGCTAAAACCGAAACTGAACTTACCTTTTTAATATTAGTTCAAGTTTTAGATATACGTGATATCATTTCTCCATATATATTAACAATGTAACCGCAACAATGCACGTAGTATATTTGTATTATTATAACAAAAGAGAGGTACGACGTTGCCAAATATACGTTCCCCAAGTGAAGGAAAATTTGTAGAACTTGTTTGTTTCTATTTTTTTTTTGCTTTTATGGATCCAAAGTTCTTGAAATTTTCTATAACCCTTTTAACAGTTGGTGGTGTTGGTTTATATTTCTGCGGATATTGGATCACGAATATATCGCATATTCTTAGAATAACTCTATCACATTCTCCATAAATAATAAATAAGTTTAAATAAAATTTTTATAAAAAAATTTAACTGACTTCTAAAAGTGCGCTAAAAATCGAAAAATAACTATAAATTTTTATAAGAAATTGAAATTTGTTAAGTCGGCCATATTGGATTCGCCATATTGCATTTTTTAAAAATAATTTTAGATTCGTCATGTACGACCCCGAAAACTCCCCCGTACCAATTTTGGAGAAAATCGGACAAAACTGATTTTTTGTCCGCCATATTTGAATTATTTAAAATATTTTGAATTCGTTATGTGCGACTTCGAAAACTCCCCCATACCAATTTTGATAAAAATTTCGTCGGCCATATTGGATCCGCCATATTGAATTTTTTAAAAGTATTTTAAATTCGTTATATGCGACTTCGAAACTCCGCCATAATAATTTTGGAGAAAATCGGGCAAAATTAAATTTTTTTGTCCGCCATATTGAATCCACCGTATTGAATTTTCTAAAAATATTTTCAATTCGTTATATACGACCTCGATAACTCCCCCATTCCAATTTTCGAAAAAATCGGACAAAATTAAATTTTTTGGTCCGCCATATTGGATTCGCCATTTTGATTTTTCAAAAATAATTTCAGATTCGTTGAGTACAACCCCGAAAATTTCTCCATACCAATTTTGGAGAAAATCAGACAAAATTAATTTTTTTGGCCGCCATATTGTAAGCGCCATCTTGGATTTTACTGCACCAATTTCATCTAAAAAAATATGGGATCACCGCAGCAACTTCATGAACATAACGCAAAAAATTTCATTTAAATCGGTGCAGCCGTTTCGGAGTAATCGGTGTACATATATATAAAAAAAACATACATACACGATGAATTGAGAACCTCCTTTTTTCAGAAGTCGGTTAATAATCTTCGTGCGTGTAATTTAATCGCCCCGGCATGATTATTATTAATGAATGTCAAACGGCAAGAAATAGTGTCAATTATGTAGGGTTCAATTGTTTTATTTTCCTCGCCATCACAGCCAACTGATAACAAAACTTAAAAGCCGTATTGCATTTTTACAATAGAAAAATGTTGGAATTGCCTATATTTTGAAAACTAAAAGTTTTTGGAATAGACAACCTTATATAAAGTTACCCTTATTTTTAATGCTTAATATGATAAAATTATAAAAATACGTGCTTTCTGTTTGAAAAAATTTACTTTTGACGATTTTTTCATTACTTTCTTTTTGACCACAGTGTACTCATCATTTTCAAAGTATCATGAAAATACTACTAAAATCGATCTTCGTCTACAAGAAAACTAACCCAAATTAAATAATAAAGACTTCCTTATAGGAAAAATTTATAGTTAAGTTTTGGTCCGCAAACGTCATTTTTGACATAAAAATTTATATATGTCCAAAACGGTGCGGTAAGTATAAAACGTGATACATGAAATATGTCTATAATTTTACGTAGAAATAAAAAATGGAATAATATATAGGGTGTTACATTTAAAATAAGCAGGTTGACATCTACTTCCGGTATTACTGGAAGTGCTGCCATCTTGAAAAATCTTGAAAAATATTTTACGGGCTGCACATTAATTTTCAGATTCTTCCTAATTATAGTTTTCGCACAATCAATCGAACTCTTTTTACAAAAAAAACTCTTAAATAACTATTAAATATTAACAGTTTTTTTGTTTTATCTGATCATTTTTCGGGAATCCACCCTGAACATCGTAATCAGGGGTTTAAAATACACTCATAAATATTTTATCGCAAATTAGAGTATTTTAAAGGTATATATACTTTATATGTTTTGTTGCCCTTTTTAGGTTAATCCGGATAATATAGATAATAAACATCAAATATTAATACTTGAACGTTTGGTAAAGTAATCCGTATTTTTATTTGTTTTTTTCACGATATTTATATGATTTCTTGAAACATACTAACCAAATACAACTTTTTATTTAGTATGGGATATTTTAGATATTTTTAGACGAGTATTTTCAAAATTAGAACTTTTCTTACGAGAAAAGTCTATTAATTCCACACAAAAAGAAAAACAGTTGAGAAAGTTTCTTGCAAGTGGCAAAATACTCAAATGCAGGGACTGCAATGCCGATATTGTACGTCATTTATTACGTTTCTATTCGAAATTTTTTGGTATAATAAAACGATTTTTCTTCCGGCAAATTTGAAGCGTCTTTTCAATTTTCAATACTTGCATTTAAATGGGTTGGTATAACAGAATGTTTGAAACTTACGAGTAACATAAAGAAGTTTTTCTTATTGAATAAAATGACTAATTATAATTACATCGTTTAAAAATTTAATCAATTAATACAGGTATATATTTACATTTAGATTTAGGCAAAGATTCTTAAAACTAATGCTCCATAACAATCTTTGCCTATAGTAAATGATCACCTGTACTAACTGATTAAATTCCTAAACAGTATAATTATAATTAGGTAATTTATTCCATAAGAAAACTTGTGAATGCATTTTTAGAAGGTAAGAAAAAAGATGCAATTTCAAACAATATGTTTTACGCAAATACAGGTTTAGACCTGTTTAACAACAATAGAGTAGAGCAGATAGAGATTGAAGTAGAAGATAACGAGGCATTAACGATACTGGAAGATGAAATAAAAGCAGCTATAAGAAACAACAAAAATGGAAAAGCACTAGGTCCAGATCAAATCCCAGTTGAAATCTTAAAATGCATGAATGATGATACCATGGATCTATTGTTAGATCTGTTCAACACAGTATATAAAACGGGGAATATACCCAGAGAACGGTTACTCTCCACCTTTTGCGCCATTCCAAAAAACAAAAATGCAAAAGACTGCAGCGAATATAAAATATCTTTGATAAGCCATGTACTCAAGGTGTTTTTAAAAGTAATACACGGACGCATTTATAAAGAACTTGAAAAGGGGATAGGTGATGAGTCAGTTTGGATTCAGAAATAGTATAGGCACCAGAGACGCGTTGTTTGCACTTAATGTGCTTTCACAGAGGTGTATGGATATGAACACCGATATACACATTTGTTATGTTGACTTCGAGAAAGCTTTTGATAAAATTAGACATGAAAAACTAGTCGAGATTCTAAGAAGAAAAAATATAGACAACAAAGATTTAAGAATAATAACTAACCTATATTGGAATCAACGCGCACAAATAATAGTAGATAACGAAACAAGTCCGGAAATTGAAATAGGGAGAGGAGTGAGACAAGGATGCATTTAATAATAACTAATTAATCTGCACTTCTGAAGACACAGACCACTCATGTCATCAAAACGTCGATAACAAGTAACCATAGATGGCCCTATTAGTCCCAAAAACTAAACAGATATAAATTACATTAGCGAACCAAGTAACAGGAACGGGATCCACATATTACACTTATTGATTACAATTGTCAAGTTTTTAATACAACACTATATAAGAATATAAAATTTTATAATTAGTCGAATTGCAAGTGCTACAAAATTTTGCTTCAATTGATTTAAATTGTTCAAGCTGTAGAAGGATCACTATGAATAAGTTATCTGGTTCCATAGTAATAGGTACAATTTCAATTGGGTAATAGAAAATATACCAATTATTTAAATAAAGATTTTTATTGTTACAATGATTATTTTTTTCTAGATTTATATCTGTCGTTTATTCTCTTCAGCCATTGTCTAATCTCGTCTTCGGCTGTTTTTTATCGGCCCCCCATTCTTCTACCGTGGCTGAAAATTAATAAGGTTTAACGTAAAATGATGCAGTATTTTATGGTTTTGTATAGTTTACAAATTCCGAGTGTCGTATTTATACTTGTTCGTTGGGGCTGTCTCAAGCCTTAATGTTCCATAGTAATTTTCCATAACAAAAAACATTAAAGTATAAGAAAGCCACAAACAATGATAACGGTTATAACAGAAATATTAATTTGAAAACTCAAGATCCTATTAAAGTCAGAGACGTTTGTAGGAATTTAAACTGAAATTTAGGTTTTTACTTATAAAAGAAAGTTCAATCTCTCTCTCTCTCTCTCTCTCTCTCTCTCTCTATATATATATATATATATATATATATATATATATATATATATATATATATATATATATATATATATATATATATATATATGTAAAACCAAATGCATCGTAATTGCTTAGAGTGCTTAAACCAACAGGCCAAAAAAAAATTTTTAACACACTTTTTGTCTGAGTATTATCAGAACAAGAGGATCTAGAGTTCAACGTGTGAAATCTGACACCCAATTTGTTCTTATTATTTACGAGTATGACAAATAAAACAGAGATTTTTTTCATCAAATTTTTATATTTAAGTGGTAACTTACCTACAAATAGTGAACATAAGTTCTTTACAGGGCACTTTACTGTTCCATCATATGTACAATTCTTGAAAAGGCTATCTGTCATTGTTACAGGTATAATTTCCTCCAATTTTCGCTAATTGTAAAACCTAAAATTACATAACTTTATTGAGATAATTAAACATTAATTCCACATATGCTAAGCTAAGAATATTTTTGACTTTAAGAATCAAAGTAAAAAAATATATATAAAATAATCCTGTAAATTAACTTTTTTTATCAATAGACTCATACACATAAAGAAGCATTACTCGAATAAGTTTCAGTTTTTATTTCAGGAGAAGTGTAAAAAACTTACTGCATCTTTAAAGTTTAAATTATTCTGAAGATCTTATGTGTCTTGAGGTAGCTGATTATTTTTTTCGGTAACAGGATAGTTGAACTCCTGCAGAAAATTCTTTGTAGATACTTGTTGTTTTTTCCCTATTTAAGATTACCTGAATATCCTCTCTAATTTGGTACAAATTGGCTTTCACATCCAAATTTTATTTGGACCAATCTTTGGAAAATTCATCTAAAAAAATAATTAAAATAAATTAAATTATAACTCTAAACCTAGAGTCGAACTATCAAACCTTTATTATATATTTTTTAACAATTATACTGCACAAAAATACACATCAATGTAAACTTTTACTAGCGTTTAATCCAAAATAGTCATAAAAAAAATTAATATAATTATTCAAATTTGCTATAGCTTTTATTCCATTATAAATTTTGATAACATTTATTAATGCCAGCAATCTTAATAGACTGATTACTCAATAATGACTCTGTCAGAGATAATTTTCTCTCAAATTTACAATTTTATTATTACACAAATTTACAACTCTATCTGTGCTCCATTTTAACCAACAAGATACAAAATTCATTGGCCTATCAAAATATTTGCACTTATTTGTAGTAATTTCTATTTAAATAAGTGATTGTATGAAAAAGTATAGCTACAAAAGCTATATTTTAACATACGTGTTTTGATACTGAATATTTTGTTCACTTTCAAATTTGTGCGAGCTTGATACTAAATTATCAGCTTTTCGTCGGGCATGTCTGTAGTTTCGGTAATTTTTGGTATAATTAAAAAAAAAATAAATTTAAAATAATTATACTTACCTTTAACGGTGGCATCTTCTTCACATAAAAAGCACACTGTATAATATATTCTTAAAGAACATGCAAAGAAAATTATGTAAAAAAATACAGAGTGTTCTATTTAAATTAATATTAAATATCTGACTACGCCACTGGAATCTACAGAAAAAAGTACCTTACGAATGTCTCATTAGTATTATCATAGTTGCTTTCATAAATAAAATATAGGACACTTTAAAAAATTGTAAAATATGAAAATCGTCCTATAAATCTGAAACCGATCGATAGCCGTAATTTATTTTCGCCATTATAATTTTCTCAAAAAAAGAGCTCCGGACTACTTTATCAGATTTTTAAAATATTTTACGGTTTCCTAGATAGCCTATAAAAACATCCAAAATGATCTATTTTGTACAGCGGCGCTTGCAATACTGCCAATCAGTTCAGGGGTCGAAGTATCAGGGTTGCCAGATGATTTTATTTTATTTCCCTAGATTTTTGACAAAAAATTCCCTAGATTTTCCTAGGCAAGTTCACTGGAATCTCCAATTTACGGCACGCTCTATTTTACGATAGAATTCCTATCTATTTTATATTTCGTCTCTCTTCTTTACCCCTACCATATTTCACATATTTGGCTCGGTATTTGAAATTAACGAATTGACGCCCTACAGGTTACGTTGCCACAATGTGATTGGTCGCTTTTACGTCCGTAAGTGAATTACAGTTTTAATAATTTTTGATTTATTTTTTAAGGTTATTTATTAACAAAAAATAAATCTAAACTTTAAACAATGTAAAAGTGTGTACGTAATATATCCAATCGCTAACCTATTCTAAAAAAAAATAAACATAAGCACTTTTTTTAAATGTATGATGGACTTTTGTTCTCTCGATACAAAATTTCTGATTTAAATATCTTAACCATTTCCGAGCTCATACAAAGATTAAAACTATTGCTTGACTTGAACAACTTTTAGTATGTAAAATCCCACAAAATGTGTCCGGCAACGTTGCGTATTTTTTTACCAAAATTGTATAATATATAAAGCGGTCAGTATTTCCCCAGTAGTTTACCGACTAGAATCCAGGGAGCAAGGGAAATCACCGAAATTTCTTAATACATATACAGGGTGAGTCAACGATTGGATGAAGTAAGTTTGTGCCTTTTCGGTGAAATTCACAAAGAAACTATATTTATTGTTTGATAGAGTTTATTTTTACGCAGATTTTAAAAATATTTAGGACTCTACAGGGTGAGCCAAAAAACTAGGACAGCATAAAGTTGTATTTTTTTTAAATAGAACACCCTATACACGAATCGTATTTTCGATTTAGCTTATAATTTTAAATTTTTTTTATTAAGGGTTTACTATAACAAAACTTTATAGTTTCTGAGATAATTAAGTTTAAAGAAAAAAAGTCACATTTTCAAGCATCAATTCAATCCCAAATAACGTTTTCAATTTTGTGACAAATATATTCAAATTTGGAATTTAGCAAGGCCAAGGACAAGTTAACATAATTTTTACCTAATATTTGCGATAAAAGTTACAGGGTGGTGAACACATTGGCTCAAATTTGAACAAGTTTAAATGAATAAATATCTTTTTTTTTAAATGGTACACCCTGTATATTTTCATGTTATTTAATAGATTAATAAAAACCCTAAAAGTTTTGTTCAATATATCCTATACCTATTTATAATAGTTTTTGAGATATTTCAGTTTTTCTTATTTTCCATACTTTTTTACAGAAATAGTCTTCATTATCATAGTGGCCATGGCAAAAACAATGTAAAAGAACATTTTTCTGTGTGTCAAATTTATAACCGCAATCGCTTCTTTTGGTTTTTATGTAGTGTAGTTTGGTTTTTTTTGCATTCATCTTATATTGTAAAATGAATTTTCCAAAGAATGAGTTAATAGGTATGATTTATACAATAGGAGAGGCTCAAAAAAATTGCCTCCTTGCTCAAAGAATTTACAAAATGAAGCATCCTGATCGACGCCAGCCTAATACCCATACTTTTCAAAACTTAATGCAAATATTTGATTCTTCTGGTACTCTTGATTATCCAAAACGTAAAGTGGTCAACAAACCAGTAACTAATGAAGAAAAAGAACTACAAGTATTGTTAAATGTTCAGGAAAATTCTTATATTGGTAGCCGTCAGTTAGCAGCATTATGTGAAACATCACAATCCACCGCTAATCGTACTACCAAGAAATATAGGTATCATCCATATCACATGGAATTACACCAAGAATTGCATGGACAGGATTTTGATTGTCGTACAATAAATGCGGAGATTCAATTAAATCAAAATTTATTATGCAAGGTAATGTTTAGTGATGAAGCTACTTTTAGAAGTAACGGTGCCGTAAATAGACGCAACATGCATTATTATGCCACAGAAAACCCATTTTGGATTAGAGAGGTGCAACATCAAAACCACTGGTCATTAAATGTTTGGTGTGGTATTCATCATAATCGAATTATTGGACCCCACTTTTTTAATGAACCACTAAATGGCCATAGTTACCTGAACTTTCTACAAGAAGAACTACCCCAACTGCTTCAAGGTCTCGATAGGGATGAGCTCGACAGTATGTGGTTCCAGCACGATGGTGCGCCTCCGCATTATCATCGTGAAGTTCGTGCGTTTTTGGACCAACGATATCCGCAAAAATGGATTGGACGTGGGGGTTTCATTGAGTGGCCACCAAGGTCTTGCGACATCACCCCATTAGATTTCTTCCTATGGGGTTATATTAAAAATAAGGTGTATGTTAATCCACCAACAACAGTGGAAGATATGCGAAACAGGATTAGGTATACCTGTAGAACAATAACGCCACTAATTTTGTCCAGGGTCCGAGAAAATCTGCAAAAAAGACTAAATTTGTGCATTGCACAAGAGGGTCGTTTATTCGAACACTTATTAAAAAGAAATAATTAATCTCAGTATTTAATAGGTAATTTTTTTTTCAATTTAGTATAAAAGTAAATATGTATTTGCCTTGTCGTTATTGTTGTGTTAATTTTTTCACATTATGTTTAATTAAACTATTGCCGTTGTAATATAACGAATAATGTATTTCATCATATTTAACCACATTCTGTTTGTTTCTGTAGTTTCTTTTTATTATTTTACATGGCTACTATGATAATGAAGACTATTTCTGTAAAAAAGTATGAAAAAATAAGAAAAACTGAAATATCTCAAAAACTATTATAAATAGGTATAGGATATATTGAACAAAACTTTTAGGGTTTTTATTACCCTATTAAATAACATGAAAATATACAGGGTGTACCATTTAAAAAAAAAGATATTTATTCATTTCAACTTGTTCAAATTTGAGCCGATGTGTTCAACATCCTGTAGCTTTTATTGCAAATATTAGGTAAAAATTATGTTAACTTGTCCTTGGCCTTGCTAAATTCCAAATTTGAATATATTTGTCACAAAATTGAAAACGTTATTTAGGATCGAATTGATGCTTGAAAATGTGACTTTTTTTCTTTAAACTTAATTATCTCAGAAACTATAAAGTTTTGTTATAGTAAACCCTTAATAAAAAAGATTTAAAATTATAAGCTAAATCGAAAATACGATTCGTATATAGGGTGTTCTATTTAAAAAAATACAACTTTATGCTGTCCTAGTTTTTTGGCTCACCCTGTAGAGTCCTAAATATTTTTAAAATCTGCGTAAAAATAAACTGTATCAAACGATAAACATAGTTTCTTTGTAAATTTCACCGAAAAGGCACAAACTTATTTCATCCAATCGTTGACTCACCCTGTACAACTGCATTCAAGATTTGTTAGCTATTTTGTATGGCAACGCGTAAAAAGACATTATTTATTAGTTTTTATATAATAATTAGAAAAATTGTAATTTATTCAAAAATTCCCTAAAATAGACATATAATTCCCTTTTTCCCTATATGTCATAAAATTCTCTAGATCAAGGGAAATTTTCCTAAGAATGGCATCCCTGCAAAGTACTACTGCCAAACACCTAGACAAAAAAAAATAGGTTAAAATTTATGCTCGTAGAGTCGTGCGCGGAACTCTCGGTAGCCGCGCGGCGTGGCTAGAACTCCAGTTCTATTTGATATAAAGGCAAACACTCTACTAGACTAGATATTTCAGACAGATATTTTTCCCACCTCGAACGAATTAACCCGATTCAACACGAAACCGAATACTCCTAGAGGATGTTCTTTTTTTAAAATAACTCAAATGTTACAGATCAAGTCAAAAATTTCTCAAGGTTATATTATTGATTCTTTTTTTCCCATTGAAAAAATCACTTACTGTTACCGAAATTCCCTTACTGGCTCTCCTTATGTTGTACACCCTGTGTATGATTGTATTTTTATTTCAAATTAAAGTTGGAAAGCTTTTATATAACGATCCGCTATAATTACTAGTTTGCACTGTTAATTAATGTTTCCTGTTCGCGTATTTCAAATTATCATTTCGGAATATTTTTCTCGTTTACGAAATTAGAAATTTAAGATCGACTCCGTAACATTTTGTTTATCAACGTCGTTTTTTTCTTTATTAGGTCGATGAAAAGAACTTTAATTAGCTTGAAATATTCCCCTGAACTTTGTTGAATATCTCACATTTTTTATAAACCGTCATAACGAAATAAAATTGCTCTCTTTCCTTTCGCGTCATCCCATTATTCTTCATTCTCCGCCCGTGTAACTAGTATTCGTGATTGGCATTTTTTTCTTAATATCGTTTCTTTTGAGGTCCTAATTAGTGCTATCGTTTTTAACGTGGTTTCGGGGCGGTACCGTATAATCATTATTTTTATTTAACAATATAACTGAGATCTTTGGATTAATTATTGTGGCATATAAAAATCGATAAAGTTGATTTAACATTATATGTGGATATACAAGATGTACAGTAATAAATGCGTTTCTGGACTTATAAATAAAACAATATAAGCAAATTTATCTAACTCAATATAAATATATTAGACCTTAGAAACACGAAGACAACTGTAATAGAATAGAAATTACAGAAAGAAATGAAATAGTAAAATAATTAATAAAAAAAAGAAAACATTTAAGAAACTAGAAAATAAAAATTAAAAGATCTAAATAAGATGAAGATAAAAGAAGGAAAATACCGTATAAAAAACATCGCAAATATAGAATGATGAAAGTAAAGAAATCGAATAAAAAAAACAATAAAATAGCATCAACTCTTGGAAAGGATGAAGCAAACAGAGTTATGATAAGAAATATTGGATTTGAGAAAATACCGGAAATAAAAAATGAAGAAATGTCATACTGTATGAACAACATGAAAACTAGAAAAGCGCCAGGAAAAGACAAAATAATTATAGTAAATATAGGAAATGGAGGAGAATCTATACATACATCTAAATAAAATTGCAGTGTCTGTATGTTTGTCTATCTGTCTCTCTGTACGGGCTAATCTTTCAAACAGCTAAAGCCATTTTGATTAAGCTTTACCGATATAAAGAAGATGTAGGCGCGATTTAGGCAACTTTTCTTACGGTCTGTCTGTCTCTACGGGCTTATTTTCGAAACTGCAGAACCAATTTCGATGAAACTTTACAGACATAAAAAGGTTTTAAAAAGTAATATAGTGTGCTTTATTCTGCTTGCCTGTCTGTACGAACTAATATTCAAAATGGCTGAACCGATTTCGATCAAATTTAACAGACATGGAGACGGGGCTATCAGGAGTGATATAGGCTACATTTTTTCTGTCTATTTGTCTATACGGGCTAATCTTCGAAACGGCTGAGCCGATTTCGATTAATCTTTACAGGTATGAGGAGGAGATTGTTAGGAGTGCCATAGCCTGTTCTTTTTCTCTCTATCTGTATGAATGGGGAATCGATTCCGATAACACTTTACAGACAAGAAGAGGGGGTTGTTAGGAGTGATGTAATCTGCTTTTTTAATTGTTTATTGTTAATAACAATTGTATTTATTATTTATTTTCTCTGCTAAAAACTTGTTAATAATAAAATTACTATTAATTATTTTTAATAAATATATGGAAATAAACAAAATGTCCTAATATTTAAATAAGGAAACAGGTACAAATTAGAAAACTACAAATCTGTCAGCTTATTGTTGGTTTTCTAGCAACTCTTTAGATGAATTGTAACACAACATCTGATAAACAAGCTTGATAATTGTCGGTCCAGAGAACAAGCTGATTTCCGAAGAGGATTTAATACTCTGGATCATCTACAAACAATAAACCCACTGTTACGCCGTTTGAACTCCACCAGATACGGGTTTAGTATTAGAAATAAAAAGGAAGAGGTAGTATGATTGAATCATCTTCTATATATGGATGATCTTAAACTGATGGCTACTACCAGAAATCAGCTGTAAGAAATGCCCGAAATTGTGAAGGAGTTCTCCGGGGATATCAGAATGCAGTTTGGACTTGACAACTACCGTATTTAGAACATCGTTAAAGGTAAGATACAACCTGGATCATTTGAGATGCAGAACGATGATACTATAGCTGCAATGGAAGCAGAACAAACATAAAAATACCTAGATTTGAAATAGGCTAAACGAATTGACCATCGCACTATGAAGGCCGAATTGACAACCGAATTTGTCAGGGTAAGCCGCGTGTTAAATAGTAGAAATTTGTTTAAGGTGCGCTTAGCTACTCTTTTGGAATTGTTTAATGGAACAGGACGGACATCGAAAACCTGAAAATGGAAATAAGGAGACTTAGCAAAAGCACACAAACACCACCCTTGGAGTGCTATTGAACGTACAATGCTTCCAAGACATCAAGGAGGAAGAGGATTGGTCGATATTGGTAAGCAGCTTAATCAACAAATAATAAACTTACGTTCTTATTTCTACAGGTTAACGGTTTCTTCCACACCACATCGAGCAATATGCGAGGCAGACGATTCAAGGCCGGTACAGCTGCGAAAATAGAATATTGCTTCTTACCATAGAACAGACCAAGAGAAGTTACAAGCTGGGCTACAGAAGCCACTTCATGGACGGCATCCAAATGAGGTCATTCAGGACAATGTCGACAGCTGAGCGTCGAACTACTGGTTGATTTCAGGACAAATATTTCCGGAAACGGAAGGCTTCTTGTTAGCTATCTAAGATCAGATTATTACAACGAAGAACTATCAAAAGTTCATAATCAGATATCCTTCAATAGAAAACAACCAATGTAGATATGGCTGTTAAACATCAGAGACAATCCAGCACATAGGTGGAGGATATCAAGTGTTTCTCGCAACCGAGTATAAGGAAAGACACGACTCAGCCGCTAAGATACTCCACCAAGAGTTAGCAAATGAGTCATAACTACTGCAGGTAGGAAAAGTGCCTTACTACAAATACAATCCAGAGCCTATTCTTAAAAACAACAATTTCAAGTTATTTTGGGACCGAACAGTTCTATTATATCAAACAGTTGCTCATAATAGGCCAGACATTATACTAACAGATAAAATTTCTAGACGAACTACACTGATTGACATTGCTATACCTAATAACAACATCCTAAGACCAAAATACAATGAGAAGATCGCTAAATACAGAGATCTAGAGGTACAAATCCTCAGACTGTGGGTAATGAATAGCGTCCACACGATTCCCATAATACTATCAACAACTGGAGTGATACCAAAGAATCTCCTGCAGAACATCAAGGGACTAGGCCTTAGTGAGCATCTGTATAAACCGATTCAGAAAGCAGTTCTCCTTACAACCTCGCGGACCGTCCGAAAGTTCGTAGGAAATGCAGCAGACCACGTCACCGAGGACCCGATAATTTAGAAAGGGTTCACACAGAGTTTCATACTTTTGGTATCTTTGTAGGCCTGGTATGAATTAATATTTCCTGGAGGGAGTGCGAAGCTATTTGGCTTGAAATCATGAAAATTTTATAATTGTATGGAAATGAACAAAATATCATCATTGTCGGTTTTCTATAAATTCTTTAGAACAATTGTAACACATCTAGTAAACAAACAGAGAACAAGCGGATTTTAGAAGAGGACTTAACACTCCTGACCATCTACAGGCAATGCGAAATCTATTCATAAAGGCGAACAAGTACAAAATTACAATATGCATTGCTATGGTAGTTTACAAAAAATCACTCGATTCACTAGAAAATTGTTTTAAATTTCTTAAGCAACATCAGAGTGAACGATTAATACACACAGACAGAAAAAATTAAATTATATCGAAGAGTAAGGCAAGCAGATTCGATATCTCCAAAACTCTTTAGTCCTGGAAAACATGTTTCTGTCACCACAATAAGAAGACAAAAGTGTGATAATAGATGAAGAAAAATGAGACTTTAACAGAACTTAACTTAAAATCCAGAGAAATCGGTCTAAGGATACATTTGAGGACAAAAAAATATACGACCAATAACCTTGAAGAACACAATGACGAAATCTCATTACAAAACCAAAAAATAGACCAAACGGAATCATGCATATATTTGGGACAAAAAATCGAATTAAAAAATAATCTAAAGGTAGATCTAGAGAGAAGAGTTTTCGTAGCCTGGTCAGCTATAAAACATTCTTAAACTAAATATACCAAACATACTAAAACAACAACATTTGACCACTATGATTTGTCCATAATAATGTATGGTAAAGAAACTTGAGCAATAATTAAAAATATAATTAGTAAACTTTAGGTTACACGAGGTATAATAAAGAAAAAATTCATCAGATTAAGATCTATAGTAACTGATTTTCTGTTGCTTTTTTTTCATTTTAGATTAAAACTAATGATTTTTTTTAACTTGAAATTTTCCAAAAAGTTTTTTTCAAATGAAGCCAGGAAGAGCATTTGGTTAAAATAAATGTAAAAAAATTAATGTCTTCAGACACCCATATCAAACTGTTCTGCATTCATTATAAGAATGCTTCAGATATCATCAGGAGAGCAGAGAAAAATTGATGAAATGACTAAAGACATTGAAATGCTATTATACCATTGCTTGAAGATCTACAAATTTTCCATTCAGCTTGATGAGTTAAATCTAGCAACTAGTGGTATAATGAAGCACTACTCTCTTCATACGTACGATTCATAACTGTCAAACATTATATTCTAGCATTTAACCTAATACAGGTGAATCACGGACCTTTTCTTTACTTTCAAACGTACCTATAATCATTTGCCTGACTTTATCAACACTAATACCAATTTAAAGTAATTTAAATGCAGTGTTAAGATTCTTCTAAAACAACATGTTTTTTATTCTTTGGCAGAGTTTTGTGCCATTAATTTTAGATAATAGGTATGTGGACTATTAAATCATATGCACAAAGATTATTTAAATTTGTTCATTATCTATAAACTTTCACCGAGCAGTGTTAAACGCAAAAATGCAAAAAGGAAACCTATTCTCAATGATAAAAATGCCGAATTCTGGGATATTTTGCGGCATATTCTATGGCATCGTTAAAACAAGTGGCTTTACAAACAGGAATTTCAAAGAGCTTAATACATAGAATTCTATTGAAACAACTTCCATCCTTATTTAATATCTTTGGTTCAACGAGATACTAATTTGCCGAAAAGAGTGCGATTTTGCCAGTTTATATTAAGGATGATAAAAGATGACTCGGAATTTTTGAACAACATAATTTGGACTGTTGAAACAAAATTTCAGAGAAAATCATAACGATATTAATTTGTCCTAATACAAACGTATAAAATTAAAGAGCATAGTTTTGTTATACATAAACTATTAATATATTATTAAATATTTATATGCTTGCTTATAGAAATTTTCGTAAAAATTTTGTTAATATAGATAATAATAATATAAAGGAAACATACAATACAATATATAATATATAATTGAATATTTGTATGATTTTCTCTATAAATTTTTTTTGTAAAAAATTTGTTAATAAACTGTTAGATAATAATAATATAAAGGAAAAAAAACAGTAGAATATGTAATACATAATTGAATGTTTGTATGATTTTCTCTATAATTTTTTGTAAAAATTTTGTTAATAAACAAATTAATAATTAATATGACTAAACAAATTGTTACTATCATATAAATTTATAAAACAACACCAATATCATAAATATTATTTGTGACGCTTAAGTTTCCTTGAAGCGCCAATGAATAATGCAAAATTTCTCGGCCCAGGATTGAAAATTTTTTTTTAAAGATCTTCGAAATATAATACAATACAAAAAATTTCGATTAAAATTGAGCATTGTATCCTTATTTGGAAAGCGGAAAATTGAGGTTGAATTTTCAACTTTGACATCGATTTTCTCGGAAAATAACAAACTCACAGACTCCGAGTTTGACATACTTTGTTAGAATGATAATACCTATATTGATGTTAAATTGTACATCGGTAACTAATTAACAAATGTCTTAAAAAAAACAAAAACTGTTAATTTTATCGAAAAAAAAATATATCTCTATAACTAGTGGCGTCACCTATAACATGTGTGTATATATATATATATATATATATATATATATATATATATACATATATGAGTTTGTGTTTATCCGGGAATACATCCGTTCGTTAGCTATTTCCATAGTTGGAATTTGCAGACGTTTCGCCAAAGTCTCATTTGGCATCTTCAAGTGCTCGTGTCCGTAGTTGACGATGAACTGAGAGATTGTCTGTTGCGTGCGTGGTTTTGTCTTGTTCGTAGGCTGTATCTATTGGTCGAAGTGTTTGTTTTTGGCTCCGCTCCCTGTCTTGTTTGTGACGCTGGTCTTAGTTGTGGCTGTGCCGTTGAAGTGGTTATATCTCGGCGGATGAGATTTTTCCAAGTAGATGGTAGGTTTTGGGCATCATCTCTCTTGTTTAAACTGCCTTACTTCTCTATTTCTATTGCTTCTCGCGTTGTTCTGGTTCTGAAGTTTGTTTCGTTTGCTATTTGTTTGACGTTTTCAAAGTCGATTTTATGGCCGGTTTCTAGCTTATGTTGAAAAAGTGCAGATGTTGTTTGTTTGTTTTTGATGCTGAGTTTATGTTCTTCTATTCTGGCAGATATTCTTCGGTTGGTTTGTCCAATGTATGTTTTTTCACAAGTGCCACATGGAATGCTGTAAACTCCTTGATTTTCTAAAGGAATTTTGTCTTTTGGGTTTCTTAGACTTGCTCCTATTGTTTTGTGTGGTTTATATGTAGCCGTGATATTGTTTTCTGAGAATTCTTCCGATTCTGTCTGTTGTTTCTTTTATATATGGTAGTGTGGCTATCGATCTGAAATCTTTTTGTTGTGTTTTTGGTATTTTCGGTAGTTGTTGTTTATTTATTGCTGATTTAATTGTGTGATTTTTGTAGCCATTTTGTCGTAGCGATCTCGAGATTTTATTCAACTCTTCCTGTCTTGCCTCGTTGTCAGTCAATCGAATGGATCGTGTTATTATAGTGTTGGCAAGTCCCTGCAGTTGTGTGGGGTGGTGGTGTGATTCTGCGTGAAGATATCGGTCGGTGTGTGTGTGTGTTTGCGGTAAACTGTGTGTCGTAGGTTTCCTGTTGTTGTTTTGGTTATAAGTACATCAAGAAATGGTAACTGATTATTTTCTTCGATTTCGCTGGTAAATTGAATTCGAGGGTGTATGTTGTTCATGTATTCAAGGAAATTTGAAAGTTTGTCTTTACCGTGCGACCAAATTATCAGTATGTCGTCGACACACACACCGACCGATATCTTCACGCAGAATCACACCACCACCCCACACAACTGCAGGACTTGCCAAAACTCTAATAACACGATCCATTCGATTGACTGACAACGAGGCAAGACAGGAAGAGTTGAATAAAATCTCGAGATCGCTACGACAAAATGGCTACAAAAATCACACAATTAAATCAGCAATAAATAAACAACAACTACCGAAAATACCAAAAACATAACAAAAAGATTTCAGATCGATAGCCACACTACCATATATAAAAGAAACAACAGACAGAATCGGAAGAATTCTCAGAAAACAATATCACGGCTACATATAAACCACACAAAACAATAGGAGCAAGTCTAAGAAACCCAAAAGACAAAATTCCTTTAGAAAATCAAGGAGTTTACAGCATTCCATGTGGCACTTGTGAAAAAACATACATTGGACAAACCAACCGAAGAATATCTGCCAGAATAGAAGAACATAAACTCAGCATCAAAAACAAACAAACAACATCTGCACTTTTTCAACATAAGCTAGAAACCGGCCATAAAATCGACTTTGAAAACGTCAAACAAATAGCAAACGAAACAAACTTCAGAACCAGAACAACGCGAGAAGCAGTAGAAATAGAGAAGCAAGGCAGTTTAAACAAGAGAGATGATGCCCAAAACCTACCATCTACTTGGAAAAATCTCATCCGCCGAGATATAACCACTTCAACGGCACAGCCACAACTAAGACCAGCGTCACAAACAAGACAGGGGGCGGAGCCAAAAACAAACACTTCGACCAATAGATACAGCCTACGAACAAGACAAAACCACGCACGCAACAGACAATCTCTCAGTTCATCGTCAACTACGGACACGAGCACTTGAAGATGCCAAATGAGACTTTGGCGAAACGTTTGCAAATTCCAACTATGGAAATAGCTAACGAACGGATGTATTCCCGGATAAACACAAACTCATATTTCTCCATCCGTGAAACACTAAAAAATAACATATATACATATATATATATATATATATATATATATATATATATATATATATATATATATATATATATATATATATATATTGAATCGATAGTTCTCTACAACTTTTGTTTAAAACATTTTTCGATATAACTTTTACTTATCAAGATAAACTCAAAAAAAAAAACGAAAATCGTGACCATTTTTGGTCCGCCATTTTTTTTTTTGCACAGGTCTTTCAGAGTTACCATCGAGATATGTTTTGTAGGATTCCGAGATGAACACATTTCAGCAAAAAAAAAAAACAATGTTACATTTTTGTTAACAAAACAGCTCTTTTCTGATCTAATTTCCATGGGGTACTTTGAGGGAGGAGGCATTTGATTTATTTTTCTTTACAAAGAAGTGAAAAGGTTAGTTACCTATGACTTGGATACACCAAATCGCCTGAAAGTAGTTATTACATTAAAAATATTAAAAATTAATGTATAAAATTATTTCATGTCGATGTAGAATGCTGTGTATCATTAAATTATAATTAACTTTAAAGAAAAATATTCTTCCACCACAGCTAAATTTAATTTTGAATGTACTCCATTAACCCTACACGTAATTTTAATAAATAAAACGCTCCCTGTAAATCTGAGGGCAGAAAGGTCGCAATTTTAATTTTCAGAATAACGTGATTACCTTGTTTTATTGTTTTTGGTCGCCATTTGTTACGCGGCAAGTATAAAATTCTTTTTTTTTAATTTCCCGACAACATGCTGGTGTTTTGTTTTTGGGCTTTAAGAAAAAAATTATTAAAAATTCAAGATACCTTAAAGGGGTAGTATTTGGACCATTTATTATTATTTTCATCAGGTTTGGTAGTATGTTGTTTCTGAACTGAAAATTAAAAAATTATTTCATAAATTAATTAAATCTTTTTTCCGTATCTTCAAAAATATATGCCTCACCTAAACATACGATGTATATTGTAAAAATGTCCACCTATCCATATTACGAAGATATGACTCTGCGTTTTCTAGTATTTTCAATTTTAAAAGCCTATTTCTATTTGAGTAGAGAAGTTCATTTCTATTAATTCGTTATTTTTTGTTTTATAAAGTTTTTTTTGGCTACAAAACAGTTTTGTAAAATTAGAACATCGCATAATCATAACCAAGAAGTGAAAGATCTTCAGGCAGTGATAGCCTACTCGGAGAATGTCAGATATTGTCACGAACGGATAGGGGTATTTTCGTTGAACTTCCCTGATACACCCGCCTAACCTGTTTTTTCGCAGGTTTATTGACTCTTCTAGATGATCTGGAAGGTATATGCTGCCGTCAGAAAGATCGGCATTGTTCTGAAAGAGAAAGAGAAAATTTTCCTTTCCAGAAATTGGGTTTGAAATTGGAAACTTCAAATTCCTGTTCAAGAATGACTCTTTCTTCGAAAAATAGAATTTTGGCCAATTGAATACGATTGGATTATTGAAATTCAGCCGTGAAAATAGCCTTTAGAGACCAAAGCATTATCAGCGATACAAAGTGTTGTTATAATCCGGCTCAGGTTTTCCTGCTTCTGTGACTGCTTATGACTTGAGACTCCGAAATGCTTCGATCTACTGAAGATTTCCGCAGGATTTTAGTGTATATAGCGATTCGGTCGACAAGCCCCAAAATGGTTTTGGTCTTGGGTTAAAATTTTGGTGTTTTATAATCAGATTCATGTTTTAAATTTGATTCGTGTTTGTGTAGAGCAGTAGATGCATTTTTCGTGTATTTATGCCCATTAAGTCTGTTTTCCAAATACCAAGTTGTCATGCCAATGTATTTTTAAGGACAATTTAGGCATGATATGGAATACACAAGGTTAGATTTTTTTTACAGGAACTTTACTTTTAAGAGGAGTAAATAATGAAGATAACACATTTTGGGCTTCATGGCGTACACTGATGTCATGTTTTCCAAGGATATGTGAAATTTTTTCAGATAAATTTTGTGTATATGGCATTAAAATGTAACTCATTGTGTTTTTCGTTTTTAGGTTTTTATTTTGTTGTAGTTTATTATAAAATTTAAAAATTCGTTGTTTGATGATTTTATTTACTTGTGATTCTAAGAAATTGTTTTCTTTAAGGATATTTCTTACTTTTTTAAGTGATTCTGGTCTATATTTTAGTGAGGGTAATGCCAGTGCTCTATCAGTTAGTCCTATTTTAACACTTAATATCTGAGAAGTAGGGTGGTGTGAATTGTAATTAAGATAGCGTCCAGACCATGTGTTCTTAGTATACCATTTTGTACTGATACTTTCGTCGTTTTTATTTCTTAATAATGTTAAGTCCAAAAAATGTATTCTGTTATTTGTTTCAATTTCTGATGTAAATTGTAGTTTGGTATTGAAGTTAATAAAACAATCGAGTATATTGTCTGTTTGGTTTTCGGGTACTGCAGTAAGACAGTCATCGACATAGCTAATAAAAAATTTATATCTCACAATCTTATGACAGAACCAGAAGCAAAAAAACTAATGATACATAATGCAGTATCACCAAAAATTTATGGACTTCCAAAGTTACATAAACCAGGTATTCCTTTAAGACCAATAATTTCGTGTATTCAATCCCCATTTTACAAATTAGCCAAATACCTTGGTAAATCATTATCTAATATCACGTGTAAAAATGAAGATTACATCAAAAATTCATTCAGTTTTAAAGAATTCATTAACACTGTTAAAATTTCTGCAAACTATAAATGTATTTCACTTAACGTGGTATCCTTGTACACTAATATACCTACCGAACTAGTAAGTAAAATTATAACAGAAAAGTGGAGTTTACTAAAAGACCGCACATGTCTAAATCAAGTTATTTTTATAGAATCAATTACCTTAACACTAACAAATAACTATTTTCAATACAAAGATACGACTGTTGCACAACTAGTCATGGAATATTTAGAAGAGTCAGTATTAAAAAATACGAGTGTACCTGTAATTTTTTTTTAAACGCTATGTCGATGACTGTCTTGCTGCACTACCCGAAAACCAAACAAACAATATACTCGAGTCTTCTAATACCTTCAATACTAAACTACAATTTACATAAGAAATTGAAACAAATAACAGAATACATTTTTTGGACTTAACATTATTAAGAAATAAAAACGACGAAAGTATCAGTACAAAATGGTATACTAAGGACACATGATCTGGACGCTATCTTAATTACAATTCACATCTCACCCTACTTTTCAAAAATTTAGTGTAATAGTAGGACTAACTGATAAAGCACTGGCATTAACCTCACCAAAATATAGACCAGAATCACTTAAAAAAGTAAGGAAAACCCTTAAAGAAAACAATTTCTCAGAATCACAAGTAAATAAAATCATCTAATAACTTCTTTCAAATTTTATAATAAACTACAACAAAATAAAAACCTAAAAACAAAAAACACAATGAATTGCATTTTAATGCCATATACACAAAATTTATCTGAAAAAATTTCACATATCGTTAGAAAACATGACATCAGTGTATGCCATAAAGCCCAAAATTTGTTATCTTCACTATTTACTCCTCTTAAAAGTAAAGTTCCTGTGAAAAAAAAAATCTAACTTTGTGTATTCCATCCCATGCCTAAATTGTCCTAAAAATACATTGGCACGACAACTCAGTATTTGGAAAACAGACTCAATGGACATAAACACACGAAAAATGCATCTACTTCTCTAAACAAACACGAATCAAATTTAAAACATGAATTTGATTATAAAAACACCAAAATTTTAAACCAAGACCAAAACTTTCGCAAATTACTTGTCAAAGAAATGATACATATAAAGAAGGAACAACATACTGACAATGATAAACACGATATAAAAAACCTTAGTCAGATATATTACAATCTAATTTGTTAAGTTAATAATTAGAGTCAATATATTTTAAACCCTCAGTATATAACATAAAGAAATAAACCAATATTTATATCAGACGTGGATAAATAAATACATAAAAAGTCCAATAACAAATAAACAAACTCACAAATATATCAAATCTTGTCCATAAATTTGTACCTGAAAGATGAATTTTCAAGGTGCGTATATATGTTACTATTTTAAAAAACTTATTTTATTTCATTATATAATTGCTTTTTCAATCTTTTGAAATTGTGTTGGTAAATATTGAGTGTTTTTAAATCTGTTTTAACTTTTTTGTTGTAGGAATCTTGTAATAATAATCGTTTTGAGAAAGCTCATAATCATGGGCGGAACATCAACATAAACAAGTTGTTTTTTTTAACCGACTTCTAAAAGAAGGAGGTTCTCAATTCGTCGACTATATATGTTTTTTTTTATATATGTACACCGATTACTCCGGAACGGCTGCACCGATTTGAACGAAATTTTTTGCGTTATGTTCAGGAAGTTGCTGCGGTGGTCTCATATTTTTTTAGATGAAATTGGTGCAGTAAAATCCAAGATGGCGGATTAATTATTGTCATCATACAGTACAAAATAGAAAATATAATTTTCCTCTGTCACAGATTCGGGAAGCTTATCGAATATTCACGACGCACCGAATCTGTCGGCACGTAGAATGTTCTAGGTGCCTCATATATAAAAAATGGCCAGTGTGGCGCTCGCATTAGTGTCTGAAACCATTCGAGCGTACACCTAAGCTACTCTAAAGGTGTCGTAGCATTAATGCCTGAGCTGAGAAATTCAAAATTCTAATTTTCGACGGTTGGTAAATTTCATTTAATTTTAGCAAAATGGTAGGCAAGTATAAATTAGAAAAAGCTCCTGCTGACCGTTACAAGCTCAAAATAGATGTACAAGCAGTCAAAAAGGAGAATTTGCCACTTCTAATACCGGAAAAACAAATTTAAGTTGTGAGGACAACTTTGCGATGATGGCTGGCTGTCAATACAGATGAAGTAAATGCATTAAACGATGTAATCGTATTACATCGTGGAGTAAACAAGGTAATATTTATAAAAACATGTTTTCGAATCCTGTTTTTCACGATTATTAAATTTTTTTTAATCCATAAATTTTTTCTGCAAATGCTGTAACAACTCTAGCAGGATATTTACTACGCTGCAATGACATGTATTTTGGACTTTCAACCACTCAGACTAGCAAATTTGTATATAAAATCGCAAAAAAATTTGAGATACAGATTTCTCCATCTTAGGAAAAGAATGGCATAGCTGGTAAAGATTGGTTCGTGTATTTTCTCAAAGAGTATGTCAATTTATCCCTTCGAAAACCAGAGCCACAAATTTAGCTCGCATGACGAGCTTCAACAAACTGAATGTTGAACTGTTTTTTTTTCATTCTGAAAAGCATTTTGGATGAATTTACTCCCGCGGCTAACTCTATCTGCAACATGGATGCGACGGATGTTACTATAGTTCAGACACCGAATAAAGTCATTAGCAGGTGAGGTTGTAAACAAATAGGTGGCATAGTTTCCGCTGAAAGCGGGGCTTTCGTAACATTGGCTGGATGCTTTTTATCATCTTTTTTTATCTTTCCTTGCAAAAATTTTAAATATCATTTCCTTAACGGAGGTCCACCTGGATGTGAAGGCGTGGCAAATACCAGCAGATGGATGTAACATTTTTTTCAAATTTTTACAATTTTTTCAGTCACATGTGCGTGCATCAAAAGAAGTTTCCGTCTTACTCATTCTTGACAACCATGCATCGCATTTGTCCATTGAGGGACTCGACTTCTACAAATCCAATAGAATAATTGTTATTTTACTCCCACCACATTGTTCACCCAAGTTGCAGTCCCTTGACACAACGGTTTTCGGGTTTGTCAAATGAGCAATCAATTCATAGTACGACAACTGGATAACAACTCATCCTGACAGATTAATGACAATTTACGATATATCTGGAATCATTACTAACGCATTGCCAGCGTATTTCAGGTGCCAGAATATCATTTCTGCTTTTCAATGCACCGGTATCTTTCCATTCAATCCTCACATATTCCAGGAATACGAATTCGCTCCCAGTCTAGCGACGGATCGAAAAGACTCTGATACAGAATGTTCTTCCAACTCAACTGATTATACGGTTAAGTTTACAACTAGCTAGTCTTGTTACAAATTTCCTAATGATTTTTTTAATACAGGATCTGAACTTAAGTTTCACGCTAGAATCTATCAGCCCGTACCCCAAAGCAGGGCCTAGGCAGCACAATCGCAAAGGTAGAAAACGAAGAACTGCGGCTGTACTGACGTCATTTCCGATGATAAAAAAGTTGGTCGCAAATCAAGAAGCACCCAGAAAAAGAAAATGCGTGGACTAACCAGGGAAAATTCTTTTTTACTCGCGACCAAAAAGGGAGGAAGCCCAAGAAAAAATCCGACCCTCGAAGTGAAGTCAAAAAAGAAGAGAGGCAGACCGCCAAAAATCAGAAAGGAAGGATGGGATAATCCCTCAGAATGTGACACTGATCTTGAAAAATGTTTTATTAATTATTCATTTAAAAATTTTATTTGCTATTCCTGCAGAATTAACACCAATGAACAGAAGAAAATTTAAACATCTTATGAAAAATCATCTCAGTTTTCCTAAATGGAATTTTTAGCCCATATGCAAAATTTCAGCTGTATAAGATAATTTAGATTTTGTTGGCTCATTTTTTGTAAATTGAACTACTGTTGCAAAATAAGACTTAACGCAACCTGCAATAAAACTTTTTAGTTTTGACACTGCTTCATCCCAGACACATATTAAATGTTGTTGTGCCTCCATTCCACAAGTGTTTTTGTCCATCGTTCATCAGTTATGCTAGCCACATGTCCTGCCCAGTTCCATTTTAATATGTAAGATCGAGTTCACCGCGTCTCCTACTCCTGTTCGGTTTCTTATGATGTGATTGTGTATCCTATCTCTAAGAGTGACTTCCAACATTGACCGTTCCATTTTTCTTTGCATGACATGTATTCTGTTAATGTTCTTTTTGTCAAAGTAAGTATCTCAGCTCCATACGTGAGAACGGGCAAGACACACTGGCTAAAGACCTTTCTTTTCAAGCAAATAGGAAGATTAAATCTCAATATATATCTGAGTCTATTCTTCGCTGGATCTAGTGCGACTGATTATCTCGTCATCCTTATGATTCGTGGGGTTATGTTTTTGCCATCTACAATTCTATTTATATCCCAAATTATCTTCTACAGCTGAAATTTTGCATATGTGCTGGTGGTGGTTTTCCGGTTTTAGAGAGTGATTTGTTGATTTAAACGTAGTGTTCGTCATGGTTTTTAGAATTGGTGATTTGGCAACAATAGATACCGCTGAAAATCAGAAGCCATGAGTATACATAGTATAGTTTATTCTTATTTAATAACGTAATTTAGAAAAAAATTTTCTTTTATTTTTTCGATATTTTGAGATTAAACCTCACTTTTGAACATTTTTAAAAAAATTTGGCAGATAATTTTAATCATGTGACTAAAATTTTTTTTGTTAATTTTTATCTCGATTGAAGCAGAAATTGATGACAAAGTCAAATTTCGAATAAAGCTATTAATTAAAAAAAATCCCATATGATGCGGACTTTACTGGTCGCACTGTAGATGTTCCAAATGCCATCCTACCTAATTAATTGATATGTAGTAAACTGACTGATAAATCAATAAAATTAAGCCTGATAAAAAGTAACCGGTATATCGAATTATGTGACGTTACTTATTTAAAGAGATATAATTCCGAGTGAGTACTCAAACATTTTACTCGTATTTTTAAGTGGCGAACATAATGAAAAGCGACCGAAAACAATAAAACAGAGTAATCGCATAATTTTTTAAATGACCGCCTGTTTGCGGCTAAATTAAGCGAACGAGCTTTTATTTATTAAAATTAAGCACCGAGGTTAACGAAGTATGTTTAGAATTGAATTAGGGTGTGTTCTGTTATTGCTCTAGAGATTTACGTAACACTTTTTTGTCAGTATTAGAGTTTATATAGAATAAAATTTTTATAAAAAAATTGAACCGAATTCTAAAAGTGGGCTAAAAACTAAAAAATAAATATAAACTTTTATATGAAATTGAAATTTTTGAAGTCGGCATCAAACTAATACCTGACAAAATGTGATACGCATAAACAGATTAAAAATACTTTATTTGTAATTGCTTTCTTTACATAATTTGTATATATTAGTAGTTATTTTTTTTATTTAAAAATAATTGGGCGCCGACTTCAAAAATTCCAATTTCATATAAAAATTTCTAGTTATTTTTCACTTCATAGCCCATTTTTAGAAGTCGGTTCAATTTTTTTAGAAAAATTTTATTTTCTGATTTTTAGTTTTGAATTCATTATAATATTCATAAATTATTTGAACTATGTACTAATCGAGATTAGTGTACCTCGCAATGACTCCAAGGTGGCAAAAAAGTACCCATTTTATCCAGAATTGTAAATCTTATCAATCTAATAGTTGTAAAAAAATAACTTCATATTCGTAATACACCACCCCTCAACGCCCTAATACCAAATCTAAAAAAATGTGAATAAGCTAAAATTTTCAACCCACCATGTAGGATCCGCCATAATGAATTTCAAAAAAACAATTTTAACGTCTTAATCTAATCTAAACCCTTCAAAACCCCCTAGTACCAATTTTAGATGGATTCCAGAAATTTAAAATTTCTAAACGGTCATATTGCATCTGACGTATTAGATTTTCTTAAAATAATTTTATATCGCTATTTACATCCTCAAAAACCATTCAGTTCTACATTTGAACAAAATTGAAACATATAAAATTTTTTGTCAGCTATATTGCATTCGCCATATGGAATCCTGAAAAAATACGATTAAATTCATAATTTACACCCTCAAGAACCCTCTATATCAATTTTGGAGAAAGTCGAGATACGCAAAAATTTTTAGAACCCCATACTGAATCCGCCAGATTGAGTTTTTCAAAAAATATTTTAATTTCGTAAATAACACTAACAAAAATCCCTCCACACACACTTCAGACAAAATCGAGACATGTAAAATCTTTAATCCGCCATATTTAATTTTTTTTTAAATAATATCAGATTCGTAATGTGTTATCCTAAAAACTCCCTCATATCAATTTTGAAAAAATCGAACAAAATTAATTTTTATCCACCATATCAGATATGCCATATTGAATTTTTTAAAAATAATTTTAGATTCGTCATGCGCGACCCCGAAAGTTCTCCCGTACCAATTTTGGTGAAAATCTGACAAAATTGATTTTTTGTCGGCCATATTGGATCAGCCAAATAGAATTTTTTAAAAATAATTTCGGATTCGTTATGTGAGGTCCCGAAAACTCCCCCATACCAATTTTGGAGAAAATCGGACAAAATTGATTTTTTCGTTCGCCATTTTGGATCCGCCATATTAAATTTTTTAAAAATGTTTTGAATTCGTTATGTGCAACCTCGAAAACTTCCCCATACCAATTTTGGAGAAAATTGGACAAAATTCAATTTTTTGGTCCGCCATATTGGATCCGCCATTTTGAATTTTCTAAAAATAATTTCAGATTTGTTGGGTATAACCCCGAAAATTCCCCCGTACCAATTTTGGAGAAAATCAGACAGAATTCATTTTTTTGGCCGCCATATTTTCAGAATGGAAAAAAACAGTTCAACATTCAGTTTGTTGAAGCTCGTCATGCGAGCTAAATTTGTGGCTCTGGTTTTCGAAGGGATAAATTGACATACTCTTTGAGAAAATACACGAACCAATCTTTACCAGCTATGCCATTCTTTTCCTAAGATGGAGAAATCTGTATCTCAAATTTTTTTTGCGATATCATATACAAATTTGCTAGTCTGAGTGGTTGAAAGTCCAAAATACATGTCATTGCAGCGTAGTAAATATCCTGCTAGAGTTGTTACAGCATTTGCAGAAAAAATCTATGGATTAAAAAAAAATTAACAATCGTGAAAAACAGGATTCGAAAACATGTTTTTATAAATATTACCTTGTTTACTCCAGGATGTAATACGATTACATCGTTTAATGCATTTACTTCACCTGTGTTGACAGCCAGCCATCGTCGCAAAGTTGTCCTCAACACTTGAATTTGTTTTTCCGGTATTAGAAGTGGCAAATTCTCCTTTTTGACTGCTTGTACATCTATTTTGAGCTTGTGACGGTCAACAGGAGCTTTTTTAATTTATACTTGCGTACCATTTTGCCAAAATTGAATGAAATTTTCCAACCGACGCCTTTAGAGTAGCTTAGGAGTACGCTCGAATGCTTTCAGACACTAATGCGAGCGCCACACTGGCCATTTTTTATATATGAGGCACCTAGAACATTCTACGTGCCGACAGACTCGGTGCGTCGTGAATATTCGATAAGCTTCCCGAATCTGTGACAGAGGAAAATTATATTTTCTATTTTGTACTGTATGATGACAATAATTAAAGTGAAGATGCATCCATTAATGAAAAAAGAATAACTTGTGTTGCATTTGTAAAGGCAATTTACTGACTTAGTCAGAGTTTTTTTTGAAAATTTAAAATCCTAATTCGAATTTTTCGAGAACCAAAACGTGAGAAAATTGATTTTTGTTGAAGTTTTAAAAGCACAATTTGGCTGTGATCGTGAGCTATATATTTAAGTGGTTATGGGGCTCGATTTTCTCCAGTGTCACAGTGTCCGAATTGCCCCGGCGTAAAGTTTTCAATTAATTAGTGTCAAACACATACAAAAGATATTGTTATGTGAAAAAAGAAAACTGTTTTTTATTTAGCACTCCCTGCTCTGAAATAATAACTTACTTTCATAACATTTGCAGCAAAATAACTGATTGAAAATACAAACTTTCCCACTGTAAATGAGTCGATCAGAGACTTTCCAAAATCCATATTTTCTAATAAAACATAGAAATTAAATGTGTGCGTCCCGATATTTTGTGGGTAAAGTGAGACCTTATGGAATGAATTGCTCCAATTCTTTCAGATTTTTGTGATTATTAGATTTTGCAATAACTTTGGGTGTCCGGAATACCTCAGTGCCCCGGCCTGCTCTATGGAAAGACGTAACAAGTCAATATTGAACTAAATCAACAATATTTACAGTGACAGCTGGTGTATGGAAAAAGTAGTGGATGCAATTCCAGTGGTACATTAAAACATAGATATGTATAAAATCTGCCATAGGCACCAGTGAATGAAAAAATAAAAATCTTTTAAAACTGAGTTAGTATGAAATAAAGCAGTGTATTTAAAAAAAAATATAAAAAAAATTGAAACGACTTCTAAAAGTCCGCTAAAAATCGAAAAATAATTATAAATTTTTTATGAAATTGAAATTTTTAAAGTCGGCGCCAAACCAATACCTGACAAAATGTGATTCGCATAAGCAGATTAAAAATACTTTATTTGTAATTGCTTTCTTACCATAATTTGTATATATTAGTAGTTATTTGTTTTATTTAGAAATAATTTGGCGCCGACTTAAAAAATTTCCATTTCATATAAAAATTTATAATTATTTTTCAGTTTTAGCGCACTTTTAGAAGTCGGCTCAACTTTTTTTATAAAAATTTTATTTTTTGATTTTTAGTTTTGAGTTCATTATAATATCCATAAATTATTTGAACTAACTACTAATCGAGATTAGTGTACCTCGCAATGACTCCAAGGTGGCAAAAAAGTAACCATTTTATCCAAAGTTGTAAATCACCCTAAAATGAATCACTAAAAATTCTTTAATTCTTAGAGTTCTCCAAATACCAATGAAATTGTGTCAAACAAATATTTAGTCATAGTAATTCCAATATCTTAAATTTCAAATTAATTTTAGATCGGTAATATAGGCCCCAAAATCTTCCAGTATCGATATTTAAAGAATTGGAGACGTAAATTTCTTAGTCCGATATATTTTATACTACATATTGAGTTTGTATACGCCCCAAGAGCACCGTAACATCAATTTTAGACAAAATCGGAAAATGTAAAATTTTCAGTCCCTCGTATTATATCTTATCAACCTAATAGTTGTAAAAAATTAACCCCCTTTTGGACAAAATCAAAAAATTTCAAATTTTTAGGACTCCGCCAGATTGAGAATATTTTAAATTCGTAACTAACACTAAAAAAATCCCCCATATTTAATTTTTTTTTTGATAATTTCAGATTCATAATGTGCGACCTCGAAAACTCCCCATACCAATTTTGGTGAAAATCGAAGGAAATTGATTATTTCGTCCGCCATATTGGATCCGCCATATTAATTTTTTTTTAAATATTTTGGATTCTTTATATGCGACCCCGAAAACTCCCCACACCAATTTTGGAGAAAATCAGACAAAACTAAATTGTTTTGTTCGCTATATTGGATCCGGCATATTGAATTTTTTTTTAAATAATTTCTGATCCGTTGTATACGACTCCGAAAATTCCCCCGTACCAATTTTGGAGAAAATCTGACAAAATTTTTTTTTTTTGGTTGCCATATTATCAGCGCCATCTTGGATTTTACTTCACCAATTTCGTCCAAAAAAATATGAGATCACCGCAGAAACTTCCTGAACATAATATAAAAAATATCATTCAAATCAGTCCTGCCGTTCCGGAGTAATCGGTATACATACAAAAAAAAATACATAGTCAACGAATTTAGAATCTCCTTATTTAAGAAGTCGGTTAAAAAACTCCTACGTATCAATTTTGGAGAAAATCGGAGAAAATTGATTTTTTTGTCCGCCATATTGAATTTTTAAAAATATTTTGGATTCGTTATATGGGACCACAAAAACTTCCCCACACCAATTTTGGAGAAAATCGGACAAAATTAAATTTTCTTGCCCGCCATATTGCATCTTCCATGTTGAATTTCATAAAAATAATTTCTGATTCTTTGTCTACGACCCCGAAAATTCCCCCACACCAATTTTGGAGAAAATCTGACAAAATAAATTTTTTTGACCGCCATATTGCCAGCGCCATCTTGGACCGCAGCAACTTCCTGAACATAATGTAAAAAATTTCACTGAAATCGGTGCCGCCGTTCTGGAGTAATTGGTGTACATACATAAAAAAAATACATAGTCGAGGAATTGAGAACCTCCTTCTTTTAGAAGTCGGTTAATAACTAGACATAAAGAAGGTGGTAAGTAAATTTTTAAAAATATAGCAATTAAAATAAAATGCACGTATAACTTAATGTGTGGATTATTTATAAAGACAATCCATACGCCGACCTTTGGCATTAGCAAACTTACCAATAACCCGCTGATTGAAATCTGGTATGCTTTCAATAAGATCCCTTTCTTTAGAAATCATTGCCAAAGTAGAAAGTCTCTCTTGACTCATAGTATTCCGTAAAAACATTTTTATCCTTTTGGGGGTAGACAAGCACCGTTCTGTTTCAGCCGATGCCATCGAAATAGTAATTAAGAATTTTAAAATTTTTAGAATTTCACTGAATCTCTCACTTAACTCGATGTTTTGCAAAAGAGTGATAAACTACAAGAAGTCCCGAAATTGATCTAACTCTTCAGTTTCATATATGACGGTCAGTTCTGTATGGAGTTATTGTTCGATAAAAAAAGGGGTAAATTTTAATCTTATCCTTAAATTTTTGTTCAGGAAAACATGTACTACATTCGATGTACTGTTCCGAAAAAAAAAGACTGTTTGCTACCAAGTGACCTCTACAGCTAAATCATTCTTTTGCTTGACAGATAATTATATCACAAACTATTTTTCTTCCGGAGAAAACTCCTCGGAATCATCGAGCTTATGTCGTTTTGAAGTAGACGGAGATGGCTCAAGGTCGTTTGAAGGAATATTATTTCTTATTTCTGTTAATTTTGATTCCAATGATATTTTTATTTGCGGTAACAGCGTTAATTTTTCTTGTTTGAAACTTACCAAATAACAAATCAACTTGTAAAATAAGTTTACCCATGAAAATAAATTCTTGCTTTTGAGAATTTTGACATACCCTGATGATTGGTTCGTGGTACTAACGTTTCTACTGTTATCTAAGATTTTTTCTATTGTTTCTAGAATGTTGTCTTTGTACTCGAATATGATACAAACAACTCTAGAATTAAAATTCCATCTTGTTGGGGTCAAACGAGGTAAGCATTTGTTAACAATTTGATCTAGTATTGCGTTTCTTTAAGAACTATTTGAAAAAAAAAGGACAAGTCGTTTGTAAATGGAAAAAGTATGGGACATTTTTATTGGCGGACGCAGCGTTTAACATTACCAAATCTGATGGATGTGCATAACAATGCATGTAAGTAGCATAGTTTTTTTTATAAGCTCTCACTTGGATTTAAAGGGTGTTTTTTATAGAAGTATAGAACTTTTAAATGGAATAAAACAAAGATGAATTTTTAAATTGACATGAAATTTACTTTATTCGAAAGATAACCTTCTGGCATTATAATTTAAATATGACTTCTGGCATATGACCGCCACGGCTGGCTCGGACGTAGTCTAATCTGGAGGTCCAATTTTCGATGACTTTTTCCAACATTTGTGGCCGTATATCGGCATTAACGCGGCGAATGTTGTCCTCCAAGTGATCAATCGTTTCAGGCTTATCGGCGTAGACTAGCGACTTCACATATCCCCACAGAAAATAGTCTAGCGGCGTTAAGTCGCACGATCTTGGAGGCCAATTCACGGGTCCGAAACGTGAAACTATGCGGTTACCAAACGTTTCCTTCAATAAATCAATTGTGTCACGAGCTGTGTAACATGTTGCGTCATCTTGTTGAAACCACAGCTCCTGCACATCATGGTTGTTCAATTGATGAACGAAAAAGTCAGTAATCATAGCTCTATAGCGGTCACCATTGACTGTAACGTTCTTACCAGCATCGTTTTTAAAGAAGTACGGACCAATGATTCCACCAGCCCATAAAGCACACCAAACAGTCAGTTTTTCTGGATGTAACGATGTCTCAACATACACTTGAGGATTATCATCACTCCAAATACGGCAGTTTTGTTTATTGACGTATCCATTCAAACAAAAGTGAGCTTCATCGCTAAACAAAATTCGCTTATGAAAATCGGGATCAACGGCAATCTTGTTTTGGGCCCGTTCACCGAATCTACGCCTTGCTAGGTGATCGTGTGGCTTTAATTCTTACACGAGTTGGATTTTGTAAGTACACAAACCAAGATCTTTCCGCAAAATCTTCCATAAAGTGAATGGACACATATCCAATTCCTGTGCACGATGGCGGATAGACTGATTCGGGTCTTCCTCTACTCTACGCTCTACAGCAGCAATGACTTCTTATGTACGCACTGTACGACGTCTCTGTGGATGCGTATTATCATTTAGAGTAAACGTGGTGCGAAAACGTTCCATAGTTAATCGAATTAATTACTCTGATGGACGATTATGTTGACCGTAAAATGGACGTAATGCGCGATACGTATTTCGAACAGAACCATGATTTTCAAAATAAATTTGTACAATTTGGAAGGGTTGTTCAGGCGTCAGTCTATTCATGTTGAAATGCCAAACCAAACTAAACATAAATCACTTGACAGCTGACAAAATGGCCGCCAGTTAAAAAAGTGTTGCCAACTTAAAGTTCTATACCTCTATAAAAATCACCCTTTACTTACACATACAGGAAGATAGAGAGCAGGAACTTCATTATATTTAACTGCTTTTCTAGAATCTCTTACAACAGATTGTTAAAAATGTCTAACATTTACAGGATGATTTTTATAAATTCCTTTATAATTCGAAAATCGAAATCGGGCATTGAAATACCTATACAGTAGACACCACGGTTGTGTTCTAACCTGAACTAATTAAATGGTTTAACTACTGTTTGAAGAAAACACCTTTACCTGATACTGGCAGCGCCACGCGCGACTGGAGCAAAAGTTTAAATACTCGTTCAGTGGGTTCCATACATAGATAGTAGAGGTCAGTGGTTCCATAAGAGAAGTCTTTCTAGTAGAGGGATCTTTTGGGGGGCAAACTAAACACAGATTTGCAAGTCGATTTGCAACCTACATGAAGCTAATGAGACGTAATTAATCTCCACGTCTTAGATAGGCAACTCCATATACGCTCCGATGGATTAGCTTGGATTGCATTAAAATTGCAAACCAGCAAAGTGATAACGTTTCCAGGCGTAATACTGTAATACATACAAATTATTTATGACATTTAGGTGAAGTAAGTTACATTATATCAATAATTGTCTACTGTTCGCTTATAATCTAGGTAGAAAATTTAATAATTAAATTATCAGTAGAAATTAAAAAAAAATAATTGTACAGGGTGAGTCAACGATTGGATGAAGTTGGTTTGTGCCTTTTCGGTGACATTTACAAAGAAACTATATTTATTGTTTGATACAGTTTATTTTTACGCAGATTTTAAAAATATTTAGGACTCTACAGGGTGAGCCAAAAACTAGGATAGCATAAAGTTGTATTTTTTTAAATAGAACACCCTATATACGAATCGTATTTTCGATTTAGCTTATAATTTTAAATCTTTTTTATTAAAGGTTTACTATAACAAAACTTTATAGTTTCTGAGATAATTAAGTTTAAAGAAAAAAAGTCACATTTTCAAGCATCAATTCAATCCTAAATAACGTTTTCAATTTTGTGACAAATATATTCAAATTTGGAATTTAGCAAGGCCAAGGACAAGTTAACATAATTTTTACCTAATATTTGCAATAAAAGCTACAGGGTGTTGAACACATCGACTCAAATTTGAACAAGTTTAAATGAATAAATATCTTTTTTTTTTTAAATGGTACACCCTGTATATTTTCATGTTATTTAATAGAGTAATAAAAACCCTAAAAGTTTTGTTCGATATATCCTATACCTATTTATAATAGTTTTTGAGATATTTCAGTTTTTATAATTTTCCATACTTTTTTACTACTTTTTTACAGAAATAGTCTTCATTATCATAGTAGCCATGGCAAAAACAATGTAAAAGAACATTTTTCTGTGTGTCAAATTTATAACCGCAATCGCTTCTTTTGGTTTTTGTTGCATTCATCTTATATTGTAAAATGAATTTTCCAAAGAATGAATTAATAGATATGATTTATACAATAGGAGAGGCTTAAAAAAATTGCCTTCTTGTTCAAAGAATTTACAAAATGAAGTATCCTGATCGACGCCAGCCTAATACCTATACTTTTCAAAACTTAATGCAAAGATTTGATTCTTCTGGTACTGTTGATTATCCAAAACGTAAAGTGGTCAACAAACCAGTAACTAATGAAGAAAAAGAACTACAAGTATTGTTAAATGTTCAGGAAAATCCTTATATTGGTAGCCGTCAGTTAGCAGCATTATGTGAAACATCACAATCCACCGCTAATCGTACTACCAAGAAATATAGGTATCATCCATATCACATGGAATTACACCAAGAATTGCATGGACAGGATTTTGAAAGTCGTGTAAACTTTTGTCGTACAATAAATGCGGAGATTCAATTAAATCCAAATTTATTATGCAAGGTAATGTTTAGTGATGAAGCTACTTTTAGAAGTAACGGTGCCGTAAATAGACGCAACATGCATTATTATGCCACAGAAAACCCATTTTGGATTAGAGAGGTGCAACATCAAAACCACTGGTCATTAAATGTTTGGTGTGGTATTCATCATAATCGAATTATTGGACCTTACTTTTTTAATGAACCACTAAATGGCCATAGTTATCTGAACTTTCTACAAGAAGAACTACCCCAACTGTTTCAAGGTCTCGATAGGGATGAGCTCGACAGTATGTGGTTCCAGCACGATGGTGCGCCTCCGCATTACCATCGTGAAGTTCGTGCGTTTTTGGACCAACGATATCCGCAAAAATGAATTGGACGTGGGGGTTTCATTGAGTGGCCACCAAGGTCTTGCGACATCACCCCATTAGATTTCTTCCTATGGGGTTATATTAAAAATAAGGTGTATGTTAATCCACCAACAAAAGTGGAAGATATGCGAAACAGGATTAGGGATATCTGTAGAACAATAACGCCACTAATTTTGTCCAGGGTCCGAGAAAATCTGCAAAAAAGACTAAATTTGTGCATTGCACAAGAGGGTCGTTTATTCGAACACTTATTAAAAAGAAATAATTAATCTCAGTATTTAATAGGTTATTTTTTTGTTTCAATTTAGTATAAAAGTAAATATGTATTTGCCTTGTCGTTATTGTTGTGTTAATTTTTTCACATTATGTTTAATTAAACTATTGCCGTTGTAATATAACGAATAATGTATTTCATCATATTTAACCACATTCTGTTTGTTTCTGTAGTTTCTTTTTATTATTTTACATGGCTACTATGATAAAGAAGACTATTTCTGTAAAAAATTATAAAAACTGAAATATCTCAAAAATTATTATAAATAGGTATAGGATATATTGAATAAAATTTTAGGGTTTTTATTACTCTATTAAATAACATAAAAATATACAGGGTGTATCATTTAAAAAAAAAAAGATATTTATTCATTTAAACTTGTTCAAATTTGAGCCGATGTGTTCAACACCCTGTAGCTTTTATTGCAAATATTAGGTAAAAATTATGTTAACTTGTCCTTGGCCTTGCTAAATTCCAAATTTGAATACATTTGTGACAAAATTGAAAACGTTATTTAGGATTGAATTGATGCTTGAAAATGTGACTTTTTTTCTTTAAACTTAATTATCTCAGAAACTATAAAGTTTTGTTATAGTAAACCCTTAATAAGAAAGATTTAAAATTATAAGCTAAATCGAAAATACGATTCGTATATAGGGTGTTCTATTTAAAAAAATACAACTTTATGCTGTTCTAGTTTTTTGGCTCACCCTGTAGAGTCCTAAATATTTTTAAAATTTGCGTAAAAATAAACTGTATCAAACAATAAATATAATTTCTTTGTTAATTTCACCGAAAAGGCACAAACCTACTTCATCCAATCGTTGACTCACCCTGTACTTATATTGATTAGTATGTTTTATTTTAATTTACATTTTTTTGGGTGGAGTTGCGTAAACCTGCAAACCTAGGGAGAAGCCGCCACTGAATATATATATATATATATATATATATATATATATATATATATATATATATATATATATATATATATATATATGCATTACTTCATACAATGCTACTTCTTAGAACTTATTAGCCATTACAGCATCGTATTCTGCGTAAAATTTTTATTGATTTTATTAATCAAAATATACATCAAAATTAGGCATGCCAAAAAGCGACCCCAATATTTTATTTTAAATTGAAGCTTAAGCTTTTCTACTATAATCCAAATCTCCATACGTGGTGGATTTAAATGCCTATATCTCGGTAATAAATTTAAATAATGCTTAACGCCAAATATGAATATTCATAATAGGTGGTATTTGGACGTTTTTCATATAACTGTATGCATACGATATGAATACCAAATGTGCTTTATCAAAATTACTTTAACCGCAATGTATTCTTAAGGATAATATGACGGATGCAGTTTGGTTGATGTATTATTTTGATACACACAGGAGTTCGAGGAATCATTTTGTTCCCGAAAACTTACACTACTAGTTGTTTGTAGGTATTATCTTTTCAAGATAGAATATATACAAACAGTTTGTTTCCTGCAAATATAACTCTGGTCCTCGCTCCATAAGCGTTTCGACCTTACGGTATCATCAGTGGAGCTGTATCGAACCGAGAGCAACATTCGCAAGAAACACATTTACATTTATTTAGTAAACCTTTTTCTCCAAAGGGCTGGATTTCATAATTATTCAACTTCATGTGAGGGAAGTAAAATATCGATTAGAGGCAATATCTCATTCTTACTCCTTCTCTATCTTAAAAACTAGCCATAGGATGGCTTCAGGCTCATGATCATGAAGTGAACGACTACATCACACTTCTTTTCTCTGCGATATCATTGAGAACCATTATGCGGTTTTTAAATATTTATTTGTATGTAAATGTACATATCTATTTATGTAAAAATACTAAGTTACAATTCTTTATTTCAGATAGAAGTACTCCCCAACCGAGACCGCCCGACGACGAAGATTCTTTTCCCGTAATCTGTGATAGAGAACTGCATTCTTTACATCGAAATATCCCCGCTCTTAGAAGGAGAGATGTGGATACCACTACCATAAAGCAGCATTACTATCCTGAAGGTAACTAACTTAACTTAAAAAATGTAAAATATAGAAAATATAACCCCACTATTACATTTTGATTCCTATTTTAACGAAGCAAGGAAAATAGAATCAATTAATATATATATATATATATATATATATATATATATATATATATATATATATAAAAAATGAGAAATTCTCGGCTTTGCTTACAAAGACCGTTGATAAATATTATTCTCATACTAAAAAGTGCGAAAATCTCAAAAGAACATGGAAAAACTCCGGGTCCGAAAAATGACCACAGCGCTGTTTCGTCCTAGTATGAGACTCATCAGGATACTGCATTCGGTACAAACAATCATCTCGTATCTGTGTCCTATAATTAGATTGCACGGTTGAAAAATGGTAAATAAGACACAGTGGCGACATCTCGAAGGCTCACCCAATAACATAAGAAAACACAAATCAGCAAATGTTGGATAAAACCGCCATGTGGTGGCGCGATTATAAATTAAAAAAGAAACATATCAAAACTCGATATACGAATTTGCTACTCTAAGGATAGAGGTCGCACACGGACAATAACTTCTCTTTTTATTTTTATATTTGTGTGTGTGGGGCAGAATTTAGAAAACGGCCAAAATAATTTGTAGTTAAGAAATTTAAAATAGAAGGTTGGCTATAGTAACGTTTCTATTAAACCTCGGTAATATAAACGGCCAGTCTTTTCTTTCTAAAGTTTCGTCTCGGGTCAAAGGCAACAGTGTTGTGGTTGCGTCGCACCCAGTTACATTTGTGCGCCGCTCTTCTATTTGACGTTGGATTGTCGAGAAACAAATATCAACGATTACAAAATTGGGCTAAACAGAAAGGCAGTAATATATTTTCGCCGTACTCTTGTGTGTAAAATACAAAAAAAGCCAGTTATCCACATGACGAATATCTAACTTTTACTAAATCAAAAGCCGAGGTTAAATTCCAAGGCTCACTGGATCATACAGTGGATCGAATTATATTGCTTCAATTAGACGCCCTTGAATAAATCGATAAATTAGATTTGTAGATATGAGTTTCATTTGCAAATGGGGCTTCGATGGAACGTCAGGTCAGAGCCAGTACAAACTTATTCCTAACCTCTCTTATTCCACTTCAATTAGCAGGTATTAACACGCAAACTCAACAAGAACAGATTGTGTTGTACAATTCCAAGCCCTCCTCTACTATGAATTGCGGGCCTCTGAAATTTAAATTTATTAAGGAAACCGAACAGAAGTCTTTAAAGAAAAGAGAAAATTATGAACTCGAACTAAACAACTTGCACCATACAAAAGAGTTCTCTTTGCCACCCCAGCTTCAGTACAGTTCAACGTATCTATGACGATGATAGACGGCTAGGTGAATGCTTTGGCTGGAACAAAATCGGTCCAACGTTGTTATCTCTACCAAAGGACATCTCAGTTTAACAACATTGATAGTGTGTCCCAGTAAATACAGCGTATTTCAAGCTATGACTGATAACTCTACACGCATGTATTCGATTCTACGAATGCTGCTTGTATTTGTCATATCAACGTGACATACAGAAGTGGTAAGCCCTTAAGCAGAAAGACAAAGAGGTGAAAGCACAGACAAAAGTTACCATCCAACAGGCTTAAGGAGACAGATTAGGACTTCTTGTTGACATGCTAAAGAAAGGGTTAGGAAGCACTAACGATGGCAACACAGCTCGACGTTTCTTCGAGAACAGTGATGAGCCAGCTATCATAGCAAGAGTAAAGCGAAAACAGATCCTCTGGTTTCTCGTCATTTTGCAAACTATTGGAAGCGGACATTAAACTGCAATAGAGAAGATTTGGGATACACACTTCAAACAACAAGACTGTTTATCAAAAGATATTCTTGGTAAAACATGCCAACAGAGATCCACAAATTACTTACTCCATTGACCAAACATCATAGCATTTGCAATATTACCGATACATAGTAAGGATTCGAATAACAATTCGTACGAATTGGAGAATGAGAAAAGAGCTGTGAACAAAGAAGGCAATGATTAAAAAGTTCTTTTTATTATTTTTATTACAGTCGTATTATTTATTCATTTATGTAAATCAATAAATATTATATTATTTATAAATTATTTGCATTGGTATTTATTAAGAAGTCTTAAGCATAGAGGAAAAAATACTTTCGCCTTTTTAACGATTATCGATATCCATATATTTATTATTATAGTATTATATTTAAAATGTACCTTGAAGTCAAGCGTAATATTTTGTTCATGGAAATACAATTATTTTTTTTATTTTATTTTTAAAGCGTTGAACCACATTAGACGTTTTTCGAATTTATTTTCATGATTTTAAAGTTTCAGTCTGCTATTGTTGGATCCGATTTTTATTTTTAATATCAAATCCGTGCTTTCGACCCACTGTGTTTTGACGACCCGAAACCAGCGAAAAGTCCTTGGCCGACACCATTTTTGCTGGAAACCAGAAAGCAAGCTACGATACAACAGTATGCTTGATTTCGCTTCTTCAACTGAGCTAAACGTGTTGTCCGTCTGTTTCTGTTACCTTTCCATTATTTATAGGTTCCGTTTTGGATTTTCCACACCTGTATATATATATATATATATATATTATATATATATATGTATGTATGTATGTATGTATGTATGTATGTATGTATGTATGTATGTATGTATGTATGTATGTATGTATGTATGTACTGTACAATTTGCCTGAATAAATGAACAAAGAGATACTTAGTATAGTACCGGACTTTGTTGTAACACATGCAACGGTTTGGTTTTTCCTTCACATATTCATAGCAAAATTAGCTGTAAACAATTATATGGTTTGGAAAAAGCTTGACAGTCTCTACTTTAATATAAAATCTCTTTGATGCCCGTTTAATAATTTCTCATACCTAAAATTTTAAAGTGCCATTTTCGTTCTTCTCCTGCTTTTCTAATTTAATTCATATTCTAACCTTAATAATAACCGAGATTCCACTAAAGAAGTTTGAATTTTGAACGCATTGTGTAGGCGGCGGAGGTATTTAAAAGCTGCTAATTTATGAGAAAATAATATCAGTCAAAAAACAATTTTAAAGGGTTTCTTCCCTGGAATAAAGCGTGGGAAGATTAAAGTGACAAAATGTATTTTCTTTTTAATAAGCGTTCTGTAATTAAAAAAGAAACTTCGCCGTACGGAAAGAGATATACTGTTTCTTTAATTAGAATATAATTAGAGAGTACGGTTGCTGATTTGGAATATTATTTTAAGCTTTTAAGCCTCAGTAGGCGTTTTCCCTACATCATTAGCAACGTGATTATGCCAAAACTTGTTGTTTTATAAACTGTTGCTCCCCTTTACTCAAATAAAGCAAAGTTACGCAGTTTTTTTCATCGTTTTTGAGTTAGTTAATTTCTAATTAAGTTCAATAAAAATTTGCTTGTTAATAACAGAGTTTCAAAGGTGGAGGTGGTGGAAACGAGATCCGATTTAAATTGTTAAGTACTTTCGTCAATGAATATAAAAGTCTTTATATTTATTTTAACAAGAAATATTAACGTATATACATATATATATATATATATATATATATATATATATATATATATATATATATATATATATATATATATACTTTATTTTTGTATCTTTAACTTGTTATTTATATTTTTCTTTAATTTTTCTTGGGTGTAGGTTTTTTTGTTTTTAAACTGAAAGAAGATAAAAATTTTCAATTTCTTCTGACGTTCTGTTCTACATGGTGAGCTTTTTCAATTTTTTTTTATTTATCATATGTACTTCTTCATATCCACAAAGGTTACAATTTTTTAAACTAAACTACAGGTAATTATTTTATGCATATAAATTCATATTTTTAACCGACTTCTAAAAGAAGGATGTTCTCAATTCGTCGACCATATATATTTTTTTATGTATGTACACCGATTACTCCGGAACGGCGGCACCGATTTGAATGAAATTTTTTACGTTATGCTCAGGAAGTTGCTGCGGTGGTCCCATATTTTTTTAGATGAAATTGGTGCAGGAAAATCCAAGATGGCGCTGACAATATGGCTGCCAAAAAAATTAATTTTGTCCGATTTTCTCCAAATTTGGTATAGAGAAATTTTCGGGGTTGTACCCAACAAATCTGATATTATTTAAAAAAAAAATCAAAATGGCCGATCCAATATGGCGGACAAACAAATTTAATTTTGTTCGATTTTCTCAAAAATTGGAATGGGGCAGTTTTCGAGGTCGTACATAACGAATTCAAAATATTTTTAGAAAATTCAATATGGCGGACAAAAGAATCAATTTTGTCCAATTTTCTCCAAAATTGGTACGAGGAGTTTTCGGGGTCGCACATGATGAATCTAAAATTATTTTAAAAAAATTCAATATGGCGGATCCAATATGGCCGACGAGAAAATCAATTTTGTCCGATTTTCTCCAAAATTAGTATGGGGGAGTTTTCAGGGTCTCACATAACGAATTTCAGATTATTTTTAAAAAATTCAATATGGCGGATCCAATATGGCCGACGAAAAAATCAATTTTGTCCGATTTTCTCCAAAATTGGTACGGGGGACTTTTTGGGGTTGTACATGACGAATCTAAAGTTATTTTTAAAAAATGCAGTATGGCGTATCCAATATGGTGGATAAAAAATTAATTTTATCCGATTTTTCTCAAAATTGATATGGAAGAGTTTTTGGGATCGCACATTACAAATTTGATATAATTTAAAAAAAAAATAAATATGGCGGATGTAAGATGGTGGATTAAAGGCTCTACATCTCTCGATTTTGTCTAAAGTTGTTATTGGGGAATTTTTGTTGGTGTTAATTACGAAATTTAAATATTTTTTAAACAACTCAATCTAACGGATATGGTGTCTTAAAAATTTTACATTTTTTGACTTTCTCCAAAACTGACTTAGAAGGTTCTTGAGGGTGTAAATTATGAATTTAATGGTATTTTTTCTGGATTCAATATGGCGAATGCAATATAGCTGACTAAAGATTTTACATTTTTCGATTTTGTTTAAATGTGGAACTGAATCGTTTTTGAGGATGTAAATAGCTAATATAAAATTATTTTAAGAAGTTCTAATATGCCAGATACATTATGACTGTTTAGAAATTTTAAATTTCTGGATTTCATTTAAAATTGATACTATCGAGCTTGGAGGGTGTAGAATTAGATTAGATGAAGACTTTAAAATTATTTTTTTTTTTTGAAATTCAATATGATGGATCCAATATGGTGGGTTGAAAATTTTACCTTAGTCGCATTTTTTCAGATTTCGTATTAGGGGGTTGGGGGTGGTGTATTACGAATATGAAGGTTAATTTTTTACAATTATTGGGTTGATAAGAGACAATATAAGGGACTAAAAATTTTACATTTTCCGGTTTTATCTGAAATTTATATTGCGGGGTTCTTGGGGCGTGTACAAATTCAATATGCAATATAAAATATATCGGGCTAAGAAATTTACGTCTCAAATTCTTTAAATATCGATATTGGTTTTGGGACCTATATTACCAATCTAAAATTAATTTGAAATTTAAGATAGTGGATTTACTATGACAGACTAAATATTTATTTGACACAATTTCATTGGTATTTGGAGAACTCTAGAATCAAAGAATTTTTAGTGGTTCATTTTAGGCTGATTTACAATTCTGGATAAAATGGGTACTTTTTTACCACCTTGGAGTCATTGCGAGGTACACTAATCTCGATTAGCCCTTACTTCAAATAATTTATGAATGTCATAATGAATTCAAAATTAAAAATCGAAAAATAAAATTTTTATAAAAAAATTGAACCGACTTCTAAAAGTGCGCTAAAAAGCGAAAAATAACTAAAATTTTATATGAAATTGAAATTTTTGAAGTCGGCGCCAAATTATTTCTAAATGAAATAAATAACTACTAATATATTCAAATTATGGTAAGAAAGCAATTACAAATAAAGTATTTTTAATCTGCGAATCACATTTTGACAGGTATTAGTTTGGCGCCGACTTCAAAAATTTCAATTTCATATAAAAATGTATAATTATTTTTTGTTTTTTAGCGTACTTTTAGAAGTCGGTTCAATTTTTTTATAAAAATTTTTTAATTTACTGTTTAAAATTAATAAAAACAAACAGATTTTCTAATAGTTTAAAATTAAGACAAACGATACAACAGATTAAAAACAGTAAAAACTTTAATTTAATTAAAATTATAAATAGTACTTACCTTGAAAGTAGCTTGGTTAGTGTGTTTAAATAAATTAAAATATTACAGTCTGGTATGCATTTGATATGAGTAGTTACTTTTTTTTTAATAGCGATATTTTTCAGTCTGACATCGAAGTTGGTAGATGGCAGGTGCAATATCCTGCCGACATACCTTGAAATTTATGGTTTATATATCAGTTATTTCCTGCTAATGTTGCTCTCGGTCCGATACAGCTCCACTGACGAGATCATGAGGTGATCTAAACGCCTATGGAGAGAGGACCAGAGCGATATTTGCAGGAAATAAACTGTTTGTACATATATTTTTCATATTCTCTGTCTGAAAGGAGAATTACATATATAACAAACTATTTAAATACGGCAGAAAGATTTCTTTATTTCTTACTGAAATTTTGATTTTCTAATAGACTTTTTCTATCAAGTTCATAATGTATTTTGTTTTTTAGTAATACAATAAAATAAACTCCTTCCACTACTAAAATAACTCCTCATCGTCGTCATCAGTGTAGTAATGGTTAAACTTTACAAACGATATTATTTCAGAAATTTGCATAACGTTGGAACTGGCGCCGATATCGTACATATTAGATCGGATTTGGATTTATTTTGGTGGTTTCGTATATTTGTATTATGTAACGTGATGTAATGAAATAATCCAACAGATACTCATACATACTTTAGGTTTCCTGAATCCTACAAATTCTATGTATAATTCAATATCTCAAATCCTAGAGAACATTTAGAATAAGAAATTTTATATACAATATTAAATATTGTAAAATACTAAATTAACACTGTAAAATTTTGAGGTAATTAGCAGACGAGATGGATATTTTAACAGGTGACCAGAAGACAGTTAAAAATTATTTCATATTTTCATCGTCTGAAACAAAAATAACCCATTAATTATTGCCGTCTTTACATTATCTCAATTTAAACACAGATGGTGCTTTCAAAGTTTTCTGGAATAACGCCTGACAGAAAATACTAAAAATAAATTCTTTTTAAAATAGCACCAATCATAAAAGACGAAATAAAATTTTTACAAAAAAAATTTAACCGATTTCTAAAAGTGCGCGAAAAAGTGAAAAGTAACTATAAATTTTTATATGAAATTGAAATTTTTGAAGTCGGCGCCAAACTAATACCTGTCAAAATGTGATTCACATAAAGAGATTAAAAATACTTTATTTGTAATTGATTTCTTACCATAATTTGTATATATTAGTAGTTATTTATTTCATTTAGAAATAATTTGGCGCCGACTTCAAAAATTTTAATTTCATATAAAAATTTATAGTTATTTTTCACATTTTAACGCACTTTTAGAAATCGGTTCAATTTTTTTTATGAAAATTTGAGTTTTCGATTTTTAGTTTTGAATTCATGATGATTTCTATAAATTATTTGAACTAAGTAGTAATCGAGACTAGTGTACCTCGCAATGATTCCAAGGGCAAAAAAGTACCCATTTTATCCAAAATTGTAAATCACTTTAAATTGAACCAATAAAAATTCTTTGATTCTTAGAGTTCCCTAAATACCAGTGAAATTGTGTCAAACAAATATTTAGTCTGTCATAGTAATTCAACTATATTCAAATTAATTTTAGATAGGTAATATAGGCCCCAAAACCTTCCAATATTGAAATCTAAAAAACTTGAGACGTAAACTTCTTAGCTCGTTGTATTTTATACTGCATATTGAGTTTGTATACGCCCCAAGAACCCTGCAATATCAATGTTAGACAAAATCGGAAAATGTAAAATTTTCAGTCCTTTATATTGTTATCTTATCAACCTAATAATTGTAAAAAATTAACTTCCTAGTACCAAATCTGAAAAAATGCGAATAAGGTAAAATTTTCAACCCACCATATTGGATCCGCCATATTGAATTTCAAAAAACTAATTATAACATATAACATATAAATCTAACCCCTTAAAGGCCCTTAGTACCAATTTTGGATGAAATCCAGGAATTTAAAATTTCTATACGGTCATATTGCATCTGACATATTAGATTTTCTTAAAATAATTTTATATTCGCTATTTCCATCCTCAAAAACGACTCAATCCCACCTTTGACCAAAATCTAAAAATGTAAAATTTTTAGTCCGCTATTTTCTTCTTCTTCTTCTTCTTCTTCTTCTTCTTCTTCTTCTTCTTCTTCTTCTTCTTCTAGGTAGAACCAAGTTCTGTTATCTATACAATGCCGCATCGATCCTCGTTTGAGGTCGAAATCCAGCTGTCGATCCATCTTTTGGGGGGCCGTCCAGGCGGCCGTTTGGTGTTTGGTTTCTCTCTCATCACGGTTTTTGCTAGTCTGTCATCGTATATTCGTTCCACGTGATCTCTCCACTGCCTACGACGGTTTCGAACCCATTTCACAACATCCCCCACTCCGCTGTACTCGCGTATTTTTGCGTTTCTTATTCTATCTCTTAAACTTGTTCCCGTGATCATTCTCAACGTTTTCATTTCTATGGTTCTCATAATTTGTTTTGTCTTTGTGGTTTCATTTCTTGTTTCTGCGCCATAGGTCAGTATCGGTCTTACACAGACCTTGTAAATTCTTGCTTTGCTCTCAACCGTCATATGTTTATTGCTCCAGATTATGTCTCTTAGTTGGCCTGATATCATGGCCGCTTTGTTGGCCTGTGTGCGTACTTCTTCTGTTACTGTCCTGTTACTTGTTATATGTGCTCCTAAGTATTTAAACTTCCCAACCTGATATGTTTGTCATCAACCATTAGTTTGCATCTTACCGGTTCTTTTGCTATTACCATTACTTTGGTTTTCTCCACAGATATATTTGATTCGCCATATTGAATCATGAAAAAATACTTTTAAATTCATAATTTACACCCTCAATAACCCCCTATATCAGTTTTGGAAAAAATCGAAGAATGTAAAATTTTCAGGACGCCATATTGAATCCGCCAGACTAAGCTTATCAAAAAATATTTTAAATTCGTAATTAACACTAACATGTTCATAGTGTGCGATCTCAAAATCTCCCCCATATCAATTTTGAAAAAAATCGGACAAAATTATTTTTTTATCCGCCATATTGGGTACGCCATATTGAATTTTTGAAAAATAAATTCAGATTCGTGATGTGCAATCCCGAGAAAAGAAAAAGTGATACAACCTGCTTTAGAGGAATTTGCTCACTTGACAGTATAAAAATGTTTATTATCATTAACACTGAATTCAATGAGTTAACATGGAGCTCTAGTCTAGAGTCTCTTAAAAATTCTATTTGCTCCTCAAACTTTTTCTGAACACTCTGTATAAAGATTTCTATAAAGATTTCATATAGTATTTATCCCGTAGGTGAATTTTTCAACGTAAATAAATAATAACGTTTGTAAGTTTGACACTGGAATTTAGTAAAATGATATAAACTGACGTCACGCTTAATATAAATTTTAAGAAATTGCCCGTGTTAAATTAGATCAAATTTACTACAAGCATTCAAGGTTAATATCCCAGAATATTATCTCGGAGTTTAATGGAGCTTTTTACTTTGATGTCTTTCGTCGTATTTTTAATACCTATTAGACGGAATAAATTTCATTGCGTTCGTGATTATCTAGAAATTTTAAAAACATGCATCGAATCTTCGCTTTTTAATATGTTTTTGATTCAAATTTGATAGCTTTATTTGGAAAAATCCAAATTAAATATAAATTATATCGAATATATTAGTTTGATATCAAATTGTAGTAAAACATTATACGTAGTAAGGTCCATATGTTTCTTAGCCTCATTTAATAAAATGCGTTCGATTTGGACACGAGATAGCAACAAATCTTAACATATACCATGAAGAATTTCAATTCATTGCGGTAGTTAATTTTAATTTGTTAGTATTAAAACTGTGGCTTTTATGGGGATTCGTTGAAAATTAAATTTGAAATTTAAAGATAGGTAATAACATCTTAATAATTTATTTATGATTGGCAAGGTTGACTCCGTACCTCTATTTATATAAGTTAGCCGGATAGTTCGCAGCGATTGCAACACTCCGTTGCCCCTAGAAGAAAGATGAAAGAGATACTGTTGTTCGTTGATTATCATAAGGAAGTTGTTGTTCGATCCTTTCAAATGAAAATCGTAAAAGAATTCAGAAAAATAAAAGGAAACGTGAATTATATATATATATATATATATATATATATATATATATATATATATATATATATATATATATAATTAAGAAACTCATGGAAGCATTTGAGCTGTTGTTCACCATGAGGCCATATTACAAATACGTCATCGACGTAGCGACACCAGAGTTTTGGTTTGAGGTGGAATTTTTTAAGAGCTTTCGTTTCGAAATAGGTCATAAAAAGATTTGCCACGGCTGGAGATAGTGAAGAGCCCATGGCAGCGCCATCTATCTGTCTGTATATCTGACCATCAAACAGAAAATATGCGTTTTTAAGACAGTGTCTGGTGAGATCCATGATATGAGTTGGGAAATCCTCTCTTTGGGCGATTTGATCCAGTGCTTCATCGATTGGTATGCTCGGATACAGGGATTTTACGTTGAAGCTTGCAATGATGTCATCCTTGTCAATTTTTACGGAGTGTAGAATGGTTAAGAAGTGCTCCGAGTTTTCGACGTAAGAGGCTGCATTCTCAATACGTGGTTGCATGAAGCCAGCAAGGTATTTTTCTAGTTTTTAAGTGGCAGAGTTGTAGGCGCTGACGCGCGGTTTTTCTTAATTCTATCCACACTAAGATACAGTTTACTCTGGAACTTGAGGAAAATAATCAGCTTCCGTTTCTAGACGTCCTCATAACCAAAACAATGGATGGAGATTTACGACACACAGTATATCGAAAACCAACACACACGGATAGATACCTGAACGCTGATTCTCACCACCACCCCTCACAAATACAAGGCGTAGCCAATACCCTAATATCAAGATCCCTTCGCCTAACTGATAACCAAGGAAAAGAAAAGGAACTGTCACACATAAAAAGGGCCCTCCAACAAAATAGCTACAAGACACCAACAATAAATAAAGCAATAAAATTACAACAATAACCAACAAGAAACAAGGTCACCTGCCGATAATAGACAAATCACCGTACTTCCTTACATAAAAGGCACAACAGACAGAATCGGCAGATTACTCCGGAAACACAACATATCTACAGCCTACAAACCATATAAAACCATAGGCTCTTCTTTAAGAAATCTAAAAGACAGAATCCATCTGGAAAATCAAGGCGTGTATAAAATCGCACGAGGCACCTGCAATAAAACATACATAGGCCAGACCAACAGAAGAATATCAGCTAGATTAGAAGAACACAAACTCAGTATAAGAAACAAACAGACATCATCGGCGCTTTTTCAACACCAGCAAGAGACAGGACACAAAATTGATTTTGACACCGGCCAGCAAATCGCTAATATAGAACACTACAAGGCAAGATTGATCCGTGAATCCATAGAAATTGAAAAGAACGGCACTCTGAACAAAAGAGACGATGCACTGAATCTGCCCTCTACTTGGAAAACTCTCTTCAAGCGGTACCACGGTACCGACACGCGTGCCACGCTTAACCTGACACCAACGGTGGCGCTCGAGAGGGAGGCGGAGCCAACGCCAACCAACCGTTACTATCTGCGACCACGTATAAAGCACGCTGCACGTTGAATTTCTTTCAGTTGATCTACAACCACCAAGCACAGAAGATGCCAAATGAGATTTTGGCGAAATGTTTGCAAACTTCCACAGGAAACCAAACGAACGATCGGATCCATTCCCGGATATATATATATATATATATATATATATATATATATATATATATATATATATATATATATATAAGTTCGGAATGTATTTATTTATATAAGTATGAACATAAAAATTTTTATAGTGTCCCTAAATCTACAATAATTTTAATGATTACATTTCACTTTCTAAAACAATTTCTTGCAGTGGATTTATTTTTTTACATACTTTATTTAATTCTTTTTTAACAAGACCTTGCTGACAGAATAACACACATTATTTTTATTAAATCATTCTCTCCGAGCAGAATGTGACAAAATAGATAAGAAATTATGTTAGACTCGTCAGCTTACAAGTATTTCCTCTTACTAATTACTTTTTCGCTTGAACTGCCAAGTTGGGGCGACAGACAATAAAAATTATCTTTTTTTTTCTCCAATTTTAGGCTTAAGACCGCAACGAAAGATAACCTAAAATATCTTATAAAAGTTGTTTCGAACAAAAGGTTTCCTTTGTACGTTCGAGATACTGATGTGTTTGAAGCTTGAAATTGACTTAAAGGAAAAAGAAAATAATGTGCCTCAATTCGCACAAGAAAAATTCTTATATTAATGACCTCTATTATTTTTTTGCTAGTGGAAAATAGTCTAAGAAAGTTTTGTAAAGAATATTTTCTATAACGAAGTTTTCCTTTCCATGGATTTGTCTGTTTCCACCAGTTCTAAATTATATATATATATATATATATATATATATATATATATATATATATATATATATATATATATATATATATATGAAGTAAAATGCGAACAGTAAATGCAAACTTCGTTCCATCATATCCATTCCGTATTGGAGGTTGCACAATTTGAATAAATTGCTACACAATACAATTTATCCTATTACACCACCATCAAGATGATGGCCTCCTACGGCATATGATGTGTAATCAAAGGTTTTCGGGCATCCTGTGTTTAGACCGAGTCCCTCGCAGGACTGTAAGGCAGCTTTCGTTTTGGTGAAATTTCATTCACTATTTTCAGAGCTCACTGTACGGCGTTTACGAATGAACTGACGCTACTGGTTGATATTTTGTAAGCAGATTTTTCCAAGTATTAGGCACTCCCTGGCGATCATCTATGCTATTTAAGTTGTTCCCTTATAACTCTTGTGGACAGATTTTCACATCTCGATAGCATTTTTGTTCGTGAGAAATTTATCTTATGCCCTTTGTTTAATCAGTGTTGGGCCAGTGCAGAAGAAGTTGTTTTTTTGTTTGACAACGTTTATATGTTCGTCTCTTCTGGCGCTTATTTTACGGTTGGTTTGGCCTACATAAGATGAACTGCATTCTCCGCATGGAATTTCGTACACTCCCTGGTTTTTTAGAGGGATTCTTTCTTTAGGTGTTGGCAAGAGATCTTTTACTTTACGATCTGTGGTGAAAATGGTTTCAGTGTTGTATCGCCTGAGAATTTTTGCGATAATTTCGCATCTGTGTCCTATAGACAGATATCACAGTTCAAAAGTAGTAAATATGACACAGTGGCGACATCTCCATGAAACCGCCATGTCACGGCGCGACGGTAAATTTAAAAAAGGAATATATTACAACTCGATACACTAAACGTGCTACTCCAAGGATAGAGGTCGCATTATTCGACATTGGCAACCAAACCAACTACGAATTCGGCAGTTTAAGTAAAGTGTCGTACCAACAACTTCCCTAAGAGAGCTGTTGCATGTTTTTAAGCCAACAAATGTACAAAAAAAGAGGGATAAAATAAAAAATTCTCGGCTATGCGGACATAAAGACCGTTGATAAACATTACACTTATGTTAAAAAGTGCGTAGATCTTAAAGATAATCTCTGGGTCTAAAAAATGACGATAACGCTGTTTCGTCCTAGTCATTTAATTGTCGTCGTATATAGCATTTTTCTGGTAAACCAACCCAGATAATTAAGGATGATATAAGGAAATATTTAGGGCTGTAGGATTCGTTTAATAAGTTGTGGCTTTTCTCCTTCTAGCCGTTAAATGAATAAATAAAGAGTTCATCTACATTACATTTATCCACTTTGGTTCTTTCTTCATACGCGTTTTGACCTCGATCAGGAATCTTAAATATAGAAGATTCATTTATATCTTACTTATTATTAAAGAGAGAGAGAGAGAATTTTGATTAATGACGCATCGACAACGAGGTCATTTAGCGTCACTTCTTTGGTTAAGGTCACTGATTGGAAAATTAAACTATTAACTCATGTATGCCTAATACGTGCCAACCTTTATACTTTATCAAATAGTTGTGCCTCCTTTAAGAAATCAATCACCCTGATTATGTTGACTGGATTAATGGACAAAGAATGATTAATAGAGTCAGTAAGTATGTTATATCTATGAAGAGCCATAGAATATTCCTCACATTCTGTAAATATGTGCTTGATCGTCAGTGTTGTGTTACAGTGAGGGCATTCTGGGGGATCACCTCCCTGCAGTAGATACGAATGAGTAAGCTTGGTATGTCCTATGAGGAGGCGGCACATCTTTGATTGTTCCTTTCTGTTTAAATCGAGATCTAAGAAAGTATTATGAGTAGAGCTGAGAATTTCGCGTAATTTGTTGCTTCCCTCCAAAATATCCCATTCAGACTCTATGAGATTAGATATAAATCTATGAATGCCCGGGTGCAAATCTTTAGTATGGAGAGTAAAATTAAATATAGGGCCACTAACATTTTTAGCGAGATGATCTGCTTCTTCATTGCCCCTGATGCCGATGTGACTAGGCACCCAAATAAAATTGATAGTGTGTCCTAATCTATGACATTTGTAAACAAGAAACCCTTTCGGAATCCCAATTGATTAGGATCCAAAAGTTTATTTTTTTCTACATACCACATAAGACGAAAATTAACCATCCGTTCTAGAATCTTACATATATGACTCGTCAAGGATATAGGGCGATAGTTCTCTATCAGTATACGAGATTTGGCCGGTTTATGAATTGGAATTAATATAGAGTGTCTCCATGGCTTGGGAAATTTACCTTCTAACCATATTATGTTGAATATTTTTAAGAGTATGGAAAGTGCATAATCTGGTAAGTTGACTACCATAGGAATGAGAATGTCGTCTGGTCCAGGGGCGCTATTTCTGCTCTTTGATAGAGAATGTTTAAGTTCCTGAATGTTAAATGGAAAGTTATATGAAAATTCCGTAGAGGAGTCAAAATTGAGGGAAGATTTCTCAGCATTGTTCTTAATTCGTACAAAATTCTCATTATAATTATGAGAACTCGAAACTTCAGTATAATGGTATGCAAGGCACTCTGCTATCTCTTTATTATCATGTATCCAGGTGTTATTGCTTTTGATACTATGAATTATTCTAGAAGGTCTACCTTTGAGGCGGTTGATTTTACTTCATACTTCAAGAGAGGATGTCTTTACTTTGATTGAATCAACGAATTTATTCCAGGAATTTCTTTTAGATTCCTTGATTACTCTTTTAGCTTTGGCTCTGGCCTGCTTAAAAGCTACAAAGTTATCTTGTGTAGGATGATGCTTAAATCGGTTTAAAGCGGTCTTTCTATTTTTTATGGCCATTTTACACTCATTTGACCACCATGGTACTAATTTCTAGAAGATTGCCAACTCAAAGGTTTACATACTATAGGAAAATGATCGCTACCAAACGTCTCATCCAGTGCTTCCCATTGATATCGATCTGCTATCGCAGGGCTGCATAATGTTAGGTCTATAGAGGAGAATGTACCAGTGGCCGAACTAACAAAAGTTGCAGAGCCATCATTAAGGATGAATACAGGGTGGTCTTCGGTAAATGATTCCATTAATTGTCCTCTAATATCTGTGTGAATTGAACCCCAAATGTTGTTGTGGGCATTGAAATCGCCTGCCAATGTAAATGGAGTAGGGAGTTGACGAACCAAATCTGTAAGGACATCATTAGATAAATTGGTTGAATTAGGAATATATATGGAGCAGACTGTCATGTTAAGGCTTTCTATTCTAATCGCTATGGCTTCCAAATCAGTGTCAATGTTGATGTTGGAGTAATGAATATTTTCTTTTACTAATATAGCTACACCTCCAGACGCTCGAAGGTTAAAAATTCTATCGTTTCTTATGATGTTATATCTATTAACATGGGTATCCTTATCTGGTTGAAGATTGGTTTCCTGAAGTAGGATCACCGACGGACTACACCTCGATATTAAGAGATTAAGATTTTCTAGATTATTGCGAAGACCCAATAAATTCCATTGCAATATAGTTGGTAAGAATTTGAAATAAAATGGTAAACTGGTGTAGTCTCGTTATTTTAAAATGAAAGATTATTTATACTGTTTACCGTTCTTAGGTAATATATTTTTAGGGTCTTGATCGAAAAGTTCATCCACTACCATATCATTAAGGAGTTCCTTTGATGAGGATTTGCTGGAACTTTTATGTGATTTGCTTGATATGTCTTTAGTAGAAGAACTTTGAGGGGGTTTTCTAATAGGTTGGGAAGATGGTTTTTTCGCAATGAAGTAGGATAAGAAGAGCCAGACTGCTGTCTGGAAGATTTATGATGGGTAATGGAACTGGATGAAGAGGAAGAGGAAGGGGTAGGGGAAGGAATAGGATGAAGGGATTGAGAGGACTGGGAGAGAGAGGGTTTTGTGGTGTGTTTGGAATCGGAGGATATGAGGCGTAAAGGAGTTGGGAAGGAGGGTTTTGGTTTGGGTTTTGGATCTTGTGAGGATGTAATGCCTTCATTTGAAGGATTTAGTTCGCATTGTATTGCGATAGATGTTGTTTTTTTAGTGACTACTGGATTGTTGTTTTTAGCTACAATATTCTTAGATGCAACAATATTATACGGCACAGTGAAAGATGGATTCTGACTTATAAACTTTCTTTTTTGCTTCTGGATATGATATTTTTTCCATGGTGCGGATCTTTTGGATACCAAATTCCCTCTTGTAAGATTCACATCCCTTATATCTTGGTGAACGATTGAGATCACAATTAGAACATTTTGGTGGGGGAGAGCAAGGTGAGTCGGTATGAGTATCGTGACCACAGGAAGGACACACCGGAGAGTTAGGGCAGCGGGCCGCCGTATGCCCAAACTTTTGGCATGAAAAACACCTTAATGGGGAAGGGATAAAATGTGACTCGTAATGAATACCATCCAGCTAAAATTTTGGGGGGTAATGTATGAGTTTTTTCTAGATATCATTCTTTTAACACTAATAACACCTTGATTATGTAAATTTTCAAGAATTTTTTGTTCGGTGCAGTTTGAGAAATCGTTGCAAGTAATAATACCTTTTATATAATTTAAAGAAGGGTGTGGTGAAGCAGTAACATCAAATGTATGTAGTTTATTAATAGTAGACGCTTTACGAGATTGGTTTTCATTCGACACTTCAATCAACAAAGATCCATCATGTAATTTTCTAACATTAGATAGTGTGCCAAAATAGGATTGCAACGCTTTATGTAATAGGAAAGGAGATATGTTCATAAATGAACCCTCAGAAGGTTTGATAATAAAATACTTTTCGTACGTGATAGGTACTTCTGCAGGAGACTCAGTTCTGGGTCTTTTTAAGGACCCGCCTATTGTTGGAAATTCAAAATTGCTCATTTGATTCCCACGAGTAGCGGAGGAAAAGACTGTCGCCCACAGCAGTGCCCCGCATGCTGTGGGAAGGCATTTATTAAACCAGGAGGCGCCCGGTTCCCGGAGTTTCTGAACAATAGCGATTTAGCATCCCCTAAACCACGCAGCCCTGGCTTGTCCAGACACACCCTAGCTTGAGGGGGTTTTTAATGTGGTCCCCTGCCACTTGACCGGCCGGTTAAGGCAAGTCACCACCCTCGAGAGCACTTCCTCATCAAACACTGGCCCCCGAGAACAGTTGACATGCAGGACGACACAGGACAGACACAAACGTGACTGGAGCCCCGGGGACGTCAGCCCCCGTAGTCATGGACGCGACATAAAGCCGCCTCCACAATCCCCCTGAGGGGGTTATTATTAAAGCTTCTCACTTTTTCGATGTATGTATAGATGTCGTTTGACTGTGTGTATTTTACTGACTGGCATTGAAAATGTCTGCTTCTTAAACATCCTGCCCACGTGTCCCGGAATTTAGATTTTATATAGAAAATTGTTTCCTATAAATGTTCTGCGTTCGCGACCATTAGGTAGTCGAAACGCATGTGGAGAGAGAACCAGGGTGGAATTTGCAGGAAATAAACTATCTACTATTTCCTATAACGATCTGAAGAAGAGAAATTATAACTTATTAAACCAAATAGGCCATAATTATAAAAACATAACCAAGATACAAAAATTAATAACTTTTTTCTTTTTTTAGGTGGATGGGGATGGCTAGTTTGTGGAGCTGCGTTCTTAGCGCACCTCCTGACATCCGGTTTGCAGTTAGCTTTCGGCCTATTGTACCTGTATACAATGAAATTCCTAGTTAAGAGCAAAAGTGAAACTGAGAAGGAGTTTTATGTTATGGCCACAGGTAAATTAAAATTGGGAAATACTGAATTTTATTATTTATTAGTAGTCTAGCTTTATATGAAATTTGTACAGTAGCTAGGAAATGACATAAGTATCAAAAGTTATGTAGTGCTGAGATGTGCTTTTAACTTTTGGGTGGATGCCAACCCTTCTAGAGGGTGAGAATTGCAACATTAAAAATATTTACAAGAATCGATAGAGTAACAAATTCTAAGCAAAAAGTCTTCTATACAATTTTTTTGAAAAGTCAATACTTTTTGAGTTAAGTGTGATTGAAAATGTCCATTTTTTATAAAAAAATTGCATGTTTTTGAATGATTTTTCACCAATACCTCGAAAACCTTACATTTTATCTAAATAAGTGTAACTTCAAAAAATGAAGCTTATAAAAAAATAAGAAGACTGATTTTTTTTTATTTCTATAAATACAATATCAACCGTTGAAGGTGACATTTTGTTCGCGGAAAATGAAAGTAGTTGCATTTAACGTTGAATAACAGAAGAACGAACAATAATTCTTAGAAAATTCATTAGAACTTTTTTGAAGCACATTAAAAAACCTTCAAAATGAGTTTTTGTTGAAGTCGTTAGCTCAAAAACTGACGAACTTATAGTGAAAATAGGACTGTTTACACTCTTTTTAGTAAAAAATCAGTTTTTTAACCTATGGCGTTTCCGCAGATATTGAAATTTAACATAACCCAAGTATAGTTTCTTTTACTTAAGTGCCAATATTACATACTAAAAGTTTGGCCAGTTTAAAGTGCATAGTTTAGAAAAAAAGTTCGATTGACATTAAAAATTATTTTTTCATTTTCCTATAAAATTCCTTTTTTCCGAATTGTTTATGAATACATCCGTTTTACATCTACGTAACTGTCTATATGCTACCAGTGCCTATACATAATTTGTAAAAATTGAAGAGCATTGCAATAATTCATAAATTACATTACAAACTTTCAAGGCATTAAAATTTATAACAATCCATTAAATCCATTCAAACTAACCCCCCCCCCCCCACAAGAGCTTTGAGTTCAGGAAAATAGACCCGATTTTGCCTCTTATACTATAGTTTATTCAAGAACTAGAGAGAGTAATAAATCAGTTTTTACCCTTTTTTTCTTCGCAAACTACCTGTGTTCTTTAGTCCGGTGTCTTTGGCAAAATCTGTTAGACACATACATTTTTATAGGAATGGGTTAGAAATTCTATAATCAAAAATACCGGTCGATAATAACGGATTATTTAGGTTGGATAACAATAGATATGTGGAAGTGTGAAGTGTTAAAAAGGGTTTTAATCCTTGTCATAGACCTCGGAAGGAGGTTTATTTTATCACTGAGTATTTTTGGCATAGAATATTATTTCGGTAATAAACTTAAAATTAAAAGTTTTAATAATTTTATTTTATTTTTTATGATTTCTTAATAATTCACATACATTACAAAATATAGATAATTTTGCCATATTTAACACAAACCACAACTGTATTTTTATTCTTTTTAATTTTGGCATAGAAACCGTTTTAGCCACATGCAAACTAAAATGCAGCCTTATTCTCTCAAAAGATTCTAAGTTATAAGTTAAATACTTACAAAATACCCATTGTTAAAAATACAAAAGTTAAACATTTGTAAAAAAATAAATTCGTCCATATAATATTAAAAATTTTTTGGGGCTATCGGTCATTTCATTATTAATTAAAACATTTTTAGGACATTTGACGTTTCAGTTTATTTATTTCTTAAACAATCTGCAAAATTACAATTACACACTAAAAAAATGATTCAAATGTAATTAGTTTTTATATGTTAGAGTTACAATTAGACCTACTTATTTTTATTTCTATTGTACTGACATCATAATTTAATTTACTTTATTATATGGAAATCCGATAGCCCCAAGAAAAAAAAAAAATATATATATATATATATATATATATATATATATATATATATATATAATAAACGTGTTAATTCTACACGCTTAAGAAAAAGACACAAATACAGTAATAAAATAATAAAAAAATTGCGGTTAATTTGAATTAAACATATATATAATTAAATAGTGGAACACACTAAAATAAAAATATATATATATATATATATATATATATATATATATATATATATATATATATAAACAACATTAAACAATAAAATACAACAAAAACAAAAATTTAAATAATAAATTGTGTTTACACTGGTAAACATTACGTATTTAATTCGTAATCAAAGTCAGTGCAGCTATCTTCGCTCATATTAATTATAATTGGTTCCTCTATCTCACTAATCATGAGATCGAGTTTCCACGTTTTGTTTTATTCTCTTATAATATGGATTTTTCCCAATTTTACGCAGTAACTTAATTCAAAAAAATCTTTCAAAAGTTCAGTTAAATTACGAACTTTGTAAGTGTTGTTACTTCCAGCAATTCTACCTTTTACTTGAGAGAGATATTTCCTTCTCCAACGGACAGTTTCCGAGCAATCTATAAGAATAGATGTCCTATCTGGTTTTTCCCAGCAAAAATTAAGTTCTCTGAGCAATTTCCAAAACTCAGTTCTTTTAATGTCAGGTAAATCTCGATCTTCATTGATTCTAGTTAAAATTTTGTCGACGGTTGGGATCTGTTTCTCATAATAAAATGTATGTACAATCCTTTTATTGCAGTTTTTATCTCTTCTTCCAACGAGGTTTTTCGTCTGCTTGTGATCGAATGTGGCTTGGAAGCACTAATAATTCCACCCGTTTTTTTCTCCTTCAGTATTCGGTACATAGTAGATTTTCCAACTCCTTTGCACACATCTCAACAGAGCTTTTAACATTAATATTTAGATATTGATATCTTAAGGCATCATAAACATTCATCGTAATAAGTTTTTCGCTAAGGAAAAAATGCCTTGGTTTAACGATTTTGGAATAAATATAGAGGTGGAAGTCATATCTTTTGGGTATCTTATTAATCTCAAATAATATATAAAAACAAGCGCAAACAAGATAAATCACTAAGGACATCTTGTAAGGACTTTTTTCATTGACAGAAATTAAATAGAACTAACAAAAATTTTATCATTGCAGTAAATTTATAAAAGCTTATAATATTTAAATATAATTAGATTTACGACAGTCCTCAGTTACCTGCGGCACTGGAGCATATACGTTGGAGGTTTCGGTAACAGCTTTATTACACTCTCTAGTTTTTGAATAGAGTATAGAAATGTGTATGCTTGCTATTGCCCCCCCCCCACATCTCAAGAGCTCAAAGTTCAGGAAAATAGAACCGATTCTGCCTTTTATATTAGGAATGTGTATACTGCTGGCCCTTCCCCCTCCCGTTGACAACCTCTTTTTCTTGAAATAGCTACCCCCCAAGGACTTTGAGTTCAGGAAAATAGACCCGATTCTGCCTCTTCTACTAGGAATGTGTATGTTGCTGGCATCCCTCCCCTTCTCCAAGAGCCTGAAATTCAGAAAAATATACCCGACCCTGCCTTTTTCATTAGAAATGGGAATGTTTCCGGTGTCTCCCCGCCCTCCCCCCACCCCGCGACAACTTGCTTTCGTTTGCCGCCATACTGTACTTTTGTGATATCATCCCCCCCCCCCAAAGGGACAGGCTGGATCTGCCCCTGCATACACACATATATAGTTTTAAAACAACTGAGGATTTATAAGAGAATTCCATGCTTCAAAACTCGATAAAAATGCGAAGAAATGCTAATAAATGCCGGTTTTGCGATTTTGACTATCTTTCACCACCTTTAAAAATCTAAAAAAATACATGGACGTAGGTTGGCGTCCAAAAAACAATATTTTTTTTTCGTTCCTGCTATTTTCCTAGTTTTTATTTTATTGGATTTAAAAATTTCTGGGAAAAAGAAGAAAAGCGGAGAAAAAGAATTGGTATGACAAAGACTGTGAGGATGCAGTAAACAGAAGGAATGAAAGAAGAATAAAAATGCTAGAGCTTCCCAATAATGAAAACATCGAATCATTCAAAAGAAGCAGAAATGAAGCAAGGAAATTAATTAGACAAAAGAAAAGAGCAGCCCAAAGAGAAACGCTGGAACGGGTGGAAGAAAACGCGTTTGGAAATAGCAGAAGGTTTTTCAGTGAACTAGCCAGTATGATAAATGGGTACAGACCTACACCCGGTAGCATCATAAGAAAAGAAAATAACAACGAACTAGTAACAGATGCAACTGAAATACTAAAAATATGGCAAGAATACTTCAACAAGCTGCTGAATACAAACAATCAGGGGGAAATAACGCGCATAACCTACCAAACAGCAGAAATCCAAGATAATGAACCCTCTATACAGGAAACTATAGACGCCATTAACCGGCTCAAAAATAATAAAGCACCTGGTTGCGATAATTTGCCGGCAGAACTATTGAAAAATGGGGGAACACATCTCCATAAAGAAATACACAAATTAATAGTAGATATATGGAACACTGGAATAATACCTGAAGAGTGGAAGAAAGGTATAATTGTCCCCATCCACAAGAAAGGGGATCGATTAAATTGTTCAAACTATAGAGGGATAACACTATTAAACTCAGCGTACAAAATATTATCTAATATATTATTGAAGCGAATATCACCCTATGCTGAAGAGAACATCGGTGACTACCAATGCGGCTTTAGGCCTAACAGATCCACGGTGGACCAAATATTCACAATACGCCAACTCCTGGAAAAAAGCTGGGAATTCAACAGAGATGTACACCAATTATTCATCGACTTCAAACAGGCCTATGACACCATAATACGAGAGAGTATTTGGATTGCCATGGAAAGCATGGGGATACCAAAAAAACTTATTAGTCTAACGAAACTATGTGTCAACAATACCGAATTATGTGTAAAAATAGAAAACCAGGTCTCTAGCAATTTCACAGTTCGAAGTGGTCTGAAGCAGGGGGACGGATTATCTCTACTTCTGTTCAATATCGTACTCGACATGGTAATCAAGAAAGCGAACATTAATACCGAAATATTCACAAATCAGGGACCACAAATGTTGCTAGCCTTTGCAGATGATATTGACACAATAGGACAAAATACTGTAAGAGTCAAGGAAAGTTTCCTACAAATCGAAAACGAGAGTCAGAAAGTGGGCCTTAAAATTAATGAAGATAAGACCAAATATATGCATGTAGCACGCAATCACCGCAGAGATAGAATCAGACAAAACGTAACAATGGAGGACTATAACTTCGAGAATGTCCAAAAATTCAAATATTTGGGAACTGTCATAACATCGGATAACGACATGACAGAAGAAATAAAAGCCAGAATACAGAGTGGTAATAGATGCTTCTTTTCTCTGCAAACGCTGATAAAATCAAAAATCCTGTCAAGGTCCTCAAAGATAAAAATCTACCAAACAATAATAAAACCAGTGGTATGCTACGGGTGTGAGACATGGACCCTCACAAGGCATAACGAACTTCTGCTTAAATGTTTTGAGCGAAAAATGCTAAGGAGAATATTTGGTCCTATACAAGACCCAATTACGGGAGAATACCGCATAAGAAGTAATGCTGAACTAGAGATGTTGTACCATAGCCAAAATATAATAAAAACAATAAAATCCCAGCGACTGAGATGGGCAGGACACGTCCAAAGATCCCCTGACAACCGACTAATTAACATGGTATGGAATCAAAACCCAACAGGAACTAGACCCCTTGGACGACCAAAATTAAGGTGGAGAGATAATATAGCCAAAGACCTACAAACTATGAGTGTCGACAACTGGAGAGGAGCCATGATGGACAGAGACCAGTAGAAGCAAATCGTTTCTGCAGCAAAAACCCACGTAGGGTTGTAGCGCTACTAGATAGATAGATAGAAAAATTTTTGAGCACTCATAAAAATTTTAATTTCGCGCAAATAATTTTTGTAAAAAATATCTTGTAAGCAATAAAGGAAAACCTACGAAATGAAAAAATAAAGAAATTTCTACGATGATTAGAACGGAATTGTCAAAAAAAAAACAAACGAAAAAAGACATTTTATTTATTTTTTTGAGGTTATGTGACGATAAAAGTGGCTAAATATTTTTTGTATGGGTACTTTTTGATGTAGAACAACCGGGTATTTTTTATTTTTTTATTACCGAGGGGGTCGTTTCGACTCGCTTAATCGGCTAACCCCTTTATTATAATAAATGTATTATTTGTTTTTCTCTACTTTAATTTAATTTTTTAACAAAGACACTTTCCAAAGCAGCTAAAATCCAATACGGCGGTCATACGAAAAGAGAAGTTGATGGTGGTTTTAGAAAACTGAATCCTTTAAATTAAAGACTGTCCAAAACATACCTTATTTAACAACTTTTCTATCTCTTAGAGCGTCCAATATATTAATTATCAATTTAGGATACATTTTGTATTACTTTTTTGCATATTTCTGAATATATAATTAATTTTCCTTAATTTTTCTATTTATATGAGATCTAACTGTACTGTAAATTGAAAATTGCGGGAAACAATTACTGTCTTTTAATGGCATAATAAACAACATTAGGAAACCCCTCACCGCAAGTTTAGAGCCGCTTTTGAACGAACGATCCAGTCATTTGGGTTATTTCGAAAACCACAAACGGCATTGTAACTCCAATAATGGTGGTGTAATTCAAATCCAAACCATATCCGATTTATGGATCCGGAATACAGAAACAAAGTAGATTTGTTTCATTTGAATCGAACAAAGCGGATAAGATATATCGGAAAGAATGTAATGAATTTATACAGAATCGTTCAGTTATCTTCGATAAATACGCGAGTATATGCAATTGGAATATTTCAGAAATTCAGAAATGACAATAAATAACAAAGTGGTGGTTTTTCATTTGCTTCGCGCATTGGGTTGCTAAATTGGAAAACCCAAATGTTGGGGCAAAAGCTTTAAATTTTGGTAAGATTTATGGCTAGACGATATATTTTTAAAATTATCGTTAGAAAACATTATTTTTTTTATGTAATTCAGTTCAATCGATTTAAGTAATCTAATCTAATATATACTATTATATAGGGTGCTTCTAAAAGGTCTGTACAGGGTGAGTCAACGATTGGATGAAGTAGGTTTGTGCCTTTTCAGTGAAATTAACAAAGAAACTATATTTATTGTTTGATACCGTTTATTTTTACGCAGATTTTAAAAATATTTAGGCCTCTACAGGGTGAGCCAAAAAACTAGGACAGCATAAAGTTGTATTTTTTTAAATAAAACACCCTATATACGAATCGTATTTTCGATTTAGCTTATAATTTTAAATCTTTTTTATTAAGGGTTTACTATAACAAAACTTTATAGTTTCTGAGATAATTAAGTTTAAAGAAAAAAAGTCACATTTTCAAGCATCAATTCAATACTAAATAACGTTTTCAATTTTGTGACAAATATATTCAAATTTGGAATTTAGCAAGGCCAAGGACAAGTTAACATAATTTTTACCTAATATTTGCAATAAAAACACATCGGCTCAAATTTGAACAAGTTTAAATGAATAAATATCTTTTTTTTTAAATGGTACACCCTGTATATTTTCATGTTATTTAATAGAGTAATAAAAACCCTAAAAGTTTTGTTCAGTATATCCTATACCTATTTATAATAGTTTTTGGGATATTTCAGTTTTTCTTATTTTCCGTACTTTTTTACAGAAATAGTCTTCATTATCATAGTAGCCATGTAAAATAATAAAAAGAAATTACAGAAACAAACAGAATGTGGTTAAATATGATGAAATACATTATTCGTTATATTACAACGGCAATAGTTTAATTAAACATAATGTGAAAAAATTAACACAACAATAACGACAAGGCAAATACATATTTACTTTTATACTAAATTGAAACAAAAAAATTACCTATTAAATACTGAGATTAATTATTTCTTTTTAATAAGTGTTCGAATAAACGACCCTCTTGTGCAATGCACAAATTTAGTCTTTTTTGCAGATTTTCTCGGACCCTGGACAAAATTAGTGGCGTTATTGTTCTACAGGTATCCCTAATCCTGTTTCGCATATCTTCCACTGTTGTTGGTGGATTAACATACACCTTATTTTTAATATAACCCCATAGGAAGAAATTTAATGGGGTGATGTCGCAAGACCTTGGTGGCCACTCAATGAAACCCCCACGTCCAATCCATTTTTGCGGATATCGTTGGTCCAAAAACGCACGAACTTCACGATGGTAATGCGGAGGCGCACCATCGTGCTGGAACCACATACTGTCGAGCTCATCCCTATCGAGACCTTGAAGCAGTTGGGGTAGTTCTTCTTGTAGAAAGTTCAGGTAACTATGGTCATTTAGTGGTTCATTAAAAAAGTGGGGTCCAATAATTCGATTATGATGAATACCACACCAAACATTTAATGACCAGTGGTTTTGATGTTGCACCTCTCTAATCCAAAATGGGTTTTCTGTGGCATAATAATGCATGTTGCGTCTATTTACGGCATCGTTACTTCTAAAAGTAGCTTCATCACTAAACATTACCTTACATAATAAATTTGGATTTAATTGAATCTCCGCATTTATTGTACGACAAAAGTTTACACGACTTTCAAAATCCTGTCCATGCAATTTTTGGTGTAATTCCATGTGATATGGATGATACCTATATTTCTTGGTAGTACGATTAGCGGTGGATTGTGATGTTTCACATAATGCTGCTAACTGACGGCTACCAATATAAGGATTTTCCTGAACATTTAACAATACTTGTAGTTCTTTTTCTTCATTAGTTACTGGTTTGTTGACCACTTTACGTTTTGGATATTGAACAGTACCAGAAGAATCAAATCTTTGCATTAAGTTTTGAAAAGTATGGGTATTAGGCTGGCGTCGATCAGGATACTTCATTTTGTAAATTCTTTGAGCAAGAAGGCAATTGTTTTGAGCCTCTCCTATTGTATAAATCATATCTATTAACTCATTCTTTGGAAAATTCATTTTACAATATAAGATGAATGCAAAAAAAACCAAACTACACTACATAAAAACCAAAAGAAGCGATTGCGGTTATAAATTTGACACACAGAAAAATGTTCTTTTACATTGTTTTTGCCATGGCTACTATGATAATGACTATTTCTGTAAAAAAGTATGGAAAATAAGAAAAACTGAAATATCTCAAAAACTATTATAAATAGCTATAGGATATATTGAACAAAACTTTTAGGGTTTTTATTACTCTATTAAATAACTTGAAAATATACAGGGTGTACCATTTAAAAAAAAAGATATTTATTCATTTAAACTTGTTCAAATTTGAGCCGATGTGTTCAACACCCTGTAGCTTTTATTGCAAATATTAGGTAAAAATTATATTAACTTGTCCTTGGCCTTGCTAAATTCCAAATTTGAATATATTTGTCACAAAATTGAAAACGTTATTTAGGATTGAATTGATGCTTGAAAATGTGACTTTTTTTCTTTAAACTTAATTATCTCAGAAACTATAAAGTTTTGTTATAGTAAACCCCTTAATAAAAAAGATTTAAAATTATAAGCTAAATCGAAAATACGATTCGTATATAGGGTGTTCTATTTAAAAAAATATAACTTTATGCTGTCCTAGTTTTTTGGCTCACCCTGTAGAGTCCTAAATATTTTTAAAATCTGCGTAAAAATAAAGTGTATCAAACAATAAATGTAGTTTCTTTGTTAATTTCACCGAAAAGGCACAAACTTACTTCATCCAATCGTTGACTCACCCTGTACAAGACAAAATTTCTGAGATTAAAATACGAGGATATAGCATAATTTACTTTAGTTCAAAATTTGACAGTTTCCGAAACACAGAGTGTCCTTAATACTCCTAATAGCTTCATTTATACTAAATTTGGTATTTGGGTTTTTTTGGAGTAAACTAAAGTTTCAATGTCCCAAAGTGTCCCAAATTCGATTCATTTATCTGTTAAATTTAAATTTAAGTATCATAACACCTTCTTATTCATGGTTTACTAAAATTTTTAATGAAAAATTGTTAAATCCAGTTTTTTTTGAAATATTGGCAATTTAATATTTTATATTGTAAAAGTGCTATATGGCTTTCAGGTTTTGTTATTAGTTGGCCATGACGGCGAAACACGATGCAAGAAAACAATAGAGCTCTACAGAAATGTTATTATTCTTGACATTTTACAATTGTTTCCTTTTTAGCAGACCCGATTTCCATTTTTGGAGTGATTGAAATCCTTATGCAATAAGACTGCGGAATTTTCGAAATAACCTGACAATTTAACGTATTTTGTGCTATAAGAAATGATTGTAATGGAATGGTAGAACTAAATTTTTGTATAGAAAACTTAAATGATAATTCATTGATAACACTGGACAACACCCAAAATGTATCTAAAATAAAATACACTATATCTTTCCATTTTCGATGTACTAGAACCGAAACTAAAATTATATTTTTAAAATTAGTTCAAATTTTCGAAATACGTGATGTTATATCTACCTATATATTAACAATGTAACCGCAAGAATGCACGTGGTATACTTGTATTGTTATAACAGTAGAGGGGTTTGACGTTGCCAAATATACGTTTTCCCAAAGCATGGAAATTTTGCAAGACTTGGTAACACCGCATGGGGGAATTTCAGGGATGATCCTCCATATACGAAGTCCCAACCCTCCAAGGCATAAAATAAGGGAGATGGCCATTTAAACCCATGTATATCGACTTTTATGCCTGCTTTGTACCGAACAGCCCCTGTATATAAATAAATGAGAAACCACTATTGTGAATATTATGGAATTAAATAAAAAATTCTCGAATATTCTTTAAAAATGTAGGGCCGTATTTGGGTATATAAGCAGCTACGAAGCGGGGTGGTTAAGCAGGCGAAGTTAGTAAGTCGAATCGAATAGTTGAGATTGTAATGTCTCCAAAATGTGTAAGAAATTCAGATTACTTCTGTTATTTTTGTGGTGAGATGACTGGTCTATTACGTCACTGATAAAAAAGGCATGTCACTTTTATTTTATTTGCAATAATGGGTATCAAGACAAACAGTGGGCGCCACATATCTGCCGAAATGCATGCGTTTCAAGTCTGAATTAAATAGTAAAAAGTGATCTATGCGGTATATTGTCCCAATGATCTGGAGAGAGCCTCCAAATCGTGTTAATGATCGCTATCTCTGCATCATACCTTATGTTGGGCAAGGCACAGGTATATCCAAGAAGAAAAAGTCGGTTATCAACTATCCAAATATACCAGCTGGCATGAGACCTGTGCTTCATAGTGACGAACTTCATATTCTAGAACCCCCAAAAACATTCGTTTACGAATCAAATAATAACGATACAAAGATTTTTCAAGAACAACATCGAGAAATCCTGATTTCACACCCGCCATGTGAAAAGAAAGTACAACATATGCCATTGGTAGACACCAAAAATATTTTCTCACCACTGCGAAAACAAACATATTGGCAACACTGTCAGATATCGAAAAAAATGCTTGTAATGACTTTTGCCTCATGGTCACTAATTTCTTGGCAAATAAAAAAGCTGACAATTACGTCAGTCTTGTTGAAAATATGCTCTCATCGTATCAAAAAATGGATTGCAATATGTTTTTAAAGATCCATTTCCTACACTCACATCCGGAGTTTTTCCTGACATCTGCGGAGTTGTAAGTGATAAGCAAGGCTAATGCTTCCATCAGGATACCAGGGAAAGTGGAATGCTTCCATGCTTGCTGACTACTGTTGTACTCTTGTTAGAGATGCTTCAGAACCAATTCACATAGAAAAGCACAAGAAAACAGGATATATCAAAAAATTAATTTTGTCAGATTTTCTCCAAAATTGGTATGAAGAAATTCTTAGGGTTGTACCCAACGAATCTGAAATTATTTTTAAAAAATTCAAAACGGCGGATCCAATATGGCGGACAAAAAATTTTTATTTCGTCCGATTTTCTCCAAAATTGGAATGAGGGAGTCTTCGAGGTCGTACATAACGAATTCAAAATATTTTTGGAAAATTCAATATAGCGGATCCAATATGGCGGACAAAAAAATTTAATTTTGTCCGAGTTTCTTCAAAATTAGTACGGGGAAGTTTTCGAGGTCGTACATGACGAGAATCTAAAATTATTTTTAAAAAATGCAATATGGCGTATCTAATATGGTGGATAAAAAATTAATTTTGATCGGTTTTTTCTTAAAATTGACATGGAGAAGTTTTTGGGGTAGCTCATTACAAATCTAATATTATAAAAAAAATTAAATATCTTAGATGCCGGATTAAAGATTTTACATCTCTCGATTTTGCCTAAAGTCAATATTGGGGGATTTTTGTTAGTATTAATTAGGAAATTAAATTATTTTTTGAACACTCAATCTGGCGGATTGAATATGGTGTCCTAAAAATTTTACATTTTTCGACTTCCTCCAAAACTGATCTAGAGGGTTCTTGAGGGTGTAAATTAGGAATTTAATAGTATTTTTTCAGGAGTCAGTATGGCGAATGCAATATAGCTGACTAAAAATTTTATATTTTTTAATTTTGTTCAAATGTTTTTGAGGACGTAAATAGCTAATATTAAATTATTTTAAGAAAATTTAATATATATATATATATATATATATATATATATATATATATATATATATATATATATATATATATATATATATATATATATATATCAGATATAATATGACCATTTAGAAATTTTAAATTTCTGGATTTCATTTAAAATTGATACTAGCGAGTTTGGAGGGTGTAGATTTAGATTAGATGAAGACGTTAAAACTATTTTTTGAAATTCAATATGGTGGGTTGAAAATTTTACTTTATTCGCATTTTTTCAGATTTGATATTAGGGGGTTGGGGGGTGATGTATTATGAATATGAAGGTTAATTTTTTACAACTATTGGGTTGATAAGATACAATATAAGGGACTAAAATTTTACATTTTCCGGTTTTATCTAAAATTAATATAGCGGGGTTTTTGGGGCGAATACAAACTCAATATGCAATATAAAATATTTCGGGCTAAGAAATTTACGTCTCAAATTCTTTATATATCGATATTGGTTTTGGGGCCTATATTACCAATCTAAAATTAATTTGAAATTTAAGATATTGGATTTACTATGACAGACTAAATATTTGTTTGACACAATTTCATTGGTATTTGGAGAACTCTAAGAATCAAAAAATTTTTAGTGGTTCATTTTAGGGTGATTTACAATTCTGGATAAAATGAATACTTTTTGGCCACCATTGCGAAAAACACTAATCTCGATTAGTACTTAGTTTAAATAATTTATGAATATCATAATGAATTCAAAACTAAAAATCAAAAAATAAAATTTTTATAAAAAAATTGAACCCACTTCTAAAAGTGCGCTAAAAAGTGAAAAATAACTAGAAATTTTTATATGAAATTGAAATTTTTGAAGTCGGCGCCAAATTATTTTTAAATGAAATAAATAACTACTAATATATACAAATTATGGTAAGAAAGCAATTACAAATAAAGCATTTTTAATCTGTTTATGCGAATAACATTTTATCAGGATTAGTTTGGCGCCGACTTCAAAAATTTCAATTTCATATAAAAATTTGTTGTTATTTTTCGCTTTTTAGCGCACTTTGAGTAGTCAGTTCAATTTTTTTATAAAAATTTTATTAATTTCATTATCAGTTTTTCCTTCAGCGGAAAATATGCACTTTTAATACAAGATACAACAAATAAACTAAAATTTGTTGCGTAGTGTAATACGAAGCAAATTATATCCCCATTTTAAATTATGTATTAGCTTTTGTAGGAGAAATATATAGAAGAGTTAGATAATCAATATTTAAGGAATTTACCTCTGGCGAAATACAGGCAAATTCTTTACCAACACGATGGCGCCCCACCACACAGAATCGTTCCATTTACCAACTTCTTACAGGCAAGATTTTTTGACAATCAATTGCCAACAATAGACCTCTCCTGTTGCCTCCTTGTTCTCCCGACTTGACTGTCTTAGATTATTTCATATGACAACCGTTAAAAATCACCGTTTATTGTAATCCAGTGTCAACAATGGATTATATGGCAAGGGTAAGAGACGCGTTCGAAAGTTTATCTCCAGATTCAATTACAGCGGCCACCTATGACGAACTAACTCGGAAGTGTGAAAAATGTTTGAAAATTCAGAGTGGAAATTTTGAATTAATAAAATAGGTCTGTCGAATTTAATTTGGAAAAAATTTAGTGTTTCTAGATTATCAACCGGCAGGAGGATGTTCAGAATGATGGTGGTAATTCTTGGTTTCTTAGGGTTTAATTTTTTTTTTGGACAAAAATTTTTATTAAACAATAAAGGTGTGAAAAAACAGTTTTATATATATATATATATATATATATATATATATATATATATATATATATATATATATGAATAGTTTGGTTATTCCGGGTTTCAATCCGTTCGTTCAAAAAATCGTTTTCACTATGTTTCGCCAAAATCTCATTTGGTATTTTCAAGTGCGGTTTGTCTCGTTACTCGCTGAGAACTGATGGTTCATGGTTTCTTAGGCTTTAATTTTTTCTTTGGACATTAAGCATTAAGTGAAAAATAAATTTTTTAGTTTTGTACCATACTATGATGCATCAAAAACAAGTTGTCCGTAAAACAAATAATAAAAAAGATTACCAAGCCCTTGCTCTAATAATGACAGTCGAATCGCTTTCTATCTATCACAGTGGCTTTTAATTAATACTGCGTATTAAATAAAAAAAAATTAACTTTATAGGAAAAATGGAAATTGTATTAATATGTGGTGAAAACACAAGTCATCGTGTAGCAGCCAACATTTTTAATGAAAGGCATCCAGGCAAAAATGTGCAATATCTACTGTGAGTAGGATTATCGCGAAATTTAAATCAACTGGATAGGTGGAAAGTTAATTTAAAGAACCTCACAATTCTATAAAATATAGTGAAGAAGTCCAATTAAATGTGTGCCTAGATGTTGTGGAACACGGTCAAACTAGTATTAAACATGTTTTTTGCAGAAGTGACGTTCAAAGAGAGAGTGTAAGGAAGATTTTGCACAAAGATAAATTTAAACCTTATATACAGAAATTTATAGATACTCTTAAGGAACAAGATTTTGCCATACGTTTAGGATACCCTTTTTGATACCAGGGGGAAAAGGAAGATGTGTTTTTTCACTTCAAACGGCGTTGTTAGCTCTCAAAATTGTAGATGGTGGGCGAAAAAAAAATCCAAATTTTATTATAGAATGCAAAGAATGGTATTTCTTTAAAACAAATGTGTGATGCGATATTTTAAACGATCAAGTTGTTGGTCCTTATTTTTTTAGAGGTAATTTAAATTCTGAAGAATACCTATGCTTCCTAAACACCGAGATCCTTGAAGTTTTAGACAATATGGCTATTAAAATGAGGCATAATTTGTGGTATCAGTGTGACGGTACTCCCATCCATAATACAAGACAGGTTAAATAACTTCTCTTGGAAATATTTATGGGCAAAATAATTAGGCGTAATATGGAGCAATACTGATCGGCTAGGTTTCCGGATTTAACCTCACTGGATTTTTTCTTGTGGGGTTACCTAAAACAAAAAGTTTACAAACAAAGTCCTTTCCGTAATATTGATCATTTGTAAACTGTCATTCGAAAATATGATTGAAATGCAGCATTGTCAAAACTAAGAAGTTTTATGTAGGTTGCGTTGAGTCTTATTTTGCAACAATGGTGCCATATACAAAAAATGGGCAAAAAATTTAAATTATCTTATACAGTTGAAATTTTGCATATGGGCTAAAAATTGCATTTAGAAAAACTTTTTTTAATAACTTTTTTCGATATTTTGAGATATAACTCTACTTTTGGATTTTTTTGGGAACAAACTTAGAATTTGACAGATGATGCTAATTACGTGACTATTATTTTTTTGGTTAATTTAAATCTCAATCGAAGAAGTTGTTGCCAAAGTCAAATTTTGAATAAAGCTCCCATATGATACGGACTTTGCTGGTCTCGCTGGATATATATATATATATATATATATATATATATATATATATATATATTAGTGATGTTCCGGATATCCGGATCCGTATCCGTATCCGCGGATATCCGAGGGAAAAGAAAGATCCGTATCCGTATCCGTTACTTTTCTCGCAGATCTTTTACGGATCTTTCAATTTATTAATGTGTTTAGATAGATTTAAAAAACTATTAAATTCAATTCAAGTATTTTTTATTTCTTAAAATTAAATATTTGGCACCTTTATATTGCAAACATTTATCGTAGTAAGTTACTATACCAATAGTACATAACTCAAAGGTACTAATCAACTCTCTTTATAATAAGATCAACATTATAGAAAGTTATAACATCACTTTTATAAATTAAGAAAATGATGAAGAGTAAATGTTTGGATGCATTACGATAAGGTGTTGACTGACGTTGGGCAGACATAGAAATCGAGCAGTCATTGATTCCTGGACTTGAGACAAAGGGCCGGGAAGATGACGATCTTGGATGAGGAGAACCGAGCGGGCAGATCGTGCTTGGCACTCATAGAGAACACTAGTTCTTTTTCAAATATTTATTTACGAAATATAATTATTGTCGGATAAGCTGGAATGTTCCTAAACGCTGTTTTTTAAAAGACTAACATATGTTTAACATATTGAAATAAAACATTTTATATATTATAATTTATTTTAATAAATAAATTTTAAATAATAATTTTTAATAAAATATTTAATTACTACAATGAGTAAACTAAAACTTAAATCGTTTTTATAATTATAATGAGATCAATATAATAGAAAGTGATAAGTTATAAGATCACTTTTATAACTATGAGATGATGAGAAAACCAAAAATAAATTCTAATTGAATGATTATTCTAATGAAGTAAATTAATACTGCGTACCTAATAGGTACTACCTACCATATAAAGTATAAAAATTAGATTACACGAGCAAACACAGTGAATATTAGAGGAACTTGAAAAAGTGATTAATTATAATTGAAATTAAGTAATGGTAAATTGTATTTCAAAAAAAGTAACTTGGCAGCTTTGTCTCCTAAAAGTCTGTTACGATGAGGATCATAAACAATACCTGCTGCACTGAAAAATTGCTCACTTGGAACGCTTGTTGCAGGTGATGATAAATATGTGCGAGCAATGTGACTGAGACCTCCAAACTTTTTACTGTTAATCTGCCAATATTTTAACTGTTCTTGATCGCTTGGTAATCTTTTTTTTGACATATATTCTATGATCAAATTAGCTTTCGTATCTGATAATTGATTTTTAGATTGCTCATCGTCATCATCACTATCCAACATATTAGCAATAGACTCTTCTAAATTCTGGTAATGTCCTTTTCTAACAGTAATTGGTTTGACTCCAGTACTTATAGCTGCTGTGAGATTTTCTTTAGTTTCTAAAGCTGTAAGCAATTTCTCTTTTATTTCTTTTATGAGAATATCACTAAAAATGTGGCTACTTGAAACAAAACATTTTTATCAATTTCAATCAAAAACGATAATCTAATTCATTCTTCAAAGCAGATACAAAATTCAGAACAGCGGATACACTGATATTGAGACTTTCCTGGATCTCATCTTCATCATAGATTTTATTCAATGCTCGTACTAGAGGAATAACGTCAGATATACATGTGTTCTGTGAGCTCATTTTTTTTGTAATGTCTTCCAAAGGCTTCAGCACTTTTACTAATTCTTGAATCAAAGTCCAGTCATCAGCATTAAATTGTTCTATTTTGTTATTAGAAGCATAAAGCGACAGCGAATCCTTGATGCAATCAAGTCTTTCCAACATATGATAGCTGGAATTCCAGCGTGTCGGTGAGTCTTGCGAAACATTTAAAACTTTTTGATCGAGTCGAACTTGTATTTTTTCTAGTTCTTGCATTGCCATTGTGGAATTGTTGAAATGTCCTGCAATTTTCCTACATTTTGCGAATAACACGGAGATTATATCAACTTTTTTAATGGCTTCTTTAACCACCAAATGTATCTGATGTGCTGTACAGTCGATATTATGTATTTTAGATAAAGAACAAGCGCGCTTCATATTGGATCCCCCATCTCGTACCATACAGTGCACACTTTGTTTCTCAAGTCCCCATTCTTCTAACATACTTAGAAATATTTCCGAAATATAATCTCCCGTATGACGTTCCTCAAGAACTTCCGCTTTCAAAACGATATTTTTTCGTTGAAAGTCTTTGGTAATACCATGACATGTTAAAGATAACAATGAAACTCCCGATGACGAGTCTGACCAAATATCTGATGTGAAGGAAACTTTCTCAAAATCTTGTAACATGCTTTTTATTTTTAATGACACTTTGTCGTAAAGCTCGCTGCAAACAAGTTCCGTAAAATATTTTCTGCCTTTAAGAACATAGTTTGGAACTATATGGTCCATCAATCGTCGGAACCCTAATTGTTCTACGTGTTGAAACGGTAAATCTGATAAAGCTAACATTTCAGCAATCAAATAGTCAATTTTTATTGATTTGGGGTTTGTATTATTCCACATTCTAGCTTTTTCCGTATATTCTGTAAAAAAAGTTTGTTTAAATTCTCTTTTTACCGTTTGCAAAGATGTCCCTGGCCGTGATATTTCATCGGTACTCTTCTTAGCGAAGTCTTCTTTTAAGAATAAATCATATTCTTCAGGATGTTTTCTCTGTAGATGATTTTTTAAGAAGTTGTGCCTTTTCCCTTACGGGAATACTTTCCGTCACAAATTTTACACTTCGCACATTCATCATTTACTTTCTCAAAATATTTCCAAATTACACTAGAAAACTTCTTAGTAGACATTATTTTAACTCTTGTACTAAAGGTATACGCAAACGTTATCTACGCGGCTCAGTGACACACTAAACAATGAATAAAACAAATAAAAGTAATACGCGCGCAATGCAAGTCAAAACATGTCCTGCCTGTCGTTCCGGCGGGCGTGACGTCATTTATCGTTTAAACGTCTCGCGCGCTGACACCGAATGAGTAAGTTAATGAAGATCCGTATCCGTATCCGCGGATCTTGACACCAAATATCTGTATTCAGATCCGTATCCGCGGATATACATTTTTAACGATCCGGCACATCACTAATATATATATATATATATATATATATATATATATATATATATATATATATATATATATATATATATATACAAAGGGTGTTTTTATAGAGGTATAGAATTTTTAAATGGAATAAAACAAAGAGAAATTTTTTAAATTGACATGAAATTTACTTTATTCGTAAGAACCTTCTGGCATTATAATTTAAATATGACTTCTGGCATATGACCGCCACGGCTGGCTCGTCCGTAGTCTAATCTGGAGGTCCAATTTTCGATGACTTTTTCCTACATTTGTGGCCGTATATCGGCAATAACGCGGCGAATGTTGTCCTCCAAGTGATCAATCGTTTCGGGCTTATCGGCTTAGACTAGCGACTTCACATATCCCCACAGAAATTAGTCTAGCGGCGTTAAGTCGCACGATCTTGGAGGCCAATTCACGGGTCCGAAACGTGAAACTATGCGGTTACCAAACGTTTCCTTCAATAAATCAATTGTGGCACGAGCTGTGTGACATGTTGCGCCGTCTTGTTGAAACCACAGCTCCTGCACATCATGGTTGTTCAATTGATGAACGAAAAAGTCAGTATTCATGGCTCTATAGCGGTCACCATTGACTGTAACGTTCTGACCAGCATCGTTTTTAAAGAAGTACGGACCAATGATTCCACCAGCCCATAAAGCACACCAAATAGTCAGTTGTTCCGGATGTAACGGTGTCTCAACATACACTTGAGGATTATCATCACTTCAAATACCGCAGTTTTGTTTATTGACGTATCCATTTAAACAAAAGTGAGCTTCATCGCTAAACAAAATTCGCTTATGAAAATCGGGATCAACGGCAATCTTGTTTTGGGCTCATTCACCGAATCTACGCCTTGCTAGGTGATCGTGTGGCTTCAATTCTGGCACGAGTTGGATTTTGTAAGCACGCAAACCAAGATCTTTCCGCAAAATATTCCATAAAGTGAATGGACACATACCCAATTCCTGTGCACGATGGCGGATAGACTGATTCGGGTCTTCCTCTACGCTACACTCTACAGCAGCAATGACTTCTTCTGTACGCACTGTACGACGTCTCTGTGGATGCGTATTATCATTTAGAGTAAACGTGGTGCGAAAACGTTCCATAGTTAATCGAATTAATTGCTCTGATGGACGATTATGTTGACTGTAAAATGGACGTAGTACGCGATTCGTATTTCGAACAGAACCATGATTTTCAAAATAAATTTGCACAATTTGGAAGCGTTGTTTAGGCGTCAGTCTATTCATGTTGAAATGCCAAACCAAACTAAACATAAATCATTTGACAGCTGACAAAATGGCCGCCAGCTAAAAAAGTGTTTCCAACTTAAAGTTCTATACCTCTATAAAAAACATCCTTTATATATATATATATATATATATATATATATATATATATATATGTATGTATGTATGTATAGTTGGAGTGAACATCAAAAAGACTCTTTTCATGAGAATCACTCATTCACACTATAAATTTCAAACCTCAATTATTACTCTTGTATACCGATTTTAGAAGATCCCATTTCTCAATTTTTAACAATTAATTTCAGGTCATTTCGGTTATTTGGAAATCCGCAAAAGGCATAAAACTCCGACTGGTCGAACGTGGGTATAGGCCATTTCCAGACTATGGATCTGGAATACAGAAACAAAGTAGATTTGTTTCGAAGCGGATAAGAGATCCTATCAGGAGGATGTAATAAATTTATTGGATCGTATCGGTTGTATTCGCACGTATATTGCTTTCCATGCTTAATAATACATTTTCGAAATCGGAGAAAAGAACGGTAGTTTAGAGCTTTTTATAGCAAATATTATACGGGAAATATAAGATAAAATATCTATCTAACGATTGTTCGAAATCTTCCATGTAATATAAAGGTGCTACGTAAATGTACTGCTTTACACTGTTGAACGGTTATTATAGAAAAACGAATAGGCTCACCGTTTAACATTTTACTTAAGCCACATTCCAGGTTTAGATAGGACTATAGTCATGAAATACTTTTTGAACACATCCTAACAACTATAAATGAACACAAGATCACTGTCTTGGTGTTCCTTGATTTTAGCCAATCATAAAATTTTAGTTTCATCATTCCACTTCACAGCTGTCGAAAAAATGCATGTTGTTGAATTAAATATTTTTTGTCTGATAGAACGCAAAGCGTGGTGTTTAAAAATGAACAATTAGAGTATCTACTTGTTACTAATGGTGTATCCACAAGGTAGCATTCTCGGGTCTCTTCCTAATGCTGTCTATATCACTAATTTTTCAGAATGTACTGAACACTATAATTTTTATTTTTACGCCAACTATATTTTTCATTTTTTTAAAGAAATATCACAAGCTTCTGCTTAGTCCTGATAAAACATCTGTCGTTCTTTTTGGATACAAAGTTAGATACTAAATAATATAAACAATAAACTAAATAACCAGGTTATTCCGACGAAAAACTATCGGAAGTTCATCATCAGAGATCCCTCGATAGAAAACGACCAATGTAGATATGGCTATCAAAGATCAGAGTCAGTTCAGCACATAACTGGAGGGTGCCAAGCATTTTGCCGAAGACATGACTTACAAATACAATCTGGAACCTATTCTTGAGAACAACCAGTTCTGACAAATCAGACAGTTGCTCGTATTAGGCTAGACATTGTATTAATAGATAACATTTCTAGGCCAACTTCATTAATTGACATTGTTATACCCAACAACAACAACCTTAGGTCAAAATACAACGAGAAGATCGCCAAATACAGAGACCTGGAGGTGCAAATCCGAAGACAATGGGCAGTGAACAGCGTCCAAACGATTCCCATAATTTTATCAACAACTGGAGTGATACCAAAGAACCTCTTGCAGAACATTAAGGGACTGGGCCTTCGTGAGCAGCAATATAAACCGATTAAGAAAGCAGTTCTCCAAGTCAACAGTCTATAGAGCTTTTTCAATTAAATAAAGACCAAAATCAATATGTATTTATAAATAAATATAGACCTACATTTAATCGAGAGTGGTAGAGAGAGTTAAGTGTTACCCCAGTTAGGATTTCCAATTACTCTGAGATTTTTGGGGACGAAAAGCTATGAACAAAGTATTTGTGGAGAACGTTGGTTATCTTCAAGTCCACCAGTAGTTTCTTGATGTCTTTCGAAAATCATGGAAATCAGTGTAAATCAGCTGAAGGACCAGTGGATAATATTTGCCAGAGGAGACATAAGAATAACATAAATAGTTTAAATTAAGCAGGAGTGGTTGAACGCATAGACTGTACACAATAGGTATTATTATACCAACCACAGAACATAATAGCAAAAGGTTATCAGTAAAGTCTGCATAATTTGAAATTTTTTTTATTAATTGCTTTCTTCCAAATTTGACCTTGGCATCAATTTCTGCTTCGCTCGAAATGAAAATTAACAAAAAAAATGTAGTCACGTGACTAGCATTATCAGTCCAATTTTAATTTTGTACCAAAAAAAAAATTCAAAAGTGGGGTTATATCTGAAAATATCGAAAAAACTTATAAGAAAAAGTTTTTTTAAATGCAATTTTTAGCCCATACGCAAAATTTCAGCTCTATAAGATATTTTAGATTTTTGCCTATTTATATGTGTGTTTTTCTATAAAATCCAAATAGAGCTATTAATATTTGGTCACATGTGATGCAGAGTTTATTTGTTTTTGACCCTGTATAAGGTAATTTCATAAAATAACGAATACGAAACGTAGTTTGTATCTAAAAGTAATACACATTATAATTGAGATTAACAAATACACAGTGTTATCAGTAAAATCTGCATTAGAGGGAAAATAAATTTTAAATGCGTTTAATTTTTATATTATGGTTTTTTTATTAGAAAATTTGAGTCTTTTCAGTTGAACTATTTTCTTAATATTAATGTGTATTACTTTTAAAAACAAACCAAGTTTTCAAAAATAGTTATTTTATGAAGTTACCCTATACGGGGTCAAAAACAATAAACTTTGCATTAGGGGAGACCGGGGATGGTTGACTATAGGGGTAGGTAGACTAACCGCCAAAAACTCGTCACGGACATGAGTATTACGTCATCCCAGCGCGGCCGCGCATCACTCTCCGCCCCCCGCTCAGTCGTCCGGAGCACCGCGTTGCGGACGCACGCCGTTTTCGAGCAGTGATGTGATTTGTTTTCGTATCACGTAAGTAATATTTTCACATTACATATTTTTTCATTCGATACCTACAAATTTTATGTTAACGGTTTGCCTATTAGTCAGAGTGTTTCATAAGGGTATATTAATCATATTTCATGTATTATTTCTTAAGTTGATGACAGTGTTTAGGTTAGCCATGCCATTGAAATTAAAAATGATGTCTGGGGTTGGCAGACTAATTTCTTCCGGGGCTGGTTGAATAGTTAGTCAACCAACCCCAATAAAATTTGGAGTTTAAAATAGCTTGTAAATGAACCTTTTATTAAATTTTTAATAATTGTTTTGTTACAGTACAATGAGAACCTATAAAAGAAATACTGAACGAGCTGATACACCCAAAGATGTTGTGGAAAGAGCTTGTCATTTAATAATTTTTGAGAACAAAAGTATTAATGGAATTTCAAAACAATATGACATTCCCTATAAGACATTACATCGTTATGTGACGAAACTAAAGGAGAAATTTGAACGTAATCCGAACTTGACGAGAGCAGAGCTAACCTTGGACTCAGTGGGATATATCAAAAATAGGCAAGTTTTCACTAATATAGAAGAAGAAGCTTTAGCAAGTTATTTGAAGAAAGCCGCTGATATATATTTTGGATTGACACCATATGAGACTCGAAAATTAGCATATCAGTTCGCCATAAAAAGTAATAAAGCTATGCCTGATTCTTGGAGAACAAAATTGTTAGCTGGTGAAGATTGGTTAGGCTCGTTCCTCAAAAGTCATCCTTCTTTATCGATCAGGACACCTCAAGCAACAAGCCTTTCAAGAGCGACATCATTCAACAAACACAACGTCAGTATGTTCTTCGCTAACTTAACTACTGTATACCAACGTTTAAATCTAAGCCCTGGTGATATCTGGAACGTCGATGAGACAGGTATGACAACCGTGCAAGTACCTAATAGAATAATAGCTCGACGTGGTATTAAAAATCTAGGTAAAATGACATCTGCTGAGAGGGGTACACTGGTGACAGTTGCAGTAGCTGTTTCAGCTCTTGGAAATATGGTTCCACCATTTTTTGTGTTTCCCCGCGTACATTACAAGTCCCATTTTGTAAAAGGTGGCCCGATCGGATGTGAAGGCGATGCTAATCCGTCTGGCTGGATGAAGGAAGAGAACTTTATAAAGTACGCCAAACATTTCGTGCAACATGTTAAACCTAGTCAAGAAAAACCTGTACTTTTGTTGTTAGATAACCATGACTCGCATTTATCAATTGAAGTGCTGGATTACTTTAAAACTAATGGAGTGGCCGTTTTATCATTTCCTCCACATTGTAGCCACAAGCTACAACCTTTAGACAGATCTGTGTACGGACCATTGAAAAAGTATTTCAACCGAGCATGTGACAACTGGCTGGCTAGTAACCCCGGAAAAACTATTACAATTTATGATATACCGGAGCTACTTAAAACTTCACTACCATTGGCTGCTACAATTGAAAATATTCAATCAGGATTCAGAGTTTCCGGGATTTCACCATTGAATGAAAACATTTTTCCTGACTCCGAGTTTAGTGGTTCTTATGTGACAGATAGGCCGATGCCCACTTCCCATGTTGGTGGTAATCCTTCATCAAGTGATGTAAGCACTGTTGCTGACCCATCGACTTCCGATGCATCTAACAGGTTGCCTATTGTCGAAGAGATTCCAATTCCTGATCAACATACACTAACCGAAACTCACTCTCCGGCAGCGCATTGTTCATCTGTAAATATAATTCAGATCACTACCACAGTGCCCTCTCCTACAAGATCTTTGAGCACTGATTGTGAGTCACCTTCTCTTTTACACGAGACATTAAATTCTGTAAATGACTCCGAGCTAACGGAAAACCTCAAAACACCAGAAAAAGTAAATCCTACAGAAGCAAATGTGCCCCCATCGTTACACAATCTAAACCTGGCCTCAAGTTCAATAGCAACACTTGAAGAGATAAGACCCTTTCCAAAAGCGGCGCCACTTTTAGAAAATAGAAAAAATATTCGGAAACGTAAAAGTACTATTTATACAGACACTCCAGAAAAATTAAATCTTATGGATATGAAAAAAAAAAGAGAAGATTTTAAGAAGAAAAAAACAGAAACAAAAAACAGAATAGGAAAAGGAAAGGGCAAAGGAAAAGGAAATGGTAAAGGGAAAGGAAAGGGTACAGTAAAAGGAACGGATAAAGTAAATGAAATTGCTGATGATACCGTCGATGAAAATGACGGTAATGTGGATTCAGATGACGAGAGCACGATATGTTTAGAGTGCACTGAATCCTACGCCGATAGTGTTCCTGGCGAACAATGGATTCAGTGCATAACTTGTAAGTTATGGGCTCATTCTAAATGTGTAAGGGGTAATCTATTGTTTTTTGAATGCAAACATTGTACTTCTGATATTGAAGACTGATAAGTTGTCTGTTTTTTTTTAAGAATATGAAGATTAATATGAGACTGATTAAGAGTTTAGTTTCAACTAAGTTTGATGATAAAACAAGTCAATATATAATTAAGTTTTAATACTAATAATTGTTAATATCAATACTGTTGTTTCAGTAGAGCAATAAAAAATGTGCATTTGAGTTTTAGTGTAAGAAAAGTTAATTTAAAAACTGTTTTATTAATAAAACTAATAAATGTCTAAATAAAAACTAAGAGTTGATAGCTTTGTTAAAGATTTATAAGATATGTCTGTACCTGATACAAATTGTTTTTGAATAAAAGCTTAATTACATTTTAAAAAAGGTTTTATTATTTGGCTTTTCTCATAATTTGTCGCTTATTGATACTTAAGTCTACTTACCCCGGGCATATAGTCAATCTACCCCGGACCCGGGGTAAATTGACTAAGAGTTGCTGTTCTGCAAAATGTATTAAATCATGATCCTTATATTGAATAATGAACTAGCTGTTATATTTTTTTATTAGTCTAACAGTTCTTCTATCCATTGATACCGTTTTATTGTCTGTATGTATGAAATAACAAAAAATATGTATGATTTAGTAAAAAATTAGTCAACCATCCCCGGTCTCCCCTACATGTGACCAAATTTTAATAGCCCTATTTGGATTTTGTAGAAAAACACACATTTAATATGACACTACTTTAAACAAAATATGTCTGGAATGAAGCACTGTCAAAACTAAGAAGTTTTATGTAGGTTGCGTCGAGTTTTATTTTGCAACAGTGGTGCAATTTATAAAAAATTGGCAAAAATCTAAATTATCTTATACAGCTGTAATTTTGCATATGGGCTAAAAATTGCATTTAGAAAATTTTTTGCAATAACTTTTTTCGATATTTTGGGGTATAATCCCACTTTTGATTTTTTTTTTTGAAAAAAATATGTACAATATGTACTTTTTATAATTATACCCAAGTTAGGTGACCTGAAAAAGACAAAACAGTATGGATAAAATTGGTTTCAGAACTCTTTATAGTCACTGGACATGTCGGGTATCTAAAATATTTATTCTGTAAATGTTAATATTTTATTTATAATACTTACAAAAAAAAAGGAATGACTTTAGAAATGGTTCAGACTTACTGTGGATAAAAGTGAATATGATTTATTAAATTTAGTCATTAAAAATGTAATATTTACGTATTTATCTCTAAGTTTTGCTATGTTGAGATGTAAAACAGGGTGGTGTTTCTTACAACAGTAGTCCAACCAAGGCGCGGATCCAGGGGGGGCGGTGGGGGCGATCGCCCCCCCCCCCCCAAGCGCTTTGAGTTCAGGAAAATAGACCCGACTTTGCCATTTATGCTATAGTTTATTCAAGAACTAGAGAGGGTAATAAATCATTTTTTACCCTTTTTTTTTCTTCGCAAACTACCTTTGTTCTTTAGTCCCATTTCTTTGGCAAAATCTGTTAGACCCATATATTATTCATAGAAATGGGTTAGAAATTTTAGAATCAAAAATACCGGTCTATAATAATGGACTATTTGGTTGGATAGCAATAGATATTTGGATGTGTGAAGTGTTAAAAAGGATTTTAATCCTTGTCATAGGCGTCGGAAGGAGGTTTATTTTATCACTAAGTATTTATGGCATAGAATATTATTTCGGTAATAAACCTGAAATAAAAAATTTTTATAATTTTATTTAATTTCTTATTATTTCTTAATAATTCACATACATTAGAAAATATAGAAAGTTTTGACATATTTCACACAAATCACAATTGTATTTTTATTATTTTTAATTGTGGCATAGAAATCGTTTTATGGACATTCCGACTAAAATGTAGCCTTTTTGTCTCAAAAAATTCTAAGTTATAATTTAAATGCTCAAAAAATATCCATTGTGAAAAATACAAGAAGTTAAACATATATATAAAAAAAAATAAATTCGTCCATTCAATATTAAAATTTTTTTGGAGCTATCGGTCATTTTATTATTAATTAAAAACACTTTTAGGATATTTGACGGTTCAGTTTTTTTATTTCTGAAACCGTCTTCAGAAATGTAATTTATTTTTATAAATTACAGAAAATTTAAATAATAAATTGTGTTTACGCTGGTAAACATTACGTATCTAATTCGTAATCAAAGTCACATTTTCCTTTATGCTTTTATTATATGGATTATTACTAATTTTGTAAGTTGTAATCTTTCTAGCAACTCTACCTTTTACTTAAGAGAGATATTTCCTTCTCCAACGGACATATTCCAGACGATCTATAAGAACAGATTTCCTATCTGCTTTTTTCCATAAAAAATTAATTTCTCTTAGCAATTTGCAGAGCTCAGTTCTTTTAATTTCAGGTAAATCCCGATCTTCATTGATTTTACTTAGAATTTTGTCGACGGTTGGGATCTGCTTCTCATAATTAAATGTGTGTACAACTTCTTTTATCGCAGTTTACATCTCTTCTTCCAACGAGGCTTTTCGTCTGCCCCTGATCGAATGTAGCTTGGGAGTACTAACAATTCCAGTCGTTTTTTCCTTCAGTATTGGGCACATAGTAGATTCTCCAACTCCTGTCATGTCTAGATATTGATATCTTAAGGCATCATAAACATTCGTCGTAATAAGTTATTCGTTGAGGAAAAAATGCCCTGGTTTTAATGATTTTGGAAGCCATATCTTTTGGGTATCTCACTAATCTCAAATAATATGTAAAAACAAGCACAGACAAGATAAATTACTAAGGATACACTGTAAGGTGTACTTTGCTCACTGACAGAAATTAAATTGAACTACCAGAAATTTTATTGTAGCAGTAAATTTATAAAATTTTATAATGTTTAAATATAATTAAATATAATTAGATTTACGGCAGTCCTCAGATACCTGCGGCACTGGAGCAGGTACGTTGAAGGTTTCGATAACAGTTTTATTACTCTCTTTAGTTCTTGAATAGAGTATAGGAATGTGTATGCTTGCGATCGCCTCTCTCCTTCCCAAAAGCTTTGAGTTCAGGAAAATACAACCGATTCTGCATTTTATATTAGGAATGTGTATTCTGCTGGCAGTCCCGTTGACAACTTGTTTTTCTTGTGGTAGCCCTCCCCCCAAGAGTTTTGAATTCAGGAAAATAGACCCGATTCTGCCTCTTATACTAGGAATGTGTATGCTGCTCGCATCCTCCCTCGCTGTCGGCAACTTGTTTTTTCTTTTGATCGCCCCCCCCCTCTCCAACAGCTTCAAATTTCTGAAAAATAGACCCGACCCTGCCTTTTACACTAGAAATGGGAATGTTGCTGATGTCCCCCCCCCCTCGACAACTTGCTTTCGCTTGCCATACTGCACTTTTGTGATATCACCGCCCCCCCCCCCCAAGGAGAGAGGCTGGATCCGCCCCTGGTCCAACCAACAATTACCAATAGCCTTTCTTCAATATCTGATAGTGGCACATGTAGTTTACCAATACCAGTTTTTTATTTATTTCTATTCTAATTTTAGGGGTTTTTCATTTGTCCATTTTCCGAAAGTCCAAAAAAATAAATGGTAATCATTCGTATTCAGTGAAAAGTAGAAAAATGACTTTTCAATACCTACCCCTATTTTGAGGTCATAGAACACGATTCGGACCTTGATTTTTCACTATTTTTCCTCACTGTCCTGTAAAACTCAAAACGACAAGCGTCACCACAAAGCACTTTTATTTCAGTTAAAACACCAAACTTACGTATTTGTTTTCAATGAAACTATTAAGATATATTTTATATAATATATTTCAATTTGTGCACAAATTGTGACAAACCAATTTAGAAAAACTTGTACTTTTAACGAAAAATCAGAAATACGTCTCGTAAATGCCATCAACCATCAGACTATCCAAAATAATCATCAGAGTCTCGAAAAAGGGCCCAACGTTGCCAGATGTAAGATATTTTCGTGATATAACGTATAAAATTTGTACATCTCAGTCAACAACATAGTTTAATTTTTTTAATGTTTAATACAGTTTCTGGGTAAAAATAATCTTAACCACTGATAATTTTTGATTGGTTTTGGTTAGTTCAGGTTTAGCTTGATTTTGGTTAATTGGAAAAATATACTTTACACAGTTAACATCATAGTTTAATGTTTGTAATGTATAACAAAATGGGTAAAATTAATCTTAAACACACAAAATTTTTAGTTAGTGCTTGTTAGAATAGGTTTAGCTTGGTTTTGGTTAGTTGTAAAAACTGAAACTTACCTAAACTGACCTAGATTTATTAATTAAAAATATTATTGTCCAACAGTGACTACGTGGTGGCGGGACAATCTTTGCCACAAAGGTATATCAGTTTAGATTAGTTTAGGTTAGTTTTAGTCTTTCAAACTAAACAAAACTTAGCTAAACCTGTACTAACCAGAATTAACCACAAAAAAATAAAAATTTTGGGCAATTAAAATTATTTTTACCCTTTTTTATACACTACAAACATTAAACTTTGTTGTTAAAAAAGAATATATGTGAATTTCAAAGTTATCGTATTTACAATCTGGCAACAGTGCCTATAGCAACAAGCACGCCATCTTTAATTGAACTATGCAAGCTATTACTTAATGGCGGGGGCCTGGATAAATTTTATATGTCTTTCTCAGTATGGTATTAATTTTATCAAAAAATTATAAATAGGAATAGTAAATACAAAAGGCTCAATTTTAAGGTTATGTTTGGAAAAAATTGACATAACGATGCTAGAAAAGGAAAAAATATTTTCACGGTGTCAAGACAAGGACAGATTTCAAAGACACACGTACATTTCTTTCCCTATCGAGCGTTATTCGGTTGCACCAATGACAACCGATCTGGCTTACACAATAGGAAAGTCGACAGTTATCAGGAATTAAAGAGATCCTTTTCCTTATTTTTTTATGGAATCTCAGCCCAGATTCCAAATGCAAAAAAAAAAATGTCTCACAAATTCATGTCGAACAGTGAATTATCTCGTAACTTTTAGTATAACTTATCCTTTACAAAATTTTATTTACCAAAAAGGCGTTCTCATTATCTTCTTTTTTTTTAAGTTCGTAACATAAACAACCCATTGAAGTATCACTCTCTGATAAACTTTTCATTTTTACTCGAAAAGCTGGCGTGTAGCCAGCGAAATGATGCGGTGCAATTTCGACATTTTAAAACTTAATACAATTTGGGATGAATTGTGAAGTTCATTCCTTGTGGGTTTTCGTGCCAAATTGAAAATTGATAAATTGGATAAACTAATATCGTCGGAAAATGGAAAAGACGATATAGGTGTGAGAAAATTTAATTTAATGCGTAGCCTTCGGCGTCAAATATTTATAAAAATTAAAAAGATACATATACTTCAAAAAAGAATAAAATCAATTGTTTGATATAAGTTGGTTAAAAAATTTGTTACATAGTTGATTGTACTGCGCTATATCTAAATTTAATAGCTACAGTTTGAGAAATTGCTGAGAAAAAGTGTTAAAATTGTGAAGAATATCGCCGTAACATTGATAGTAATAAATAAAATTAGATGTAGTGCTCCATTTACTATGCGGCGTCTCCCTTTTTACAGGGTACGGCAACGAATGCGTACGGCAGCTCAATATGTCGGAGGCTAGGTTCGTATCTCTTTTAGAGATAGTTGTGCTCTGCTTTGATTACCCAATAGGCGCTATCTGTTTTACATTATCTGTGTTACTTACCTAGTGATTAAACAGGAAAACACATAGGTATGAGGAATGGTTTTAATTTATTGACTGCTGGTGTATAGCTCCATAATGCAACGACTTAATTAAAACGAAATAACAATTCCATTTTATTCCAAAAAAAAATTTTTTGTGTACATAAATTAGAATGGTACCTACAATTTTTTTTATACTCTTTCTTGATAACTATTGTTGTTATCTCGTTTTTAAAAGGGTATATAAAATTCGGCCGCAAACGTTCTAGAACCTTTAATTGCCAATAACGTAAGTTTTATAAAAACAGTTATCAAAAAGTTCTTACATGTTGTTATATCAGATGAAAATATATTTATATAGTTTTGTTTGCATGAAAAAAATTGATGTAGAGCTCCAATTCTTTAACTTAAAATTTTCACCTACCTGGTCTATGCTACGGTACCTCTCACTTCTATTATTTGATCCAGCGCTGTTGCTAGGATTCCTGTTGTTGTTGTGGATGGATGGAGGCTTCACAGGGCCACTTCCAACTCACCAACCAAAGGGTAAGGGTTAAAATAGTCATGGTCACACGGGCAGAAAAACTAGGGCCAGGACCATCAGAAGCCTTGACAGCGATATCAAAATGGAAATCACAGTAAAAAGAGTGAGACGAAGCCAAAGATGAAAAACACTGGCTTCAGATAGCCCTGAAATAAAATGTTGTTTTTACCACATGTTCGTAAAGATAATGAGCAAAATCTTAACCCATTGACTAGTGGACTTTAAAAAAAAAACACTTGACCGTCTGCCCTTTCAAAGCTAATGGCAGGATTGCTCTACTGCCTTCGCCGGTTCAACAGTAAAGGGAATGAAAATGGAAATCTTTCTTGCAACCAGACGTGACAAATCTTGGGGATATTTGTATTTACTTTTGCCAACCTTATTCTCAACCTGGAGCACTCTAACCTAGTTCCGAACTTACACTGATTACCAGGTAATAGATCAAATATTGGCAAGTCATGGAAAATTATCAAAAAGAAAACTATGATCAAACAGTCCAAAGTTACTAATCATGATTAAATCAAAGTTCAAAAAAAAATTGCTACAAATTCCATACTGTCTACTCAACCTTAAATGATCGGTCTCAACATGCCGTGCTCGTGTCAACGAATCGGGTATACATCCACAACAAATGCTAACTGAACTATATTACCGACTATAACCTTATACTTTTAATACTGAAATGGAATATAAACAAATGAGAATTTATTAAAAATAAAATATTTTATGACTTTTAAATTCAAACCAAATAATGTGATATATAAACTACGGCAATTTACAAACTCTGTTAAGAAGAAAGAGTGATAAGTTACAAGACCAAAAGAGTTGTGAACCAAAAAAAAAACAAATTCCATGTTTATTATTTTAAATTACAGGATAAATAATTAAATTTAATCAGGTAAAAATATACAAATTATATCATATTACTAAAAACATGTAGCATTGATGCTAACTGGTAAATTTAAATGCTACAACTAAAAGTAAAAATAAAATTCTAAATAGGTGTTCATTTTTCGTTTTTCAACCGACCTCTAAAAAATTACTTTCTCAATTCGTCGGCTGTGTATTTTTTTTCGTATGTACACCGATTACTCCGAAACAGCGACATCGATTTAAATGATTTTTTACGTTATGTTCAGGAAGTTACTGCGGTGGTCCCTTATTATTTTGGATGAAATTGGTGCAGTAATATCCAAGATGGCGCTGACAATATGGCGGCCAAAAAATTAAGTTTGTCCGATTTTCTCTAAAATTGATACAGGGAGTTTTTGGGATCGCCCATAACGAATTTAAAATTATTTTTAAATAATTCAATATGGCAGATCCAATATGGCGAACAAAATAAATCAATTTTGTCCGATTATTTCCAAAATTGATATGGGGCAGTTTTTGGGAACGCAAATTACGAATCTGAAATTATTTTTAAAAAATTTAAATATAGGGGTTCCAAGATGGCGGATTAAAGATTTCACATCTCTCGATTTTGCCTAAAATTAGTATTATGGGATTTTTGTTAGTGTTAAGTACTACGAATTCAAAAAATTTTTTTAAAAACTCAATCTGCGGATTGGCATTATTTCGAAAACTAAAAATTTTCGGCCTAGGCAACCTTACAAAAAACTTACTTTTATTTTTACTGCTAAATAAAATAAAATTAGAATTTGGGGATTCTATTTGAAAAAATTGACTTTTGACGATTTCTTCAATTTAACTTTAATTTTATTTTTTGAACACCCTGTGTTATTGGTTATCAAAATAATATAAAAATCTAATAAAGTAGACCCTTTTCAACAAGGAATCCAACCCACATTAAATAAAATAGGCTTCCTTATAGAAAAAATTGATATTATTTTTGACATAAAAACTTAAATATGTCAAAAATGCTTAGATTTAGATATAGGATATGATACATAAAGTGTTCCTGGAATCTTGGGCAGAATCCAAAAATACAATAATATATGTATGTATAAATGATTTGCGACCTGTTAACATGCTTAGTTGTGTTGAAAAAATCATGGAAAAAGTAGTGATGAAACAACTGTTAGAATTTATAGAAGTCAAAAAAATTATAAATAGTATGCAATCTGGTTTTCGGGGTAAGCATAGCTGTGAAACTGCAGTGCAGTATGTCCTTAATGACTGGAAACATAGTTTCGATCAAAATCTTATTATGGGTGCTGTATTCTTGGATTTGAGGACAGCATTTGAGACTTTAGATAGGGAAAGATTACATAAAAAATTAGAAAGTATCGGTGTAAGGGGTGAAGTGTTGGAATTTATGAATAATTACTTAATTAATAGAAAATAAAGACTGAAATTGAATGACGTGGTATCTGACGAGATTGAAAGCAGCATGGGTGTTCCACAAGGTAGTGTGCTAGGTCCATTATTATTTCTTATATATATTGACGATATAGTGAATACATCTGGTGATTGTTGTATACATCTTTTTGTAGATGATGTTCTTTTATATTTCACATGTTCTGATCGTATTCAGTTGGTTGACCCACTTAACTCTACATTACAAAATTTATATTGGTGGTGTTCTTGTAACCAATTAAAAATAAATGTAGAAAAAAACCAAATTTATGATAATCTGCAATGAGAATCATTACAGAACTTTTTCTCGTGGAGATCCTATTATTAAAATAGGCAACGAAACAATTGAAATGATGGAAAAGTTTAAATATTTAGGAGTAATCATAGATAGACAACTTAAATTTAAAGAACATGCGAATAACTTAATAAAAATAATTTCTTATAAAATTAACTGTATTCAAAGATATACTAATTTTTTGATAAGGTGAACTAAAACAATCCTGTTTAACACTCTGGTATTGCAGCACTTTGTTTATTGCTCCACAATTTTGTTCCTTCTTAATCAAAATGAAAAGGCAAGATTTCAAAAATTGCAAAATAGAGCCATGAGAGTTATACTCTCATGTACAAGAAGAACATCAATTAACTACATGTTGAGAGAAATGTTATGGTTGTCGGTGGAGGACTTCTTTCACTATCAAACATTGATCTTTATTTTTAAAATCAGATCGGGTAGTTCTCCTACATATTTACAAAATCATATTAATTATAATAGAAATATACATGCATATGACACTAAATCGAAGGATGACTTTTATATTCCTCCAGTATTAAAGATACAAACACAAACTTCTGTATTTTTTAAAGGTTTAAACAGTTTTAATCAATTGCCCACAAATATTAAATGTTTAAAATCTCTAAATAAGTTTAAGCAGTGTCTGAAGCAGTATTTTGTTAATAGGGTCTGTCCTTGAGGGACATGAACTTTCTTTGTTGTTTTCTTTTTAAATTTGTGTCAGTTTAGTTTAATATGTCATTGTTCTGTAAAGCTTGATGATGTTTGATTGTTGTTTTTAATTTTAAAATTTGAATTGTTAAGATATGTGTGTAATTATATATTAGTCTATGACTAAATAAAGGATTTATATATATATATATATATATATATATATATATATATATATATATAACTATATATTGGGTTTTCTATTCCAAATAAGTAAGTTGACAACAACTTCGAGTATAACCGGAAGTGCCGCTATCTTGAAAATATTTTAAACGGGTTGCCCCCATCGACATTACTATACTGACAAATTTTCAAAATGTTTCTGTATATAGTTTTCCATATATAATCGAATTGGTTTTCGGTGGGGTACCCTGTATATAAATCAGTGATTGACCAAAAAATTATAATTAACCATTAATCAATTACCGGAAAATTATTAAACAGCAAATCGAAATTATCAATTACTCTATCAATTATTAATTTTGAAACAAAATTTTTCAATTGATGATGTAATTGGAGGTTTTTTCCTTAAATTATGAATTAATAAAGTAAATGGAGATTTTATTCCTAAAGTTATCAAATAATAAAGTAATTGGTCATTTTATTCCTGCAATAATCGATTAACCAAGTAATTTATAATTTCATATTTGAAATAAACAATAGACGAAGTAATTAATAATTTTAATCTGATACTGGTTAATTTTAACCAGTATCAGACTAGTTGAAAATTTTATTTTTCAAATTATTAAATTATTAATTGGTAATTTTTTCTGAATTAAATTTAAAAATAATTTAATGATATTTTTTCTAGATAATGCTGCATTATATAAAATTGAAACATAACTATGATTACACTTAGGCCAGGAAACGAAGCGATTTTTGGGAGGTAAAAATGACTCAAATACTGCCTGCGATCTGATTGCAGAAATGGATAGGGGAAGGTAGTAGAAAGAACGTCTGATCTCGTGTGTCAGCAAATTTTGGTTGGAACATTGTTTTTTTTTAACAAATAGGTCGAAAAATTATTTTTCTACGTTTTTTTGGATTTAACGGAAAATCTAAGGGATTTAGAGAAAAGATTTCCAGAAATGAACTGTACGTCTTGAAAATATCTTCAAAATGAGTTTTTGTTTGTCCAGATCGGTCTGTAAACAAAAAAGTTATTGCAAATTAAACATTAAAAATAGCTTATTTTTCAATTGTAAATAACTTTCTTAATATTTATTGAATTGTTTTCAACTTTTACCAGAATATGAGTTTTAAAGTGCTTAAAAAGTGTGCGGAAGTTTGGCGCTATCGGTCCAATAGTTTTTGTAAAATTACAATTGTTTATTAGAAAAACGAAAAAAAAGTGACTATTTTTGATTGGCTGTATCGTCGTCTAGGAAACTGTTACAGAGTTCTGTCGGTGCTCATTCTCTTCGTAAAGACTTAAGCTATCCTGTAGTTAAAAAAAAGTGGGTATTTTTCATATTTTGATTATGCAAAATCGTCACGAAGTTATGGGTAGTTTTTCGCTTATAAATAAATAAATTAAAAATCGCATTTTTTGCCCGATTTGTTAATGAAGCATTTCATTGGAAAGCTGGTAAAAAAACACGAATTTGGAAAAAAAGTCTCTACAACCAATAGGAGCCGAGTTAACAATTTTTTTTTTCAAAAAATCACATAGCGATTGTTTATTTATATTAAGAGCTGAATTTTTTACAGTTCATTGATAAGAGCCTAAAGTATATGAAATAATTTAATTGAGGTTAATTTATACACAATCAACCCTTCAGGAGATTGCTTAACTGAGGGTACGTGCTGGACGCCAGATAAGGTAAGTTGGAGGGGGTAACCGAATCTCACCGAGTACAAAGTGAGAGCGCGTCTTCAAATCGGCGCGCGCTTAAAAAATTAGCAATATCTCCGCTTCTAAATAACGTAGAGCTTTCATTCTTTGATTTTTTTGGCGTAGCTTATCAAAAAAATAATATTGGGTACATGTTCAACCTTTTCGGAACACCCCCCCCCCTCCCGAAAATTGAATTTTTTACATTTAAAAATTTTTACACGTTTTACATGTTTTCTCGTTGAAACCAATTACATACCTTATTTTGTATATTTACTTTTATGGACAATTATATTCGGCCCCCCCTACCCCCCAAAAATTACATTTTTCAAGATTTCGCATTTTTGCTTTTATTACATATGTATGAAATAATATATATATATATATATATATATATATATATATATATATATATATATATATATATTGTTCCGGACGCCCGGTCTTCAAACAAACTACAGACACTGTATTATTTTAATAACTTTTTATTGTTAACCTTACTTTTGACACTTGTCAAATTAATTCAACTTGCGTCGACAAACTCTCAAAATATACCGACTAAGAAAGCAGATCTGGACCCTTTATATACCCTTTTGATCGATGCCGGAAGATTCCCTAATTCTCTAGAAGGATTTCTACACTACATGGGGTAATCAAAATAAGAAAAAGGAATAATCCCGCGATTTCTAGATCTCCTATCATAGGCGTTCCATATTAAAAATAAGGAAATAGAATTGTCTAAAAAGTTCCAGACCTTCTTTCATAGTCGTCTCCTGAGGAAATTACCAAAGGTAAAATTAGTTAAATAAATTATAAACTTGTAGACAATATACCTAAAACCCTATGAGGTGCAAACTCAAACTAATGCTATGAAATATAAAATGCAACAAAGTTCGTTACATTAGAAAATATACCTAAAACCCTAGAAACTACGATCACAAACTAATTTTAGGAAATGTACAACGCTGTAAAGTTTGAAACAATATGTATATATATATATATATATATATATATATATATATATATATATATATATATATATATATATATATATATATATAATAAGGTATGTAATCGTTTTCAATGAAAAAACATGTAAAACGAGTAAAAAGAAATTTAAATTTAAAAAATGCAATCTTCGAGGGGGGGGGGTGAGGGTGGTCCGAGAAGGTTGAACATGTGCCCAATATTATTTTTTCGATGAGCTACCCCAAAAAAATCAAAGAATGAAAGCTCTACGTTGTTTAGAAGCGGAGATATTGTTAATTTTTCAAGCGCGCGCCGATTTGAAGACGCGCTCTCACTTTGTATTCGGTGAGATTTGGTTACCCCCTCCAATTTACCTTATCTGGCGTCCAACACGTACCCTCAGAGTAGCGATATCCTGAAGGTTGATTGTGTATAAATTAGCCTCAATTGAATGATCTCATATACTTTATCAATGAACTGTAAAAAATTCAGCTCTTAATATAAATAAACAATCGCTCTGTGATTTTTTGAAAAAAAAATTGCTGACTCGGCTCCTATTGATCGTAGGGACTTTTTTTTTCAAAATTCGTGTTTTTTTACCAGCTTTCCAATGATATGCTTCATTACCAAATCGGGCAAAAAATACGGTTGTTAATTAATTTATTTATAAGTGAAAAACTACCCATATCTTCATGACGATTTTGCATAAACAAAATATGAAAAATATCCACTTTTTTTACTACAGGATAGCATTACGAAGAAAATGAGCACAGACAGAACTCTATAGCAGTTTCCTAGACGACGGTACAGTCAATCAAAAATTGTCACTTTTTTGTTTTTCTAATAAACAATTGCAATTTTAGAAAAACTATTGGACCGATAGCGCCCAACTTCCGCATACTTTTTAAGCACTTTAAAACTCACATTCTGGAAAAAGTTGAAAACAATTCAATAAATATTAAGAAAGTTATTAACAATTGAAAAATAAGCCATTTTTAATGTTTAATTTGTTTACAGACCGATTTGGACAAACAAAAACTCATTTTGAAGATATTTTCAAGACGTACAATTCGTCTGTGGAACATTTTCTCTAAATCCCTTAAATTTTTCGTAAAATCCAAAAAAACCGGGAAAAATCATTTTTCGACCTATTTGTTAAAAAAAATAATGTTCCAACCGAAATTTGTTGAAACACGAGATGAGACGTCATTTCTATTACCTTTTCCTACCCATTTCAGCAATCAGATCGCAGACAGTATTTGAATTTTTTTTAATACTCCATTTCCTGGGCTAACTGGACAATGGCAAAAATGTATCTTAAATAAAATTGACTAAATAAATTTTACCATTTTTGGTGTGGTAAAACCGAAACTAAACTTATCTTTTTAATGTTAGTTCAAGTTTTAGAGATACATGATATCATATCCCCCTATATATTAACAATGTAACCTCAAGAATGCACGTGGCATATTGATATTGATATTAAAAAACTAGTTCTTAAAAATTGCAACTAAGTTTTTAATTCCAATGTCATTTTTGTATTCAACGTCCAAAAATTACGAAAAATACACTTTTCATACAAGATAAAACAAATAAACAAAAATTTGTTGTGTAGTGTTATTTATGGTGCTTGAGCAAATTATGATTATTATTCACTTTCAGTAAAAAACAAAATATGTACGAAAACCATATTTATATTATGAATTGCGTCAAGAACAAAATGAGCTTAGCTTGAACTGGGATGTTCTAATCAAAAATTGTGAAAAATCAATAAATTATTATAAAAAAATTTATATCGACATTTGGTCAAAATTTTTCCAGTCCGGTTTTCACTTATTTTCTGGGCTTTCGACCATTTTGAATCCCATTGAGGAGACTAAAGTGTACCATCAGGGACAGAAGCAATATCATTTTATTTTTATTCAATTATTATTCGTCTTAGCCTGAACAAAAATGTTTTAGCGATATAAAATATGTTCTCGTTACAATGTTTCCCGTAGAATTAAGTGTCTTGCAGAATTTTAATATGATTAGAAAAGTAGCCTTTGTTAATTGTAGCCAGTGATAATTGATATTTACAGACTGTTGGATAGTTCCTAAGAGCAATAGTAATCGTCTTTAGAAAAAAGTAAAAATATTGGTATGAATCAAAAAAAAAGAAATATTAAGAAAAGTTAAGACTAAAAAAAATGAATAAAATGGCAGAATATTGTGTGTTGAACGCTTCAGAAATTTAGGGCAAATGCAACTTTCAATTCTACCCTATATAACATCAAATCCAATTCAATTTTTTGCAAATTCAATATAAGATAATTAAAATCGGCACAAAACCTAAAAGTTATTTGACGATTAAATTTGAACAAAATATTGTTTGTGTTTTTTTGTTGAGAATCGTATTTCAGAAAGTGATTTTTGTAATAATTTGGATAATTTAAATTTATTTACCCAGTCAGATTTATAATTATTACTTTATACTTGAAATCGGATGCATTTTTAAAGGATTTAACACGATAATTATGGAAAAGCAGTTTATCAAACTAAATTTCTGGTATTACGTAGTTGTTCATAAGTTGTTGCTAGTAATTAGCTTAGTTCACGAAATAGACGTTGACAGTGGAATATTAATTTAGAATAATTATTAGGGTAAAATGTGAATGAGATTAAGAACATGTTTTCTTTTTTTAGTCAGAAAAACGTTATAGCAATCTGGTTTTTGTTTTGATAAATCAGTTATTGTTTTGTTATTTGGAATAGAGCTAGATATTCTCCAAATATCTCAAAAGCTATTAAACTTAAGATATCCTTCGTATTTCTACTTAGAAAACAAGCAGATTTAATAAGAAAACTTATTGAATGGTGACCAACTCTGACTTAAAAGCCAAAATTTCTCCAAAACTATTTAATTAACTTCTTAGAAATTATTTTGTAGTAAAATACGAATAATATTCGATTTCTTTGCGAGCTGATCTTTATCACAACATATGAGTAAACTTTGGTACAATTTAGATGCCAGTTACAGATTGTAAAATATCTTTAATTCTATAATGGAAACGTTGGAGACAAACTGTAGTTTCTTGCGAAAAAGTTTATTAATAAATTTATGTCTAGATATCAGAATTTTGACCATCGGAATGTTATCACAGTTTAAAAAAAATCCTTTTAATAAAACATATTTTGCGAAGAGCAATGTAAAGGTATTTCAGACCATCTAGAGTCTAATAGTTATATAAATATTAGTTTAGCAATAAATTGACATGTTCTACTCACCGTAAATAGTTTAATAACTGAAGATTTACTATTTGAATTCGTTATTTTAGATTTTATGAAGTGTTTTGCAACAAAAATGAGCTTTGTGAGCTTTTAAATTTGTCGCCGCGGGAATTAGAGAGATTATTTCGTATACAGAAAATATGCAACGAGGAATAAAACCCAAATTAAATATAAAAGACTTCCTTATATAAAAATTGATAATTATTTTAGGACCTGCAAACGTCATTTTTACATACATACATATATCTATATATATATATATATATATATATATATATATATATATATATATATATATATATATATATATATATATATATATATATTTGTGAATGTGAATGAGATTAAGAATATAAGAATAAGAAGAATATATATATATATATATATATATATATATATATATATATATATATATATATATATATACGGCGAATTTTTGCAACTTAATGTCGCTTCTTGCATCCCAGACGCCATCGTTTCCTTTCGTTGTATTCCCCTTCGTGGAGTCCTCTCCTTTCCATTTAAGTGCAAATATTTGAAATCCATTTTTTTCGTGGCCTTCCTCGTTTATTTCTCTGTGCTGGTGTCCAGTTCCAAACCTTTAATGGTATCCTTTCTTCGCTCATTCGTTGCCGATGTCCATACCATTTTAATTGCTTTTCAGTTATATTGTCCATTGTGATACTCGCCCCGTATCTATATCTAAAATCTTTCAGGTTGACCAATACAGGGCGATACACAAAGTATATCACACGTGGGTTTACTTATTCTCGAAAGGGAGTTCTTATATTATATTATATTTCCTCTATTGTAGGTTTTCCAGAAATAACCTTGCCGGTTGACACATCTTTTTTACTTTATTTTCTAAGTACCTTGTTGAAACTGGATATTTCACTTACCCTCTTGTTTTCTCTAACGACGACACTGCTGCTCTCAATAATAGCTATTCTTTGGTTATTAATTATTTTTATAACTTTTAGGTATTTCCCTAACAGGCTGCGATTATACTACCGTATAATCATTTAAACACTTCTTTTCCGTAGTATATTAAATGATTTATTTAAATCATATGAAATTCAAGATAAATTATCAAATTATTTCATTGATTTTTATTACAATTGTTTTGGAACTAAAAATATGGAACCACCTTATTAACATTTAAAATAAAAATTAAAAAAAAAAATTAAAATTCAAAATTATGAAAGTTGAAACTAAAATATTGAACCTTCATACAAATACTTTAAGTTTAAAATATTAATAAATTGTAAATTTTCGGCGATAATTTGGGTTTAAAATTAGAGATGTAACAAAACATTTTAACAAAATGTTTATCATATCAAAATTTTAATTAGTGTAAAAATTTCAAATTCTTTCTAAAAATTCATATTCGCAGAACTTACTTCTAAATAAGACAAATTAGATAATAAAATAAGATAAAATAGTAAGATACATTTTTCCACTTAAAACGCGCTAAGTTCTGGCTCGCCGATAGCCACGGTTTTAAAATCGCGGTGCCTTTTCACGACTTTTCTCTTCTTTTTCACTAACATTTTAACTTACTAACTTTCCACGGTAACTAATTTCTATGACTAATTATTCACTAATTATATACTAATATCTCTCTTTTTCTTGATCTGCTGCATATATAAATCTTCAGTCCCACCTAACATGTTTTCCCTCTACAACTAAAATTCTTACTCAACTCTCATAACTATCCAATACATGTGTTCTATTACAGCTTTACATAAGGATGATAATTGCGTACTTTCTCCCCCGTCCAGGGTACCTATTCTCGTTCTTGATGGAAAGTGGGCGGGGTTATCACGAAAAAGTATGAAACCGTATTCTGGGTAGCTTTTCTCGTTCTCGAGAGAACGATTATCTTGATGGAAAGTGGCCGTTGTTCTCACGAAAAAGTAAGAAACCGTATTTTGAATACGTTTTCGTATTTTTTCGTGAGAACCACGCCCACTTTTCATCAAGATGATCGTTCTCTCAAGAACGAGAATAGGTACCCAGAATATGACGTGATCTTGAAGTTTGCGAGTATCAAAATTTTTATGTTTTTGTTTCGTAGTAAACTATACTTTTGTTATCAAATAAAGAATAAATTTTACATTACTTATAACATTAAACATGAGTCATATTAACTCAGATTTCATTAATTCTACTATAGAGTGTGATTAGTCAAAGTGGGTCATTACGCAACTGACTTATTTGAGATGTATTTAAGGTTCATTTTCCTATATCAGTTTCTGACCAATGTATTGGTTTTACCTTTTTCTGGAAGGAGATCGTATCTGCACAGAATTTAGAATTTTGCTGTTTTATTAGTTTATTTTAAACTAATAAATATCCAGTGTTAAACTGTGATAGGTAAATATTTTATTTTATTTTCCACAAATTGTTGTAAAATAATTTTTTGAAGCATGTTACCTTGTTTTATATTGACTCTTTTTAAATACTTTTTCATAAATATTTTTTTCTAAACATTTGTACAGATGAAACTTTAAAATTTTCTTTAAATATTTATTATTTTTTTTTCTTTTTATAAATTTTATTTAAATTTTCCAGATTTATAGAAATACGACAAAATAACAATTTTTGACTTTGATTTAAATTGAAGATATTATTTTTTTCTTTATTGAAAAGAACAATTTTAGACTTTATTTACTTAATTGAAAATTAGTGGTATTATTTTTATTTTTTAAGAAATATTAAGACTTTATTTATTTAATTTTAAATTAAATTTATTACTTTTTGATTTTATTTTAAAAATATTTAGACTGCATTTTTTTATTTATTTACTTATTTGTTTTTAACTCCATAAAATTCTACAGAACTATTAATAATGCCAATACTCCCTTAAAAAATATAGAAAATAATTGTCGGTGTTTACACAAAAATGATAGTTCACCACACCATTATCGTATTTTTTACTTCGATTCTTTCTCTGATGGTCTCGTTTATACATCTTCTCCAGTACATCATTTCAGTAGAAAGAAGTTTTTGAGACATATTTTTATCTGTGACCCACACTTCTGACCCATACGTCAGTACTGGCTGAATCAAAGCCTGATATATCCTTCTTTTTGTTTTGTTTTTTAAGTTCTTACTCCACAAGATTGGATATAGTGTCTTAATCATATTTTTTCCTTTTCCTATTTTCTTTATTATAGCTTTATTATTTTTTCCGTCTTTATTGTAACTCCTAGGTATTCATATTGTCTAACGTTTTTTATTACTCCACTTTTTGTTTCGATATCTTGTCCTATACCTTCTATAGTCATGTATTGTGTCTTTTGTATGTTTATCTCTAAATCCCATTTAGTGAATTCTTGTGAGTTTATTTATCATGTAAGTCATGTCTTGCTGGTCTTCCGCAAGAACTACCTGATCATCTGCAAAAAGTATTGTATACAAGTGAGTGTCTTCTATCCATATCCCCATTGGGCTACATTTTCTTATCCACTGTTTTAAAGCGCTGCAAAGATATATTTTAAACAGGGGAGAGAGGCAGGAGCCCTGTTTAATCCCTTTTGTTTGTGAGGAAGCCTCAGAAGTTTGATTTCCGACCATTACAACGGCTTGGTTTTATCTATACAGTGTTTTTACGGCGTATATATATATATATATATATATATATATATATATATATAAACTATTTATGCCTGCTTTTTTCATTGCAATCCATAATTTCTGCAAAAGGACGGAGTCAAATGCCTTACGAAGATCTATAAAAGTAGCATAAAGTGCCATTCCTTTTGCTAGTCGTCTTTCTGCCAGTTGTTTTATTGTAAATATATTGTCCATGCAGGATCGCTCAGGTCGAAATCTACTTTGTTCTTCCATTTTCGTGGCTTCCTCTTCTATTCGGGCTGTTAGGACTGGATGGACAATGTAATACCTCTATAATTACTGCAGTCGCTCCTATTTCCCTTTTTATATATGGAATTTTTATAAGAGCTTTTCCAATCTCTTGGAATCGTTTCCCCTTCTAGTTATTTGACGATTAAATTTGAACAAAATATTGTTTGTCTGTGTTTTTTTGTTGGGAATCGTATTTCAGAAAGTGATTTTTGTAATAATTTGGATAATTTAAATTTATTTACCCAGTCAGATTTATAATTATTATTTTATACTTGAAATCGGATGCATTTTTAAAGGATTTAACACGATAATTATGGAAAAGCAGTTTACCAAACTAAACTTCTGGTATTACGTAGTTGTTCATAAGTTGTTGCTAGTAATTAGGTTAGTTCACGAAATAGACGTTGACAGTGGAATATTAATTTAGAATAATTATTAGGGTAAAATGTGAATGAGATTAAGAACATGTTTTTTTTTAGTCAGAAAAACGTTATAGCAATCTGGTTTTTGTTTTAATAAATCAATTATTGTTTTATCATTTGGAATAGAGCTAAATATTCTCCAAATATCTCAAAAACTATTAAATTTAAGATATCCTTCGTTTTTCTACTAAGAAAACAAGCAGATTTGATAAGAAAACTTATTGAATGGTGACCAACACTGGCTTAAAAGCCAAAATTTCTCCAAAACTATTTAATTAACTTCTTAGAAATTATTTTGTAGTAAAATACGAATAATATTCGATTTCTTTGCGAGCTGATCTTTATCACAGCATATGAGTAAACTTTGGTACAATTTAGATGCCAGTTACAGATTGTAAAATATCTATAATTCTTTAATGGAAACGTTGGAGACAAACTGTAATCTCTTGCGAACAAGTTTATTAATAAATTTGTGTCTTGATATCAGAATTTTGACCATCGGAATGTTATCACAGTTAAAAAAAATCCTTTTAATAAAATATATTTTGCGAAGAGCAATGTAAAGGGCTTTCAGACCATCTAGGGTCTAATAGTTATATAAATATTAGTTTAGTAATAAATTAACATGTGCTACTCACCGTAAATAGTTTAATAACTGAAGATTTACTATTTTTTTTATTATTATTTTAGGTTTTATGAAGCGTTTTGCAACAAAAATGAGCTTTGTGCGCTTTTGAATTTGACGCCGCTGTAATTAGAGAGATTATTTCGTATACAGAAATTATGCAAAAAGTAAGGCCTTTTTCAACAAGAAATAAAACCCAAATTCAATAAAAAAGGCTTCCTTCCGATATCTTGTCCTATGCCTTCTATAGTCATGCATTGTGTCTTTTGTATGTTTATCTCTAAACCCCATTTAGTGAATTCTTATGAGTTAATTTATCCTGTAAGTCATGTTTTGCTAGTCTTCCGCAAGAACTACCTGATCATCTGCAAAAAGGATTGTATACAAGTCAGTCTCCTCTATCCATATCAGGTGCGGATCCATAGAGGGGGGGGGGGCGGTTCTCGATTTTGCTTCTCTCTCTCTTCGCGTCGGAAGGAGATTTATTTTATCACTAAGTATTTATGACATAGAATATTATATCGGTCATTTTATTATTAATTAAAAACATTTTTAGGATATTTGATGTTTCAGTTTATTTATTTCTTAAACCATCTGCAAAATTACAATTAAACACTAAGAAGGGATTCAAATATAATTAATTTTTGATATATTACAGAAAATTTAAATAATAAATTGTGTTTACGCTGGTAAACATTACGTATCTAATTCGTAATCAAAGCCAGTGAAGCTATCTTCGCTCAAATTAATTATAATTGGTTCCTCTATTTCGCCGATCATGAGATCGAGTTTCCACATCTTCTTTTATTCTTTTATTATATGGATTTTTCCCAATTTTCAACAGCAACTTTATTCAAAAATCTTTCAAAAGTTCAGTTAAATTGCTAATTTCGTAAGTTGTGTTATTTCTAGCAACTCTTCCTTTTACTTGTGAGAGATATTTTCTTCTCCAACGGACATTTTCCGGACGATCTATAAGAATAGAATTCCGATCTGGTTTTTTCCAGCAAAAATTAAGTTCTCTGAGCAATTTCCAGAGCTCAGTTCTTTTAATTCCAGGTAAATCCCGATCTTCATTGATTTTAGTTAGAATTTTGTCGCTGGTTGGGATCTGCTTTTCATAATAAAATGTATGTACAACTCTTTTATTGCAGTTTACATCTCTTTTTACAACGAGGTTTTTTGTCTGCCTAGCCTATGATCGAATGCAGCCTGGAAGTACTAACAATTCCAGTCGTTTTTTTCTCCTTCAGTATTCGGTACATAGTAGATTTTCCAACTCCTGTCATATTGGAACACATCTCAACAGAGCTTTTAACATTATTATCTAGATATTGATATCTTAAGGCATCATAAACATTCATCATGATAAGTTTTTCGTTGAGGAAAAAATTCCCTGGTTTAACGATTGTGGAATAAATATAAATATAAATCACTAAGGACACACGGTAAGGTGTACTTTGCTCACAGTAAATTTATAAAAGCTTATATTTAAATATAATTAAATATAATTATATTTACGGCAGTCCTCAGTTACCTGCGGCACTGAAGCAGGTACATTGGAGGTTTCGATAACAGTTTTATTACTCTCTCTAGTTTTTGAATAGAGTATAAGAATGTGTATGCTTGCTATCGCTACTCCCTTTCCCAAGAGCTTTGAGTTGAGGAAAATAGAACTGATTCTGCCTTTTATATTAGGAATGTGTATGCCCCCCCCCCTTCCGTTGTCAACTTGTTTTTCTTGTGATAGTCACCTCCCAAAAGCTTTGAATTTAGGAAAATAGACCCGATTTTGCCTCTTATACTAAGATTGTGTACGCTGCTCGCATTCTCCCCGCCTATCTACTTATTTTTTCTTGTGATCGCCCCCCCCCCCTTCAAGAGCTTCAAATTCACAAAAATAGACCCGACCCTGCCTTTTACACTAGAAATGGAAATGTTGCTGGTGTCTCCCCTCCCCCAGTCGACAACTTGCTTTCGCTTGCCATACTGTATTTTTATGATATCACCTCCCAAAGAGAGAAGCTGGATCCGCCCCTGATCCATATCCCCCATGCGGCTACATTTTCTTATCCACTGTTTTAAATCGCTACAGAGATAAATTTTAAACAGGATTGAAAAGAGGCAAGAGCTCTGTTTAACCCCTTTTGTTTGTGAAAAAGCCATAGAAGTTTGATTTCCGACCTTAACAACCGCTTGATTTTCTCTATACAGTGCTTTGCAAAAGGATGGAGTCAAATGCCTTACGAAGATCTATAAAAGTAGCGTGAAGTGTCATTTCTCTTGCTAGTCGTTTATTGTAAATATATTGTCCACGCAAGATCGCCCAGGTCGAAATCCACTTTGTTCTTCCATTTTAGTGGATTCCTCTTTTATTCAGGCTATTAGGACTCTTTCGTATATCCCTTTTTATCAGTGAAATATTTATAAGAGCTCCTCCAATCTCTTGAAATCATTTCCCCTTCCAGGCACTTATTAAAAATTACACAATGCAGCTCATACGTTCTTGTGGTGGCGTGCTTACTTCACTCAGTAGGTAAATCCCCTGGTCCTGGTGCTTTTTTATTTTTCATTTTTTGTAATGCTGTTTTTATTTCTTCTAATTTAATAGTATCTACTCCGTTAACTCCTGTTTAATTGCGTGTCTAAATACTCTCCACGTTGTTCTTCCAGTAGATTATAGTAGATTTACCAGTGTTTTATCTTTATGGGATTTATTTTTGTTCTTTCGTTTGTGTTTCTTTTAAAACTGTTTATAGTTCGCTAAGCTTCTCTAAATCTAGATGCTCCAACCATTAATCTAATTTCAGCACATTTGATTGCCCATGTTTGTTTTTTGTTTTTTTTTAATTCCTTTTTTCACTATATATTTATATCGATTATAGTTTTTTCTGTATATATAAACCAAAAATGGATAATATACTTGCAGTTGGGTGTATAAAAATACAATTATATAAGAGAAACTTAGCTCTCAACCAACTGAAAAAAAAACCTTATACTATAAGTTGCTTAAAGGACTTACTTTTCCGATGCTGAAGTGCGCTAGCCTATTCTGTACTGACGAGAACTAACAAGTTCGAAACCGGTCTACAGATGGCGGTGCACTACCATAGGAAAGACTTCCACCCTTTCCTGGTATTCTTGCAATCTGAGATTGTGCTTTGTCTCTAACTGTGTTAGAACAGAGCACGTTTGTCCTTATAGTATAAGGTTTTTTTTTAGTTGGTTGAGAGCTAAGTTTCTCTTATATAGTTGTATAGTTTTTTCTGTTGTCATCGTCTTTTGTATTTAATCACTTAAGATAATAGATTTTTTTCTTCTACTAGTTGAGTTAAATCGTCTGTCCACCAAGATTTCTTGTGTTTCGTTCTATTTTTAACTTCAAGGGCTTCCAGTGCTGCTTCGTGAATTTTGTGTTTTAATATTTCGTACATTTCCCCTGCTGTGCCGTTAATTTCTTCGTTTAATTTTTGTGCTAAACGTAGTTGTAGAGGAAACTAATGGATTCATCTCTTAGGCTATCTGTGTTATATTGCTTTGTGGCTTCCCCCTTGTTATTTTGTTCTTGATACATGATATGTTTATTGTAACTTATTTCAACGGGTGCTTTTACCAGTAGGTAATCTGAACCACACTCAGCTCCTCTTCAAATTTTTCATAAAAACCTAAATATGCCAAAAACGCTTAGACTTAGTTATAGGATTAGACAAAATGTGCCTAAAATCTTGAATAGAATCTAAAAATGCAATAATGTACAGAGTGTTTCATTTAAAATAAGCAAGTTGACGCCTATTTCCGGTATAGCCGGAAGTGTTACCATCTTGAAAATATTTTATCCGGATTGCCCCCATCGATATTATCGTAATATCGAATTTTCAAAATTTTCCAATATATTGTTTTCTATATATAGTTCGAATTGTTTCCTGGTGGGACTCTCTATACAGAGTGATTCTCCGGGAAAACTATAATTAAGAAGAATCTGAAAATTTGACAGTATAGTAACGTGCATGGAGAACAGCTGGCTAAAATATTTTCAAGATGGCGCACGTCCAGTTATACCGGAAGTAGGTGTCAACTTGCTTATTTTAAATAGAACACCCCATATATTATTGCATTTTTGATTTCTACGTAAAATTATAGATGTATTTTATGTATAATGTTCTATACTTAAGTCTCACCGTTTTGGACATTTTTAAATTTTTATGTCAAAAATGACGTTTGCGGACCAAAACCTAACTATAAATTTTTCCTATAAGCAAGTTTTTATTATTTAATTTGGGTTAGTTTTCTTGTAGACGAAGATCGACTTTAGTAGTATTTATGATATTTTGAAAATTATTAGTACAGGGTGGTCAAAAAAGAAGAAGAATTATATTTAAAAAATCGTCACAAGTCAATTTTTTCAAATAGAAAGATATAATTATATAAAATTAAGCATTAAAAATAAGGATAACTTTGTATAAGGTTGTCTATTCCAAAAATTTATAATTTTCAAAATTCAACATTTTTTGATTGTAAAAATGATATATGGCTTTTAAGTTTTGTTATTAATTGGCTACGATTGCAAGGCGTGGTGAAAATAAAACAATCGAATCCTACAGAATTGTCACTATTTCTTGCCATTTGATATTCATTAATAATAATCATGCTGGGGCGATTAAATTACACGCACGAAGATTATTTAAACTTATTTTTTGTTTATGGAGGATGTGATAGAGTTATTTCAAGAACATGCGATACATTCGCGGTCCGATATCCGAAGAAACAGAAACCAACACTCCCAACTGTTAAAAAGATTATAAAAAACTTCAAGAACTTTGGATCTATAAAAATTAAAAGAAACAGAAATAAACCAGTTGCTAAGCAGGAATTCTTCATGGGTGGCTCTTCTTATCGACTAAGGATTAAGTTGTTCAAATGCTATTTTGACGCTCTACATGCAGTCTTCCATAGTGGTTAATGCGGTGTTGTATACTTTATTTTTGATTGTCCCCAAATAAAAAAGTACTGTTGGGTCGGGGGTCCGAGGCGGCCAAAGATGTGAGCCATTCTTGACTATCCATTGATCATAAAACAAGTTTTGCACATGATTTTTAACTAAATGACTATTATGTGGAGGCGCCCCATCATGTTGATAAAATATATTTCTATGATCAGTCAGCGGCAAATTATAGAAATAGTTTACTTCCAAATTTCTCAAGATGTCGAAGTAGTGCTCACCGATAAGTTGAAAAACGTATTTTGTATCTAGAAGTCTTCAAAAATGGCTTACTTACCATTCAGATTATCTTGGTAGAATTCTAGGGCGACGACACCGTCATTTCTTATAGCACTACACACGTTAAACTGCCAAGACTCTTAAAAATTTAATTCTCTAAATGGATGTACATTTGAGTCGTTTCAGTAGTGGGAGTTAAGTCGATTAAACAATCAATTTTTTTGTGAATTTGACTTCGTCCGATCTAATAATATTATCCAAAAAACCAGCATTTTCTTGTGGTCGAAGTAAAATAAATTGACAGAACTCTAGTCTTCCTAGAAAATCAGTTTGTACTATGGAATATACATAGTACAATGTTGTACTATGGAATATGCATAGGGATGAAAATTGTGTTTCCATAAAATCTTTAAAACTGATGTTTGAAATAATCCAGACTCTAATGCTACTTGCCTTATAGATATTGTCGGATATCCGGCAAAATATCCTAAAATTTAAGTTTCAATATTTTCATTATTAACAACTGGTTTATTTCAATTTCTTTTTGCTTTTATGGATCCAAAGTTCTTGAAGTTTTCTATAATTCTTTTAACAGTTGGTGGTGTTGGTTTCTGTTTCTGCGAATATCGGATTGCGAATGTATCGCATATTCTTGAAATAACTTTATCACATTTGCTACGTCACGGGAGAGAAAAAGAATTAAAATGAAAACGAATGAATGAAAATTAAATATTTAGTGCTTCTGTACAGGTGGTTATTTTTTTTTTAGTGTTGATCGCTCCTTCTTTTAGGGCAGTGCCTAGGCTAGCATGCCAGAGATTGGGGGGGGGGTTATATAAATTCAAAGCGCTACCTGTTTTAGGCCCGTCTGAAAGACGAAGAGATGATGTTATCGAAAACAGGAAACAACTAGATCCCAAAATAAAACACACCTATTCCAAAAACAATTAATATTTATATTTAACAATACAAAAAAGGATTTTGTTTTACAAACTATGTGAATTTTAATTTAATCTAAATAAATATGCGACTATTTGCTACCTGGATTAGAACAAAAAAGAAAACCAAGAAACAACGAACAACACTACTGCAAGTACGACGTCATCTGCGCCATACGCCAAGTCGGTTTAGATGTAGGTCAGGCCTTAATTTTCACTATTGGCTGAACTGAATAACCTTACTTTTTATGTAAAATTGTATTTTGCACTAATCATTTATCTAGTAGGCCGATTAAGTCTAAAATTATGTTTACTTAAGCCTAATTAAAAGTGTTGGACTATCAATATGTGAAGTGATGTCTTAAATTACCTAGTGTATACGTATACCTTCGGTTTACAAGGTATTTTAAATGAAATTAAAAATAAAGTGTCCTGTAATTGCTCCGATAAAGTCTTATTAGTTCCCAATCACAGGGGAAAAATGAAAGTATACATTAAAACCGGTAATTTCACTGTTTATTGCGAAGTTCTAATTCCTGAAAGGCACTTTTGTCATTAAATCCAAACACTTTCGGTAAGCTGAATAGCCGATGGCCTCTATGGAGCAGTGGTGTGTAATATGCCGGCTCTGGCATGCAAATCTAATTTTAGGCAGGAAGGCTAAGTCCAGTATATTAAAAACTGTTTGTGGCATATACCTGATTGTCTTTAAAGGTGCACCAAGTAGTCACAACGATAGTGTGTTAGCTTTTTAGGTGAGATCACCTTCACTAGGATTTACTTAACGCACACGCATACAATAATAACTTTAATTTTCCTCGATATCTGGCAAATGACGCCTTAACACTCTAAACTATGGTTTTTGCTACACACAGGAATAAAATTAGTATTGTATTTTTCGGAAATCAGCAGAAAAACTCTGCTTTCTGGGTTTTTGCCAGTTTTCACAACAAAGGTTTGACCCAGGCTCTCTACTGACGCTTTTTTGAAAATCTCAAAAGAGCCAAGAAAAAAACAAAAGATTAACTAACTACACCCTTGATGAAAGTGGCAAAAGTGGAGTGTTTGATACATTTCTAGGCACACTTGATCTTTTTTTTTCTTTTCACAAAACCGGTTTTTGATATGACAGTGACAAAAACTTTTAGCTTTTATTTTATATATGTTAAAGAGACTACTTGATATAAATAAGAGTCGAATTTATGGTGTGATTGTGGGTATTTTAGTAAAATTATTAATAGTTTTGTTCATGAAATAACAAAGCTGTAACACATTCTCCATAAATCATAAATAAATTTAAATGATCTTTGTTCGTGTAATTTAATCGCCCCGGCATGATTATTATTGATGAATGTCAATTGGCAAGATATAGTGACAATTCTGTAGGGTTCGATTGTTTTATTTTTGCCAAGCCTCACCGTCATGGCCAACTAATAACAAAACTTAAATGCCGTGTAGCATTTTTACAATAGAAAAATGTAAAATTGCCAATATTTTGAAAACCATAAATTTTTGGAATAAACAATCTTATACAAAATTGTCCTTATTTTTAATGCTTAATTTGGAAAAATTATAAAAATAGGTGTTTTCTGTTTGAAAAAATTGATTTTTGACGATTTTTTAAATATAATTTTTATTCTTTTTTGACCACTCTGTACTAATAATTTTCAAAATATCATAAAAAAAACTACTAAACTCGATCTTTGTCTACAAGAAAACTAACCCAAGTTAAATAATAAACACTTTCTTATAGGAAAAATTTATAGGTAAGTTTTGGTCCGCAAATGTCATTTTTGACAAAAAAATTAAAATATATCCAAAACGGGAGACTTAAGTATAGAACATTCATGAGATATGTCTAGAATTTTACGAAGAAATCAAAAGTGTAATAATATATAAGGTGTTCTATTTAAAATAAGCAAATTGACATCTACTTCCGGTATAACCGGAAGTGCCGCCATGTTAAAAACATTTTAGCCGGCTGTCCCCCATGTACGTTAATATACTATCAAATTTTCAGATTCTTTCTAATTATAGTTTTCCCACAATCGATCGATAAATTTCGCGGAGAATCACCCTGTATGCAAACTACGATAAGAAAGCAAATACAAAAAAAAAATATACAATATTTTTTAATCTTTTTATGCGAATCGCATTTTGTTAGGTATGAGCTTGGTTTCAAAATTTCAACTTTATTTAACAATTTATAGTGTTAAGTCGATTAAACTTTTTATAATTTTTTTTTTTTAATTTACTGAGCAATTTTCATCGTTGTTTAATTTTGGTAAATTTGTTACTAAAAATACCATTCCCTACTAAAATTCATACACTCAAAAATTGCTTGGAATTTTAGCAATTTCAATTTACCAACAATCCTCTTTTTGGCACTAACTGAAACTTGATAACACTGCTGCGGATGCGGGAAATTTATCTGCAAATATTAAAATTTTATCAGAAAATAAAGCCATAAAAATCTGAAAAAATAATCAAACTTTGTTGGTATCCATAACTTTATGTTCTAATTTTCTGCTTCATGAATAATGATATGAGTTTATGTCCCGAAGGTATTAACCAATAAGCTTACATTCCTGCAGCCACAGCAGCAGATGGTGGTAAATTATTGGTTTATAGATAAAGTTGTAGATGTAACAAAGAGAAAATAAAAGAGACATAATGTTTTGCGGCAAAAATATAAATTATTATATACAAGCTGTGTTTATTCCCATATCTAATAAATTTTAATCAGCAATAGCTGTGTGAATGTGAATGTACATGTGCTTAAATTGCGTTATTTGGTCTAAAATGACTGAGTGTCTCTAAAAGTCTGTGCAAAATACTAATACGGGATGTCCCATTTTCGACACTTTTAGGGGGTATCGGAGTTGTTATCAAAGATAGAGTGTTGCGGTTTTCACTTCAGTGTCCTTCTTTTTAACGAAACGAACGATTCCGGTGTCAAATTTATCATGGTTCTCTTAATTTTTAATCTACAGGGTGATTTTGAAAATCTTCATTTTTTAGGCACATCTCGTATTTCTCTTATGCGTTAATTTATCCAAAAGATATAAACTCATTTTTATAAAGTTTTTTACGTAGAGTTCAGTAGCGCAGTCAGTTTTTTTCTAAATAGTTAAGTTTTTGAGATATTACAGAAACTTACGATTTTTTAAATAGGACACCCTGTATATTATTTTAGATGTTGATTAATTAATATCATATTGCTGTACGAGGAAGAAAGTGGTACTGGTGTCTTTTTAAGGTGCTTATAAATATGGCGAGACGAGCGCGTGACGAGCTTGCAACGAACTGATCTTTGTCGGTTCGAACCCTTTTTCGACGCCCGGCGCCAAAAGAGATTTCTAGCATCTGGACGGTGTTAACCAATGAAAGGTAAAGAAAAAAAAATATTTAAGTTTTGATTATATTCTTTATATTCCGAAATGACATTTAGTTAATTTTTTCTTATTTTCCAAATATTTAATAATGAATCCCGCAATTAGCTTATATGAGGTTCAACATAACTATGGTGCCGGGACATTAGAAATAAATCTAATTTTTTAAGTGATTTTATTTACATATTATTTCCTATATTTATAAATAAAGAAGATACCTTTTTGTTGTACTTTTACAAGATCTATTGATAAATCTTGGAAATCAGCCTTTACACGAGTTTATGTTTTCCCGTTCACTGGCCAATATTACAATACCTCATGCTGTCAAATTGGCTGAAACTTTTTTATTATCATATTTTCCTTATATGATTATATCCCGAAATAAATAAGAGGTAGTTTTTCTTATTTTCGAAATATTACTTAATTAATCTCGAAATTATCGGTTTTGAGTTTGTAACCCTGAGCGGATAAGGAAAATTAGGAATTATTTACGGCAAGATGAACATACGTACAAAAAATTAACGAAATATTTTTAAAAAATGGTTAATGGGTTAAATGAGATCACTGTACCGATTTAAAATTTCACAAAAAATCAAACTCACACACAAAAAATAGTTTGCTCAAAGCAAATATACTCATTTTGAGAAAATCTGAGCTTTATATATACGCAAGTAAATATATTTTCTAACCTAAAACATATTTTCTTCCATTTGAAAATTAGAGCTACTCAACTGAATATAATATTCATCATTCGGAAATTAGACATTCTCGAATTGAATATTCTGTCTCTTTCATACAAAAGTTATTTTATTCCAACGGAGATTATATTAAATTATGCGCCATCACAGATTAAGATTACATAGTTCAAAATTTAACATTTTGGTACTTAAAGGGAATTTACAATTCTAGTTATTTTCATATTTATCGATCTCAAAGTAAATAATTTGATAAATTATATGGGTGAAAATTAAATAACCATTGAAAAATAAAAAGTTATTGTAACGAATATATATCATTTTATGCTTATATTACATATTCTAAAATCAAACGAAACGAAACTTGGAATAAATATAATCACATTTAATTTGATTTAAATTATATAAAAACTAGCGACCCGCCCCGGCTTCGCACGGGTGCAATCATGGACGTCTGGACATGGAATGTTTACAAAAACAAAACGCCACGAATCGGTCACAAGCAGTAGTAATTTGCCAACTGTTTTGGAAAAAAATAAGGGAAAACAATATAATTTGTTAATACCCAATTTTTATGAAAAAAAAAATATTATTATGATAATATATTTCATATAATATTTATAAACAATTTATTGCTACAATAGTAAACTAATATCTTTAAAATAGTATGCTTTATAATGCGTCAGTTTAACTCCCAGAAAATTCAAGATTTCTAAGTAGTGTGATAAACTATGAAATCTGGCAACCTCGCAAATTTCTTTTACGCTATCCTACGATTAAGGTTGAATCCGGTCCATTCATAAAAATTTTGGCATATGACATTTTTGTGGTTGAGGTTGTGTGTCTTGGATCGTTTTTTAATTTTTTGTGATTCCAAAAGGGTTTTTGTAAGTGACTAATTATTCATTAGTGACAAAATGGTCAATCCTTGCCAAGTTTGCCGAGAATTGGATTATTTATTTCCAAATTTAACTTTTCACAGGTAGGTTAGGTTAAGTTTGGTATCATAGGCGGGTAACTTGGGATTTTAGATTTTGTTATCAGTGATTTTTTATAGGTTTCCCAGTGATTCTAACCGCCGAGACCTTTGGATTAATATATTAGGACTACAAGATAAAATCTTGCCCAAGTCACTTCGTATCGGTAGTGAACATTTTGGCCCAAACGATTTCTATTATCGATTTGATAGTGTTCGTGTTTTAAAGTGAGATCAACATAATAGAAACCCACCATTTTCTATTATTTTTCATTAACATTTCCCTTGTAATATTACACCAAATAGTACCGCTTTTCCTATCTTTTTACAATTTTTTCCTTAATTTTTGTTTTCCCTATTACTTGTAAAAGTGTAAAATTTTCATTTACCCAAGATATTACAAAATCTGCAAAAAAAAACTCATAAACGTTATAAATAAATATATGACTTGCATAATAACTGTCATGTGTGAAAAGTCCAGAAATGAAACTTCAATTTCTGCAATTTTTATTTATTTTTATTCGATGTCCGATAGTTACATAGTCTCAGATTTGCTTTACACAAATTAGATAGTCAGTAAGTAAGGAAAAAAGTATATTTTATTGTACGTTATTCTATTTTATATATATATATATATATATATATATATATATATATATATATATATATATATCTAATTGTAATATGACCAACAAGTAATATATTTAATAATAGCATATACTTATTTTTATCCCACACATTTCCTTATCGGTATATTTTGTTATAAATATTTTAGGATACTAGAAACAGTGAAAATCAAGAAATACACTAATCATATTAAAATAAATAATTTCCGTTAGAAACACATGACAGATTGTCGATTCGAGATATTAAAAATTTTCAATAATAGTACTGCCAAAACTTAATGGGCAAACAAATTTAATAGTTATTTTTATTAATTTGTTTTATTGTATTTCTTTATATACCAATTTGTTATGATTGGAGTTTGGGGACTGTTCAGTAAAACAGGTTTAACTGTAACAAGTCTTTCAGATTAATACCTAAATTGAGACAGTCTATCATATATATTCCAAATCATAATTGAAATTATATACAAATATTAACAGGTTATTTCTTGAAAATGAAGTTGTAAATACTCTATTTTCTCCTGAACACATACACCGTCGAATATATATTTTTTAAATATTTCCATTTTTAATTTGCTTCATTTATTAACTTACAAAAAATATCTTCATTTTCTCGTTTTAGGAATTTTGTACAAGTGATATTATTTTTACAAATAATTGGTATACTAACCAAACGTCAAAGTAGTCATTTGCATACCGCGACGTCGTTACATTTATTCAATATTGCACTTCAATATTTGAGACATTAGAACTTTGGTAAGACTACTTTTTTACGATGTTCATGGCTGACGTTAAATTTCATATGCGAATGTCTGTACGGCATAGACACGTTGTTAGGAATAATAAAAATAGACAGCGAGTCCATACAATTTAGAAAAAAAATTTCAATCACAGTAATGTTCAAGAAACAAAGTTTTTGTCGGTTTTAGAATTGTGGGCATTAATTAGCCACTTAACTAAAATCCGGCAAAATATTACGCAATTTTTTACTTTGGACTTGGATAATTCTTACATGGTACTCTGTTTTAAATAATAACTAGTGCCTTGGATAAAAAAAAGTTTATTTCAAGTCATTAATGTGGTAAAAGATAAATGATATGAATATTACGATTATTTGTATATTGAACACTGACTTATGTTCAAGTACAACAACTTCCGTATCACGACATATTGATAGAGTAATTAACTATTTCTTATGAAAAAATATTTATTTCAATTCTGCAAATAAAAGCATCATAGAATGTTAATTGATATTTTTATTCGTTTTAAAATTGTTACGCCGCTGGCGTATGATAGATTGTGAGCTATGACACCCCTCTAACTCCTGGCCTATAAACATGTTGGCGCTTATAAATTTCATATTCATGAATGACTAGCCTGGTCCATTCTCTACTATGTCTATGGGTGCAATGCTGATACTAAATACACTACAGAAAAACTGTGACTATTTATTTTATTTTTACAACAATTATTACATCGGCCTCCGACGCGCTATTTATAGGCACGCTGCCGCCGCCCCGGTCGGCCAGTACCGCCGCAAGCGCTACTTCCCGCAATTTTAAATCTGTAATATCTTCGAAAATATTCATTTAAATCTTGTGCTGTAAAGGACCATATAGATCTATATTAAATCAACAATGTATTTAAGCTATTTAATTGGATAAGGATTAATGCTGTATTGGTTAAAATCGCTTCAAAATTTGCCATTATTTGTCGTAAAAAGTAAATGACAAAAAAATGTTATTGTGGGATATCCATGAGAGATAGACATATACCATCGCGGAGTTTTCTGTAGACCTTTTCAATGTGTACAAATAATTAGTACAATATTTTGATAAATCTCGTAGGGTTCAGCCTGCGTTTGCAATGTAAGCGGAAAAAAATATGATAATTAACGACATCACATTAGAAACCTCAAAAATAACAGTATTTCTCCACTATTTAATGGATGTTATTATACACATAAACCTTTCTCTTGAATCACTCTATCTATTGAAAAAAACCGCATCAAAATCCGGTGCGTAGTTTTAAAGATTTAAGCATACAAAGGGACATAGGGACAGAGAAAGCGACTTTGTTTTATACTATGTAGTGATGTGTGGTCTAAAAATAAAAAATAACTTCTCTAAAAAAAATCACAAAAAAGTTAAGTTAAATATGAATATTTCATAATGTTACTAGGTTTTTATATTATTAAATATATTTATTATATATTATACAACACATTTTTATTAGGTAATTCAGAATGTTACTAGAAAAAGTCAATTTATATTCAATTTTAAATTAAAGACATAATAATAAAATATGATAATCAGATATTATCGATACATGAATGTTTTTTTTCCCTAAACTTGGAGGTTAATCTAGACGGGATCAAAAATATCCGTTAGGTATAGGTAAAATAACAAACAATTTACCACAATTATATGGATTATCTTTTTAACAAAGATTTAAATAAATAAAGGACTAACGACACAAAAATACAAACAACTTACAACAGAATTTCTTATAGCAATTGTCAAAGATTTCATTTGTCATTTTAAAAGACCTTAATTTATATGATCAATTAATGTCATTATCATATACAAAATCAAATATTCTGTAGAAAAAAAAAAAGTTTTGACTACTCTAGGGAATTTATAGGGTTATTTTATTTTCTTTTTTAGTTGGGAAATTTTTAGAAAGCACACAGGTCATTTAAAAACCTAGAAATTATAAAATATGTAAAATCCGATATTTCTTAAAAATATTTTTAAAACAGTTACTCCTGAAAATACAGCCTAAAAATAGTATTTATTATAAAAAAGAGCTAATAAGTCTGAACGAATGTAATTTAAAAAATAACAAAATATAGAATCACATAGGGTGTGTAGTAACGAAGTTATTCATTAATAGGATCCAAAATGAATTCACTCAACTAAAGGATAAATCAATTTATTTACCTATTCATTGGATATATACATGTCCGTCTTTAATAATTCAAGATGCTGTTGGCATGTCAGACTCAACGTGATACAAATTTAATAATTTAAATTCGTTACTTTTCTTCACTTTATACGAATGAAAATGGTAACTATAAACCAGGGGCGGATCCAGCCTCTCTCTTTGGGGGTGCGGTGACATCACAAAAGTACATTATGGCAAGCGAAAGCAAGTTGTCGACGGGGGGGGGGGGGTGACACCGGAGACATTTCCATTTCTAGTGTAAATTGCAGGGTCGTGCCTATTTTTCTGAATTTGAAACTCTTGGAGAGGAGGGGATGCCAGCAACATACACATAAGAGGTAGAATCGGGTCTACTTTTCTGTACTCAAAGCTATTGGGGGGCGGCTATCGCGAGAAAAACAAGTTGTCAACGGGGAGGGAGTATCAGTAGCATACACATTCCTAATATAAAAGGCAGAATCGGTTTTATTTTCCTGAACTTAGAGCTCTTGGGAGAGGAGGGAAGGGGGGGGGGGCGATCGCAAGCATACACATTCCTATACTCTATTCAAGAACTAGAGAGAGTAATAAACCTATTACCGAAATCCCCAACGTACTTGCTCCAGTACCGCAGGTAACGGAGGACTGCCGTAAATCTAATTATATTTAGATATTATAAGCTTTTATAAATTTACTGCAATAATAAAATTTCTGATAGTTCATTTTTATTTCTGTCAGTGAGAAAAGTACACCTTACAGTGTGTCCTTAGTGATTTATCTTGTTTGTGCTTGTGTTTATATATTATTTGAGATTAGTAAGATACCGAAAAAATATGGCCTCTACTTCTATATTTATTCCAAAATCGTTAAACCAAGACATTTTTCCTCAATGAAAAACTTATTACAATGAATGTTTATGATGCCCTAAGAAATCAATATCTAGATAATAATGTTAAAAGCTCTATTGAGATGTGTTCCAACATGACAGGAAAATCTACTATTTACCGAATACTGAAAAAACGACTGGAATGTTTCGTACTCCCCCATTCGATCACAGGCAGATGAAAAACCTCGTTGGAAGAAGAGATGAAAACTGCAATAAAAGGAGTTGTACATACATTTTATTATGAGAAGCAGATCCCATCCGTCAACAAAATTCTTACTAAAATCAATGAAGATCGGGATTTACCTGAAATTAAAAGAACTGAGCTGAAACCAGATAGGAAATCTGTTCATATAGATCGTCTGGAAACTGTCCGTTGGAGAAGGAAATATCTCTCTCAAGTGAAAGGCAGAGTTGCTTGAAATAATACATTGTACAAAATTAGTAATTTAACTGAACTTTTAAATTATTTTTTTGAACAAAGTTACTGCGGAAAATTGGGAAAAATCCATATAATAAAAGAATAAAACAAAATGTGGAAACTCAATTAATTGAGCGACGATATCTTCACTGAATTTGATTACGAATTAGATACGTGATGTTTACCAGTGTAAACACATTTTGTTTTTGTTGAGTTTTATTGTTTAATGTTGTTTATATATTTTTTAATTTTTTTTTTATATATTTTTATTTCAGTGTGTCCCATTCTTTTATTTTATATATGTTTAATTCCAATTAGCCATAATTTCTTTATTATTTTATTATTATATTTGTGTCTTTTTGTTAAGCGTGTAGAATTAACACGTTTATATTATTTTTTTAAGCTTATCGGATATTTCATATAATAAAGGAAATTAAATTAAGATGCCAGTGCAATAGAAATAAAAATAAGTAGGTCTAATTTTAACTGTAACATATAAAAATTAATTACATTTGAATCCCTTTTTAGTGTTTAATTTAAGGAAACAATAAACTGAAACGTCAAATTTCCTAAAAATGTTTATAATTAATAATAAAATGACCGATAGCCCCCCAAAAAAAATTTAATATTATATGGACGAATTTATTTTTTTATATATGTTTAACTCCTTTTCTTTTTGACAATGAGTATTTTGTAAGTATTTAAATTGTAACTTCGAATTTTTTGAAAGAATAAGGCTACGTTTTAGTCTGAATGTGCCTAAAACGGTTTTTATGCCACAATTAAAAATAATAAAAATACAGTTGTGATTTGTGTTAAATATGTCAAAATTATCTGTATTTTGTACTGTATGTGAATTATTAAGAAATCATAAGAAATAAAATAATAATATAACAACTTTTTATTTTAAATTTATTACCGAAATAATATTCTATGCCATAAATACTTAGTAATAAAATAAACCTCTTTCCGATGCCTATGACAAGGATTAAAATCATTTTTAACACTTCACACATCCAAATATCTATTGTTATCCAACCCAAATAGTCCATTATTATAGACCGGTATTTTTGATTATATATAAGAAAAATATATATATCTAACAGATTTTGCCAAAGACACCGAACTAAAGAACACAGTAGTATTACTCTCTCTAGTCTTTGAATTAACTATAGTATAAGAGGTAAAATCGGGTATATTTTCCTGAACTCAAAGCTCTTGGGGGGGGGGGGGGCGATCGCCCCCACCGCCCCCTCCCCCTTGAATCCGCGCCTGCTATAAACTATGGTTTCTAATAAAAGGCCTCGAAAATATATAATTTTTGGGCCTATTTTATGCATATATATATATATATATATATATATATATATATATATATATATAAAAATTGGTGTATCTTATACGGTAAATGCTTATATAGGGATATTAAGAGTAAAAAAATTTGAAATGAAGCCTTGAGATTGGTGGGAGGAATATCTGGGTCCCGAAAATAAGTAAAATTTTCCTTTTGTGCTAATTTAGTAATAATAGAAAAGGATTTAAAAAAAAAAAAACAGAATCAGTATTTGAAAAAAATGCATTTTTTATTAAGCTTTTTTTCTTCATATTTTCTTCTTAGATTTTATCCCAAACAAGTCAAATTTAAATTTTTTAGTATCTTCGATCTACATTTTTAATTTTCGGGCACCGTGTATATCTGGTGGTACTTTAGACTAGTTTAAATTGGTTTTTCTTTATGCAAAAACTTTTATCAAGAAAAAAATTATAAGAAAGCAATAATAAAAAAGTTTTATAAATACTTCTTACTTTATGGCTGACAATGTATTTTTCTTAAGAAATATAAAAATATATAAATTCTTTATTGATCATTGTCAATTTATTCTTTAGTTTGATGTTGTAAAACATACTAGATATTGGTTATGCAAGACCTTCATGCGATTCAAAAAATAAACTTTAAATTACATAGGAAGGAATATGGTTAGCTTACCAAAACAGGAGCTCTCAGATCACATAATATGGGTCAGGTTTCTAAAAAAATATTTAACAGTAAATGTTTCGAGTACTCTTGTTCTCACTTCCATTGTTACTGTCCAGTATTATAAAGCTTTATGCCAAACTTTATGTTCTGGCAGAGCTACATCATTTATTCGGAATAGGTCTCCAAAAATTATAAATTAATTTTAATTTACTGAACATATTCTGTCTAAACAAAACAAACAAAGCTTCCAAACATACTGATTGAGGAACTATACTTTCCTCTTTATTTACTGATTTTTATAATTTTCTATCATCCGAACGAAATAATATATTTCTGGCATGGTTTATGATTTTACCCCCTTGCCTTGATGGATTTACAGTAAGGATTTTCTAGTTTTCTTATAGGAACATAATAATATATTGTCAATGATTCTGTTGGAAATAGATTTTTGTTACTATCGAGTCAAATTCATCTCATTATAACCTACTGTAAAAAAATATATGTCACAAAAATTTGCTATTAATCGTGAAATCTTTGGTATATTTTAAGGAATAATAATTTTTTAAAAGTTTTCATTCATTTTTTATTACTAGAGGAAAGTGACCAAATATGGGATAGTATCCCTAATATGGAATACCGGCAAATCTCTCAAACGGAAACTTACACACGCAACAAACAGTGTTTGTCTCTTTCTTTCTATCCCCATTCGCGCGTACAAGTTGTAACATGTCAGTCGAGCGAGCCCTTTCGTCAGTGTCGCAGTATTTTGTTTTGTCGCTTCCGCATAACTTTCTAAGGTATGTAAAAAATACGTATTTTTCATACGAAAAGTGCCCATAGTATTGTTTTAATAACTTCTAGAAATACTTTAGTTGTTCTGTTGTAGGTTTTAACGGTATTTGATTGTATTACTTTCTAATATATAAGAATATGAATGTCAGTTTGAAGTCGTTGGAAAATCCAAATATGGACGGATCATAGTGCCCAATTATGGACTATTCCATAATTGGTTCTCTTAAGTATCAGCTGACTTGATGATTTTGTTAATTATAAATTGAAAGTAAATTTTTCATGTTTCAACAGAATGGCTGGCGTCAACTAAAAAACGAAGCGAAAAGAATGGAATTCAGAGCATATGGCGGAAGCTATTAAATTGGTAAAAGAGAAAAAATGGGTTATTTGAGAGCTGCAAAACACTTTGATGTGCCGAGATCTACCTTGTTTCGATTATGCCAGAAAACGAATTACCCCCAGAAGAAGCCGCAGCTACTACACTTGGGAGGAAAACTGTTTTAGGGACAACCCTTGAAGATCTTTTGGTAGACTACATTTTAACGATGGGGAGCAAATTTCATGGCTTGACGTTCGAAGAATGGCGTACATGTTGGCAAGACGTAAAAAATGGCTTAAGCTGTTTTTTAAACGCCATAAGGACAAGCTATCAGTGAGAAGACCAAACGGCACATCTTTTGCTAGAGCATTTGGATTCAGCAATGAAAAAGTAGACTCATTCTTTGATCTCCTTGAAGGCATCTATGCTCAAGAAAACTATGGGCCAAACCGCATATAAAATGTGGACGAATCTGGGCTTACAGTACAGAGCAAGATACCCCAAGTGGTTGGTCATAAAGGGAAACAGCAGATAGCTTGGCTTACCTCAGCTGAAAGGGGTTCATTAATGACAATTACTGTTGCTATAAACGCCACTGGTCATTTTTTGCCCCCCTTTATTATATTCCCTCGCAAGAATATGAGTGATCAGCTAATGAGAGGCAGTCCCCTAGGCGCTGTTGGCATTGCACATCTATCAGGATGGATACGAATGAACATATTCACTGACTGGTTCAAACATTTCATCAAACATACTAACCCTACTCCGGCATCAAAGGTATTACTGATCTTAGATGGTCATTTTTCTCACACTCGTAACATCGACGTCATAGAGATTGCTAGAGAAAATAATGTAGACATACCTCCTCATACAACCCACAAGCTCTAGCCACTAGACAAAACGTTCATGGTACCACTCAAAACTTATTACAGTGAATAAATACGAATGTGGATCAGAGACAATAATAGACCACTAAGCCCTTATGATGTTGAGCTATTTGGCAGGGCTTATTTAAAAGTGCAAACAGGTGAGATTGCAGCAAATGGATTTCGTGTAACAAGACTATGGCCGTTGAATAAAAATATATTTACCGCAGTCGACTATCTTGCTGCGCAACAAGACGCAGCTAAAGATGGTTGCACAGTCAACGTTACACTAATGACGTCAAGTTCCCAACCTTTAGGACAATCGATGGCCAATTTTAGAACACCTGATGACTGTGTGCCTTTAACTGAAGCTTCCACACCCAAACAAGATACAAATATTGAACCTGTACCCTCAACATCCGGACTTTCTCGCAGTAGTTTAGGATTAGTGTCTCCATATGACATCAATCCAGTACCAAACGATAAAACGAAACCTAATAGATGAAGAAAAGCATCTGTTGCAGCAGTCATCACATCTTCACCTTACAAGAAGGAGCTCATAGAAAAAAGCAAGAAGAAAGAAGAAAAAGAAAATAAATTGGCAAAGAACAAGAATCAAAAACAGAACGAGAAGAAATCAAAAGGAAAAAGCCAAAAGAAAAGATTAAGCCTATGTCAGATTCAGATGATGAGGAGATGATGTTGTTTGATACCGACAGTGAGCCCGATGCCTTGATAAGAAATACAGCTCCAGACTCTGAAGATTCGGAGTGCATTTTCTGTGGCATGCTGTTTTCGAATGATACTCATGGGGAAATATGGGTCAAGTGCCTCATGTGTGGTCTCTGGGCACATAATGATTGTGCAGGACCAGAATCTGACGCCTGGATTTGTGATTTTTGCAAATAATTTGTGTTCCTTTCTATGTTATACCAAAGTTTCCAAAGAGTCTCATGTAAGTTAAGGATAATTTTTGATGGTTTTTATAGTATTCCATATTTGGGGTACCTATTCCACATTTAGGTACTTTAATCTTTATTTAGTTTTTTTTTAATTCTTACTTAAAAGTAATCAATGTAACTAAAACTTCTTACAAAATAAGGCGCAAATATATGATTGTTAATAATTACTATAAAAAGTTTTTTATTTAAAACGTTTGTGCAAATTATGCGTAAAAAACAAAATGGTATTCCATATTTGGTCACTCTCTTCTAACTTTTTGAAATTTACTATCAAAACGCTTTACTTGCCCTCGTGCTTACAGTAATTTTATTGTGTATTTATATAATAGATACCAAGGTCAATAAAATTTATACGTTCGTTATTCGACAAGAAAATTTTATTTTATCAGTACGTACATAATATGGAAGTAATAACCTAATTTGAAAACTAATTGTAAGTTTGAACGATGTAAAAATAAATACCGAAGTACTACGAGACCGAATATAGCAAACATTACTTTACTAGTTTTCCATTATTTAAGGTGATCAAATATTTTTAGAAAATATTTACCTTTGAAATCGCTTTATAATTTCTTGGGATAAGCCCCAAGTGGTTAATATCGCCTCCAAATTATCAGTTCTTGCACTTCCAACAAAAAAGCAAAATATTCACAATCAAAACGGTTAAATTCGCACCGACACAAGTCAGGATCATCCAGCCACTTTCGATTGTCATGTTCTCTGTGGGTGGCAGGCGGTGATCTATAGACATCGAATGGGTAATTATTGGTTGCTTCCGAATATAATGAGAATTTGAAATTCTCAATTAGAATAGAATATAAACTCAATATGAGAAGATCCGAGTTTTGATTTGAATTAGTCTATTATACTTAAAGTGATCCTCAAAATGTATTTAACTAAATAAATATTTTTTAATTTCTGCGAAATACTTATTATAAGCAGGACATTTTTTTGAAAAAATAATTTGGTGCTATTAAAGTAATACTAGCATATTATTAGACTAATTTTATTTACTCAATTAGAAGATTTTTTCAAGAATTTATATATTCATAGTAAGTATTTGGCATACTTCGTATTAAATATATTTGCTTAAATTACATAGCTGCTGTTTCAAGTTTAATATATATTTATGAGAAAAAAGAATACTCATTTTGAGTATTCTTTTTTTTGTGTGCCCGAACGATTTAACTTCCAGATTAATACCAGACCACATCCAGACCTCTTAACATGAGTTTCAGTTTTAGTTCGATACAACTTCACTATTTAGACCATGAAATGGTTAAAAATCGAATGAAGAAAAAACCAAAATATTTGGAGTCATAATCGCTCGCCATAATTTAATTATTAACCCATGACTCTTTAAACATTTGAAATATTGCAATCTTTAATAGATAATTTATTATTCAAATGCCATATTGGTGTGGTCATACTGATATGCTAAATATATTATACATCCCTCCCGACAGAATCTTTTATCAACATTGCCCGACGCGACGGACACAAATCAGATTATTTTATATGCAAAATCCGTAACCCGATTTTATATTCGACCACTGTAGCACCGTTTTTTAAGCTCTATGTGTCAGTGGCTTTCGGAATTACCGCGATGACCCGAATTGTTTTCTTTTCCGTTCTTCTTTTCACACAGTTTTATAATTTTATTATCAAGCAAGCATCCTTAATAAAAAGTTTGTATTCATCTTTATATTCTACTTTTTACAAGCTTTTAATCAGAATTTGTGAGTATATTTCGTTCAAATTTTGCTATGTAAATTTGGCCCACATCTGTTTGTCCAATTAAGTAACATTTATCAATATTCAATACATGTATACATTTTAAAAAATATATATTTGTGTATTGGGCAATCCTAAAGACAAAATAACATTGAAAAACCACGGAGTGTACAACATTCCATATAGTGACTGTGAAAAAGAATACATTGGCCAAACAAGCAGAAGCATCTCTACAAGGGTCCAAAAACATAAAAATAACATACAGAATAAGCACACGACATCAGCTTTATTCCAACATCATCAGGAGACAGGACACACTATCAATTTCCAGGAAACCAAACACATTGCACCCATAAAACACTATAGAACGCGCATCATCAGAGAAGCTCTCGAAATAGAAAGCACTAGAAACTTTAACAAGAGAGATGATGCGCAAAATATTTCAAATACATGGAAAACTCTACTCAAAACCAAACCAAAAACATCACACCAGAGAAATAGGACAGCACGGCGAGAAGAGGCACAAACCCAGAGAAGCGAAGGCACCAACCAGGCAGAACCAAGGTATAACCTGCGCAACCGACAAAGTATAAAAAGACAGTCAGAGGACTAGCACACTCATTCTAAGTCGAGCAGCCGTCGAGTGATACGGCAGAGGTACATGTTTCGTCTCTACTAGACTCATCAGTGTGAGATGCAATAGCAGTGGATATATCCACTGTGGCGGGGAGGGTAAGTTTTGACTTTCTTCTCGGTATGGTGGTACAGGTAGGCCATCATCTCGATGGTGGTGGAATAGGATAAATTGCGTTTTGTAACAATTTATTCTAACTGTGCAACCTCTAACATAACAAAGGATATGATGGAGAGAAGTTTGCATTTACTGTTCGCGTTTTACTTCATATATATATATATATATATATATATATGTTATATCGTAGATTTTCACGGATGGTAGAATGAATAGTTTGGTTATTCCGGGTTTCAATCCGTTTGTTCAAAAAATCGTTTTCACGACGTTTCGCCAAAAATCAAGCAGATGTCCAAAACTATATGGCTTACCAAAAATACATAAAACAAATGCACCACTCAGACCAATAGTGAGCGCCGTGGGATCTCCTACACAAAAACTGGAAAAATATCTAGCAAGTATCATGCAACCAAGAGTCGAACTGGCTGATTCCTTTGTGAAAAACTCCGAGCATCTGACTAAAATGATCAAAAACATTCACCTCGAAGAAAATGACATCTTAGCAAGCCTCGACATAAAATCGCTATATCCAAGCATACCATTGGATGAGGCTTTGGACAAAATCGCCATGAACGAGGATTTTCCAGACTACACAATTGAACTTGCAGCACACTGCCTAAAGAACACATACTTCATGTTCAATAACCATATATACAAACAAACAGATGGCGCACCTATGGGGTCCTCGCTTTCACCAGTCATTGCCAACCTTTTCATGATATATTTCGAACAAGAGGCACTGCAAAAGGCACCTTTAAAACCAAAATTTTGGAAACGCTAGGTCGATGATATTTTTATAATATGGCCACATGGAAAAGAACACCTGGACGATTTCCTCATATATCTTAACAATATCCACCACAGAATCCAATTCACGCTAGAAATCGAACAAGAAAAGAAACTTCCTTTTTTGGACCTGCTATTAACTAGGAAACTCAACAACACCTTGGGCTTCAGCGTATATCGGAAACCCACACATACTGACCGATATCTCAATGCAGCGTCACATCATCATCCCTCTCAAAAGCAGGCAGTAGTCAACACATTAGTATCAAGGTCTCTCCGCCTAACAGAACCTGACACAAAACAAGACGAAATAAGACACATTTCAACAGCTCTAGTACGGAATGGTTTCTCACAAGCAGACATAAAGAAAGCCATAAAAAGACAAGAAAAGACTACAACAAAGACCAAAGACCAAGATCAAACAAGGAACAAAGCCATAATACCATACATAAAAGGAACAACAGACCGAATCGGAAGAATCTTAAGAAAACACAACATACAGCCCATATTTAAACCACAAAAAACAATAGCCAACATCCTGGGAAATCCCAAAGACAAAACCAACCTTGAAAATCATGGCGTTTACAGCATTCCATGTGCAGATTGTCATCAAACTTATATAGGCCAAACAAACAGGCGCATATCAGCAAGAATCCAAGAACATAAAAACAGCCTCAAAAACAAACAGATAACCTCAGCCCTATTTCAACATCACCAAACAACCGGACATACCATCGATTTCGAAAAAACAAAAGAAATAGCACCGGTACAGAACTACAAGGTACGCGTCATAAGAGAGGCCCTAGAAATCGAAAAAGCGGGACAGCTAAATAAACGAGACGATGCTATAAATTTTTCATCTACATGGAAAACATTAATAAAAAATCAAGAAAGAAAACAACAAAAATCAACTAGTACACGAGAGACCTGCATACAAGAACAAAGTATATCGCACTCGGGAGAGGGGAGGAGCCTACGAAGCCGCCCACCCAATCAGGCAGCGGGCCAACTAAACAAAACTCGAAATTCTTCAGAGGCCACCATCAGTTCTCAGCAAGTAATGAGACGAACCGCACTTGAAAAATGCCAAATCAGATTTTGGCGAAACGTCGTGAATACGATTTTTTGAACAAACGGATTGAAACCCGGAATAACCAAACTATTCATATATATATATATATATATATATATATATATATATATATATATATATATATATATATATATATATATATATATATATATATATATATATATATATATATATATATATATATATATATTTATATATATATATATATATATATATATATATATATATATATATATATATTTATTTTCTTGATTCTTGAACCATAGATTATATCATTTTTCTTTATTTTGTCATTTCTTGGGTTTAGGTTCTATATTTAATGAAAACACAAAACGATTGACGTTTCTCCTTTTATTCAAGGCATTTTCATAATTTCTTCCTTCTAAAATTATATAATTAAAATACACCACATAAAAACATATTTACAATTTCAAAAAACAAACAAGACATTTAAAAACAGTATTCAAAACTTTAAAATTTTTTAAAAATATTTAATTTTACCGGTACACACCTTGACATTTTGCTGCTCTGTTACTAAATAAAATTCAAATTTTGCATCGTCTACTGAGGATACGTGGAATGCGAATGTGTTTTATTTTTTTTAATATTGTCCCAAAAAATATATAGGCATGACGAGCCAATTACTGAAGAACAGATTAAATGGCCATAAATATACAAAAAACGCCTCAACAGCGTTAAACAAGCACACACAGGACGAAAAACATATTTTTGATTATAACAGTACCATTATAAAAAACAAAGATATGAATTACCAAAAATTACAGATAAAGGAAATGATTGAAATTAAAAAAAGATAAAAACACTGTTAACGACAGAACAGATATGGGAAATTTGAGCCACATTTACACAAGCCTAATTTAAACAAAAATATTAAGTATTCGATCCGGTCAAATAAGAATCAAAAATTGAATATCCTCTTAAATATAAAACCAAACATATACCTTATTTGTTTTTGTATGCATTGTAAAATATAAAAAATATTAAAAACATAAAACACATTCGCATTCCACGTATCCTCAGTAGACGATGTAAAATTTGAATTTTATTTAGGAACAGAGCAGCAAAATGTCAAGGTGTGTACCGGTAAAATTAAATATTTTTAAAAAATTTTAAAGTTTTGAATACTGTTTTTAAATGTCTTGTTTGTTTTTTGAAATTGTATATATGTTTTTTATGTGGTGTATTTTAGTTATATATTTTTAGAAGGAAGGAATTTCGAAAATGCCTTGAATGAAGGGCGAAACGTCAATCGTTTTGTGTTTTTATTAAATATACAACCTAAACCCAAGAAAAGACAATATATATATATATATATATATATATATATATATATATATATATATATATATATATATATATAAACTTTAGAAACTTTAAGACTATTTTAAAATCTGTTTTATTTTTATTAATGTTAATGAAATTAAAAATATAAATGTGCAATTACTGTGATATATGTTTATTATAAAAAAAATTTTGTAATTTTATAGATGTAAAATAAATATACCAGCTCTTTTGAGGAAGCTCATTATGTAAAGCGAAACGTCAGAAAAATTGTTGTCCTTTGTTTCTCTAATGGAAAAACCTATACCAGAGAAAATATTAGAAAAAAATATTTAACAAAAGGTTCAAGATACAAAAATAAATTATATATATATATATATATATATATATATATATATATATATATATATATATATATATATATATATTTGCACTGGTGTTTTTCCCCAGTGCGACGTTTCGCCAACCTCTCAGCTGCCATTTTCAAGTGATGCTTCCTAGACGGCTGCCCGGCTTCCAAAATTGGAATCCTCACGTCCACTTCTCGGCATTTCGATATCAACAATTGTCGAAAAGTTAATCTATTTGTTTTTGACGTAGAAACTAATCCCAAATTTGTTTATCTGTTTCAACAAGTTAAAATCAACAATTCATTTGGTCCTTTTTTGTTATTGTTAGTACAAGTCTCGAACTTTCATTTGCGCACCCGTAAATCGCTGTACGGCTTCTAGATCACTGAGAATAAACAATCAAAAAAAAACATTAAAAGGTATTAACAAATTAATTGTAAAAAAAGTTTTAAATATTTTTATTTGAAATTTTGCACACTTATACACAACAAGAGGCTCATTTGGCAGCAGTATAAAGTTAATGCAGTATATGTTTCTATTGTTTATTAACAGTTGAAAAAACAGCCATTTTAGCACGGTTTTTTGCACTAAACTAACAAAGAAATTATCCAATTTGGAAAGGCCTTGGCATATTTTGTAGCTATTTTCAAAGCGACAACTTTTGTTTGAACTGAAAAACTACCATTATTCTGAACATCCTCCCGATGGCTGTTATCTAGAAACACTAACAGCCAGATTAACTAAAAAGATTTAGGATATTAACCCAATCAATTTGCCATAAAATTTAAATCTTTTAGTTTTATTTTGCTTATGATATTGTCATAATTTATATTACATATGTCAACAAATAAACGGTTATATAGGGATGTTAAGAATAAGAACCTTGCGATAAAGCCTCGGAATATGTAAGAGAAATAGTTCCATCCTGCAAATAAATAAAGTTCTCCATTTTTGCTGGTTCAATAATAATACAAAATGATTTTTTTATATTTGTATTTTTAGGGTTTAAAATTTGCTTGACTTATTGGTGCTCTTGTCAGTTCTAGCTTTCTGCTGTTAATTGAGGGCAATTTTAAATTTAGATCATGTTAGTGAATCCGGCCGTAAATGTCAAAATCACCTCATTTCGCTGCTAATTGGACTGACCTATATAATACCGTACCACACATTAACCGTAAATTAATTTTGATTTACAATTTAATTTCTAAAAATAATAATAGCGAGTTCAAGGTTGTGCTTTGCTTTGATACAGTTTCCGTCCTTATCTTTTTAAAATAGAGGAACGATCGTATTGGGCGTGACCGAGCTTTTTTAAAACCAATTAAAAACATAATATCAAAACACATTAATAAATATTAGGCCTGTGGAATTAGTCTCATATGAGGTGATTTTGAAATTTATTGTTAGTAGACTTTTGATTACGTAGAAACCTTCAGAATGATAGTAGTAAATATGTACTATTTTGTTTCTATTTTTTGACCGTGTAGTTATTAATTAGTTTTTACTTTTTTGGGTTTCGGTGACATTTGTTCATTTACAAGATCAATTGCTTAGATTGCAACCAAACATATGTCGGTCAAACCAAACAGTATTTAAAAAATAGAATACAAAATCACAAATACAGCATTAGACATCACAATAACGATAATAAAACCGCCTTAGCCAAACATGCAATTGATAACATGCACAACATCGATTTTAACAACGTGGAGATTTTAGACAAAGAAATTAATTACAAAAAAAGAACAATTAAAGAAATGATCCACATTAAAAGAACACCCGGTACAATGAATTTCAGAACGGACACAAATGACCTGAGTAATGTATATACGAATCTAATAGGGCAATAAAATTGCAGATGGTCCAGAAACTTTCAAACCCTTTGGTAGTACTCTGTCAAAAGCACAACAAACCAGATGTGAAAAAAAAATGCATCAAAAAATAATAGTTTTTTATATTTATATTTATATTAAATAAGAAGTGTTTATTTAAATTGTATTAAAGTAGTAAAATAGTTAAATGTAAGTTTTTCAAGTGAACCACCTGTTAACATTAGGTAAGAAAGTAAAATTTTCAGTTTATATAGCATAAATTTACATATTCCTTTTCATATTTACAGTAATTCTCTGAAGATGGTTTAATCAATAAAATAAACCGAAACGTCAGAAAAAACATGTGTTAATTCTTTTATAAAGTAATAATATGACCGAAACCCAAAAAAGTAAAAACTAATTATGTAGTATCTTTAGTCTCAAAATTTTTTTAACAATTACAATTGAAAAAACAGTTTTTCCATTTCTAGGAAAAGCTATTGTTTTTCAGTAAAAAAGTTTCAAACAAAAGTTGTGCACATTGAAAAAACCTATAATGAGCTAAGGTCCGTGTGAATCGGATAATTTGTTCATTAGTTATTGTAAATAAAACTGCTAAAATGGCTGTTTTTTCAGTTGATTATAAATAATAGAAAAATATATTGCATTAACTTTATACTGAGCCTCTTGTTTCATACAACAAATGAGCAAAATTTGAAGTAAAAATATTCAATAGATTTTTGCACAGTGCATTTGTTTATAACTTTTTGTGTTTTTTTTTAATTATTCTCAGCGATCTAGAAGTCGTACAGCGGTCTGCGGGTATGCAAATGAAAGTTCCAATCTTCTACTAACAATAATATAAAATAACGAAATGAATTGTTAATCTTAAATTGTTAAAACAGATAAACAAAATTGGGGTTCATTTTTTCGTTATAAGCAAATCGACAATTGTTAATATCAAAATGCTGATACATGGACGCGAGAGCTGAGATTTTGGCGCACAATTAAAAAAAAATAAATGGTGTACGACCACCAGAAGCTGAGCTGCAATTTTTTCTTCAAAAACTAGCTGCGGATTTGTTTATTAACATTAAGAAATTATTTAAATAGAAACTCATAGGGACATGGTTAAACTCTTGTATGTAGAAGTATTCAACTCAATTATTTCAAAATTGTTGATGCAGCAATAGTTTAAAGTTGCACTTACTCCGAAAGTCAGAAAGTAAGCAGTGGAGGGGGGCGTTCTTTCAGCCTGCGGCACGTGGAAAAAAACGTGACTCGGATGCTTCAAATTCGAACACTGGATGATAAGTTTTTGTAATCAAATTATTGTTGAACATAGCAATAAACAAATTGTTACAGTGGTCAACAGTATACTATTAATTAAAAATATTAAAAATTAAATTGATTTTTAATGTACCATTAATATTTATCGAGATATAGCATGAAATAAATTGCAACATTTGTTGATAGCATTATTATTTTTCGAGATGCAGAATAAACTCCATTTGACGATTATATTGTAAGCCATTATCCAATTAAGAATTATGGTAATGTTACTTTCAAAGACAATGATAATAATAGGGGAGAAAATCATTACTAATATTATGATCATAATGTTGACAATTATGTCAATGATGAGAGTGATGATGATGATGATGATGATGAGAGTAACAATGATGATGACGATGAGAGTGATAATGATAATGATAATTGTAATAAGGTAGGAAAGGTGCCTTACTACAAATATAATCCAGGGCCTATTCTTGAAAACAACGAGGTCAAGTTATACTGGGATCGAACGGTCTTAACAGATCAAACAGTTGCTCATAACAGACCAGAGATTATACTATAGAATTTCCAGGCGAACTACACTAATCGACGTCGCTGTACCGAACAACAACAACCTAAGGTCAAAATACAACGAGAAGATCGTCAAATACAGAGATCTGGAGATGCAAATCCGCAGACAGTGGGCAATAAACAGTGTCCACACGATTCCTATAATACTGTCAACAACTGGAGTGATACCAAAGAACCTCCTGCAGAACGTCAAGGGACTGGGCCTTAGTGAGCATCTGTATAAACGGATTCAGAAAGTGGTTTTCCTTGCAACCGCGCGAACCGTCCGAAAGTTTGTAGGAAGTGCAGAAGACCACGCCACCTAGGACCCGATAACATGGAAAGGGTCCCCACAGATCTTCATACTTTTGGTGTCTTTGTATACCTGGTATGAGTGAATAATCCCTGGAGGGAGTGCGAAGCCGTTTGGCTTGTAAATCTTTATGATAATAATGAAACCGAAAGGGGTTTCGAAAATGAGTGTCCATCGATGTCTAAGAAACGGAGAACGGAATAAATATTTTGTATAGTTGGTTTAAGCAAAAAATATGTATGTCAGCAAAAAAAATTGTATGTGTAAAATGTTCTTCCAATAAAATAAACAAAAAAGTTAACATGTGTTTTTCTTGTACCACCAATAATTTGGCGGCAAATGACAGTAGCAATTTGTTTCATGCTATAACTCCATAATATATTAATGGTACACTAAAAATCAATTTGATTTTTAATACAGGGTGTGCCATCTTTTATGTCGATATGTAAACATTGGATAACTTTAAAAAAAAACTGATTTCTATCTATGAGGTATTTTTATTAAATTTGGTCCTTTAAAATTTATTGGAACTAGTTTTTGAATACAACATCAATCAAGTGGCTACTTTTATTGACCTAAGCAAAATGCGATCTTTTTGCTGAGTTTTCCATTACCTTTTCGAGCATCTCGGGTGGTATAGCGATGATTTCGGCACGAATGTTTGCCTTGAGCTCTTCAATGGTTTGAGGCTTGCTGACGTACACTTTGCTTTTTAAATAACCCCACAAAAAGAAGTCCGGAGCGGTCAATTCTGGAGATCTGGGTGGCCAGTCAATGTCGCCGCTTTTTGAAATCAGACTTCCAGGGAATTTCCGTTGCAGAAACTGGATTGTTTGATTTACAGTGTGGCATGGCGCACCGTCTTGTTGAAACCAGTAACCATCAAGACCTTTTTCACGCATTTGTGGGCAGACATAATGAGCCAACATCCACCGATATCCATTTCCATCGACTGTTTCGTTTTCTCTGAAAAAAAAAATGGCCCAATGATGGTTTTGGCGCAAACGCCGGCCTAAACAGTCACTTTTTGGTGAAGCAATGGCGTTTCGTGGATTTCGTGTGGATTCTCCGTGGACCAAATGCGGCAATTTTGCTTATTAACGCCCCCAGAGAGTGTCAACCATTCGAGCGACTGTTTGGCCGTATTTTATGCGACGGGGACGGTCTGTCGGCAATATTTTTTGTGTTAGCTGCACTTTATGCGGAAATAAATGCAAATCATTCTTGAAAACGCGCCGCAAAGTGGTTTCACTGACGCCAAAATGCTGAGCGCGGTGATGATACGACACTTTTGGGTTCTTGGCAACGCTCTTTGTGACGGCTTCAACCAGTTCATTTGAACGTCTTAGTCGTTGATAAACGGTATGTTGACGATCTCCCACTGTCCCGTACTCAACAAAATTCGAAACCAAACGACGGATGGTGTTGTCAGACTGTGCGATATTTTCGACGATATGCACGTTGAGTTAACACAACTGAACGACTATTTTCAATGTACATTGTCACTATTTTGGCGGGTTGTTTCGGTGTTAAAATTGTACTGAATTGACGTTTCAAAAACACGTATAATCAAATCGATCGGTTGGTAAATGTCAAAGTTATTCAATGTTTACATACCGACATAAAAGATGGCGCACTCTGTATTCCTAATTAGTAGTATACAATTGACTACTGTAACATTTTTTTTTTGCAATTTGAAAGTCATGTGCAACAATTTGTTTATTGCTATGTTTAATAATAATTTGATTACAAAAACATATCTTGTCAAAAAAACACAATAAAAAAAATTAAAATTCTACTATCAAAATTTGCCGAGATAATCCAAATTTTTCCGGCGAAACGAATGTGAAGCGTCCGAGTCACTTTTTTTTTCCGCGCTCCGCAGGCTGAAAGAACGTCCCCCTCCACTGCTCACTTTCTGACTGTTGGAGCAGGTGCAACTTTAAAATGTTGCCATATCAACAATTTTGAAATAATTGAGTTGAAAGCTGCTGCATACAATAGTTTAACCATCTGCCTATGAATTCATATTTAAATAATCCCAACACAGCAGCGATTTTTATGAAAAAAAAATATCAGCTTTTTGTTTTTTTTTCCAAATATTCGCCTATCACGTCCAATAATCGGCATGTTGATATCAACAATTCTCGAAGAGTTATTCTATTTTTTTATAACGAAAAAAACCAACCACAACTTTGTTTATCTGTTTTAACAATTTAAAATCAACAATTAATTTGGTTCCTTTTTGTTATTGTTAGTATAAGTCTCGAGTTTCATTTGCGCACTCGCAAATCACTGTACGATCGCTGAGAATAAACAATAAAAAAAAACATAAAATGTTATAAACAAATTCACTGTGCAAAAAACCATTGCATATTTTTAACCGACTTCTAAAAGGAGGTTCTCAATTCGTCGCGTATATATATATATATATATATATATATATATATATATATATATATATATATATATATATATATATATATATATATTATGTATGTACACCGATTATTCCGGAATGGCTTAACCGATTTGAATGAAATTTTTTACGTTATGTAAAGGAAGTTGCTGCGGTGGTCCCATATTTTTTTGGATGAAATTGGTGAAGTAAAATCCAAGATGGCGCTGACAATATGGCGGCCAAAAAAAATTAATTTTGTCCGATTTTCTCTAAAATTGGTATGGGGGAGTTTTCAGGGTAGCACATGACGAATCTAAAATTATTTTTAAAAAATTCAATATGCCGGATCCAATATGGCGGACAAAAAAATCAATTTTGTCCGATTTTCACCAAAATTGGTATGGGGGAGTTTTCGGGGTAGCACATGACGAATCTAAAACTATTTTTAAACAATTCAATATGGCGTATTCAATATGATGGATAAAAAATTAATTGTGTTCGATTTTTTTCAAAATATGGCGGATCTAAAATGGCGGATTAAAAATCCTACATCTCTCGAAATTGTCTGAAGTCAGTATGGAGGGATTTTTGTTAGTGTTAATTACGAAATTAAAATATTTTTTGAAAAACTCCATCTGGCGGATTCAATATGGTGTTCTAAAAATTTTACATATCTCGACTTTCTCCAAAACTGATATAGAGGGTTCTTGAGGGTGTAAATTATGAATTTCATCCTATTTTTTCAGGTTAGCTATAATGCATATAGCTGACAAAAAATTTTACATGTTTCGATTTTGTTCAAATGTGGAACTGAATCGTTTTTGAGGATGTAAATAGCGAATATAAAATTATTTTAAGAAAATCTAATACGTCAGATGCAATATGATCCTTTAGAAATTTTAAATTTCTGGATTTCATTTTAAATTGGTACTAGAGGGCTTTAAAGGGTTTAGATTAGATTAAGACGTTAAAATTGTTTTTTTGAAATTCATTATGGCGGATCCAATATGGTGGATTGAAAATTTTACGTTATTCACATTTTTTTAGATGTGGTATTAGGGCGTTGGGGGGTGGTGTATTACGAATATGAAGTTAACTTTTTACAACTATTAGGTTGATTACATACCATATGAAGGATTAAAAATTTTACATTTTCTGGTTTTATCTAAAATTGATATTGCAGGGTTCTTGGGGTGTGTACAAACTCAATATGCAATATAAAATATATCGGGCTAAGAAATTTACGTCTCAAATTCTTTAAATATTGATATTGAAAGATTTTGGGGCCTATAATAGCAATCTAAAATTAATTTGAAATATAAGATATTGGATTTACTATGACAAACTAAATATTTGTTTGACACAATTTCATTGGTATTTGGAGAACTCTAAGAATTAAAGAATTTTTAGTGGTTCATTTTAGGGTAACTTACAATTCTGGATAAAATGGGTACTTTTTTGCCACCTTGGAGTTATTGCAAGGTACATTAATCTCAATTAGCATGTAGTTCAAATAATTTATGAATATCATAAAGAATTCAAAACTAAAAATCGAAAAATAAAATTTTTATAAAAAAATTGAATCGACTTCTAAAAGTGCGCTAAAAAGGGAAAAATAACTAGAAATTTTTATATGAAATTGAAATTTTTGAAGTCGGTGCCAAATTATTTCTAAATGAAATAAATAACTACTAATATATACAAATTATGGTAAGAAAGCAATTGCAAATAAAGTATTTTTAATCTGTTTATGCGAATCACATTTTGTCAGGTATTAGTTTGGCGCCGACTTCAAAAATTTCAATTTCATATAAAAATTTCTAGTTATTTTTCCCTTTTTGGCGCACTTTTAGAAGTCGGTTCAATTTTTTTATAAAAATTTTTTACTTGAAATTTTGTATACTTGTTGTATGCAACAAGAGGCTCCTTTCGGTTTAGTATCAAGTTAAAGCAATATGTTTTTCTATTGTTTATTAGCAAGTGGGAAACAGCTACTTTAGCAGGTTTTTTGCAATAATTAACAAACAAATTATCCGATTTGTATGAGCTTTAGCTCATTTTGTAGATATTTTCAGTGCGCACAACTTTTGTTTGAAACTTTTTTACTGAAAAACAATAACTTATCCTAGAACTTCTTAATTGTTAAATAAAAAAATTTTCCCCATAAAAGAGAATGAAACATAATATACTACATAATTAATATTATCATTCTGAAGATTTCTATGTTGTCAGAAGTCTACTACCAATAAATTTTTTCCAGATGCCAATTCCGCTGGCCTATTGATACAGTTTCCGTCGTTGTTTTTTATCATAATGAAACAATCATATTGGTCATAACCGAGCTTTTTTAAAATCAATTAAAAACAGAAACACATTAATAAATATGAGAAAAAGCATATTTTCGACCACCTCGTCTTTCTACAGCCATAAATCGCGATATAAAGATCATAAATAAAGTTGTAAAAATTAGGAACAAAACGACAAAAATACGAAATAAACTTTTAAAAATAAGCTTAAAATGTGGCACTTCACAGAATTTATGACACCCGGCAGTGTATACACTCGAATTTCAAATATTAGTGCCGCGGCGACAGGTTTAGGGGATTTATGGCCGACAGGACACGTGAGACAAAAATAAAAATAAAATATCTATTTCTTTATAATTTTAAATTGATAGAATCGGCAAAAGCGGGATGTTTTAAAGAGTGTTTTTGGTATTTGATTTTTTATTTTTACATTGCAACTTTCTTTAAAAAGAAAAGATTATAACCTCCAACAATATGTATTTTTAAGTACTACAGGAGAATTCTCCAGAAAATGCCAGAAAAATATTTTAACAGTGGCAAAACAATGGAGGAAAAGTAATATCCTATTTGAGTAATGAGTACCTGAATGTTATTATCAAAGGATTAAATTTCATGAACTACTTTGTTGCTTAGTGTAATCATTAGAACTTTAAATCAGCCTTTTAGTCTGGGAGCTCAGTCAATGATTTTAGTAGCCAATGAAGAGACATTGCTCCACCAAAGATTTTTATATGTTTGACTCCTGATTAAGAATATCGAGAGTGGATTCCCGGAAAAAGAGTCAAGTAAAGATCGTTAAAGATTTGAAAAATGACATGTTTGGCAACTTTTCAATATAAGCTATTTTTGATTTTCACATTCTGTGCTCAGCACTGGATAGTTGAAATCAAGAACTACACGCTAAGATTAATCGCAATGCGAAAATGTAATATTTTAATTGCTTTTTAAAAGTAAGGTTTCATCAATTGTAACGTACGCGCCGCCGTGGAATTCTACCTACAAGCGCTCACTTAGTGCACATAATCCATTATAACTTTCTCCACTCGTTGCATTAATATTTTAAACACCTTTTAAAATGATATATATATATATATATATATATATATATATATATATATATATATATATATATATACAGGTGTGGAAAATCGTGAACATAACCTCCTAAAAAAAGGGAACGTAACAAAAAGCGACGGACAACCCGTTTAGCCATGTTGAAGAAATGAAATAAAGCATACTGCTTGCTTCCTGGTTTCCAGCAAAAATGGTGTCGGGCAAGGACTTTTCGCTGGTTTCGGGTCGTCAAAACACAGTGGGTCGAAAGCACGGATTTGATATTAAAAATAAAAATCGGATCCAACAATAGCAAACTGAAACTTTAAAATCATGAAAATAAATTCAAAAAACGTCTAATGTGGTTCAACGCTTTAAAAATAAAATAAAAAGAATAATTGTATTTCCATGAATAAAATATTGCGCTTGACTTCAAGGTACATTTTAAGTATAATACTATAATAATAAATACATAGATATCGATAATCGTTAAAAAGGCGAAAGTACTTTTTCCTCTAGGCTTAAGACTTCTTAATAAATACCAATGCAAATAATTTGTAAGTAATATAATATTTATTGATTCACATAAATGAATAAATAATACGACTGTAATAAAAATAATAAAAAGAACTTTTTAATCACTGCTTTCTTTGTTAACAGCTCTTTTCTCATTCTCCAATACGTATGTATCCGAATCCTTACGATGTCAAAAAACAGTGTAAGCATCCATCGACGCCAAAAGTTTTGGAACACATCCCTCATATTTTTTCTCGAGAGTCTAGCTGATAGTTTCTTAGCAACTTGTCCGTTGATTTTTGTGCATCTTTCGATACTTTACCTATCGGTAATATTGCAAATGCAATGATGTCTGGTCAATGGAGTAAGTAATTTGTGGATTCCTGTTGGAATGTTGTACCAAGAATATCCTTTGAAGAATAATCTTGCTATTTGAAGTTTATATTTCCAAATCTTCTCTATTGCAGTTTAATGTCCGCTTCCAATAGTTTGCAAAATGACGGAAAACCGGAGGATCAGTTTTCGCTTTACTCTTGTTATAATAGCTGACTAATCAATGTTCTCGAAGAAACGTCGAACTATGTTGCCATCGTTAGTGCTTCCTAACCATTTCTTTGGCATGTCAACAATAAGTCCTAATCTCTCTCCTTAAAGGCGTGTTGGATGGTAGCCTTTGTCTGTGCTTTCACCTCTTTGTCTTTCTGCTTACGAGTTTGTCACTGTGTGTCACGCTAATACGACAAATACAAGCAGCATTCGAAGAATCTATTACATGCGTGTAAAGCTAACAGTTGTAGCTTGAAATACTCTGTATTTACTGGGACACAGTATCAATGTTGTTGAACTGAGATGTTGTTTGGCAGAAATAATAACGTTGGACCGATTTCGCTCTAACCAAAGCATTCACCTAGCCGTCTATCATCGTCATAGATAAGTTGTACTGTACTGAAGCTCGGGTGGCAAAGCGAACTCTTTTATATGGTGCAAGTTGTCTGGTTCGAGTTCATAATTTTCTATTTTCGTTAAAGACTTTTGTTCGGTTTTCTTAATAAATTCAAATTTCAGAGGTCCGCAATTCATAGTAGAGGAGGATTTGGAATTGTACAACACAATCTGTTCTTGTTGAGTTTGCGTGTTAATATCTGCTAATTGAAGTGGAATAAGAGAAGTTAGGAATAAGTTTGTATCAGAAATATTCGGATCAGTGAATTTCATTTTGTACTGGCTCTGACCTGACGTTCCATCGAAGCCCCATTTGTAAATGAAACTTATATCTACAAATCTAATTTATCGATTTGTTCAAGTGCATCTAATTGAAGCAATGTAATTCGATCCACTGTATGATCCAGTAAGCCTTGGAATATAACCTCGGCTTTTGATTTAGTAAAAGTTAGATACTCGTCATGTGGATAACAAGTTTTTTTTGTATTTTAGAGACCAAAGTACAGTGAAAATTTACTGCCTTTCTGTTTAGCCCAATTTTGTAATCGTTGATATTTGTTTCTCGACAATCCAATGTCAAACAGAAGCGCGGCGCACAAATGTAACTGGGCGCGACGCAACCACAACTGTTGCCTTTTACATGAGATGAAACTTAGTTCATATTACCGAGGTTTAATAGAAACGTTACTATAGCCAACCTTCAATTTTAAATTTCTTAAATAGAAAATATTTTGGCCTGTTTTCTCAAATTCTGACCCACTAAGCCCGTCTAACTTCTTTCAGGTTAGTACGGGACAGAAAATCGTAGGGAACGCCTGCGCGCAATTTTATCCTCCCTAACTTCCATGCGATACGAAGACGAGCAGTACCTTGAAACGAATGATAGGGTGTATTTACTTTTCGTCTAAATTTATAACGTAATCGACGGAATTTGGAATATTTAATGACTATTTGATACATTGATTGTTTTAAATACATCAAATAGTCGAAATACAAAAAAAAATTGTTTTTGTTTGCTGTTGAGCGTAAAGAAAATTGATATATCTGTTACAAAATATACATGTATTCTAATAAAAATACTAGTAAATAAGCTAATAGACCACTTTAAAATTAAAAATCATTCTCAAAAATAAACTTTTATTCAGGTAAAAAATAAATGTAACACGTTCAGTAATTGTAAATAAATAAACAAATAATTAAATTTAATTTAAATCAACAAAAACACCTAAAAGTCTACTAGAGGTGTTCAAACAGGCCTGCACTTTAAGCGAGACAATAACCCAGTATTTTTTAAAATACGGTTGCCAAAACTTCACGGGTTATATCCCTAACAGCCCTTTCTATCATATCCTCACAAAACACCATACGGGTTTCCTGGCCTTTCGGAAAAATTTCTTGAGTTATTCGCAATTTTTAACAGCGATATTTGCTCTGCTTTAAAATTTTCCGATCTGTTCGAGCGTTCATATCAAGTTCTTCGGCAATTACAGAACTATTGCAAGGAAAATTAATTTCCTCCTGATTTGCTCGTTCTTCAGTAATTTGAGGAACCGGTTGCTCCTCATTATTATCAGTGCATTTTTTACAAATTTTTAGACAACCGATTGTTTCAAATTTTTTAATAATTTCCGATATTCTAAATTTTCAAGGAACAGGATGATTTTCGCATGTAAATGCAAGTCTGCCGATTATCTCATCCATATCTTTACCAGAAAGTACCACTTAATAATCTGCTCTTTTTGTTCCGTGGAATAAACTATTATTTCAAATACAAAAAAATTTGGCGCAAAACACAAAAATACCAATAATCGGTACTTACGCTTCGATGGCCTGAAGGAAAGCAAATAACTTGGAATCCTCTTGTTGTGCTAGGGCGTGGCATATGCTGCCACCCGCACTCACCGCGCCAGCATTGTATTAACCCTCACCCTACGGCCAATCTGGTAATTTACACGTATGTCGAAGCTTACTACTATCTCATTCTGATTTGGTGAATAATATAGTATTTTCTTTATCATACTTAAGAAACGTCGAAGCTCCGGTTTGGATTTTCCAGACCTGTATATATATAAATTATATATATATATATATATATATATATATATATATATATATATATATATATATATATATATTTATATATATTCTTGATTCTTGAACCATAGATTATATCATTTTTCCTTTCTTTTTCTTTTCTTGAGTTTAGGTTCTATATTTAACAAAAAATGCAAAACAATTGACGTTTCGCCCTTTATTTAAGGCATTTTCAAAATTTTTTCTTCCTAAAAATATTTTTATATAATTAAAACATTCATATAAGAAACATATCTACAATTTTAAAAAACAAACAAGACACCTTAAAAACAGTATTTAAATTTTTAAAAATATCTAATTTTACCGGTACACACCTTGACATTTTGTTACTCCATTACTAAATAAAATTCAATCTTTAACATCGTCTACTGAGGATACATGGATTGCGAATGTGTTTTATTTTTTTTAATATTTTTTATATTTTACAATACACAAAAAAAAACAAATAAGGTATACGATTAGTTTTATGTTTAAGAGGATATTCAATTTTTGATTCTTATTTGACAGGATCGAATACTTAATATTTTTGTTTAAATTAGGCTTGTGTAGATGTGGCTCAAATTTCCCGTATTTGTTCTGTCGTTAACAGCGTTTTTATCTTTTTTAATTTCAATAATTTCCTTTATCTGTAATTTTTGGTAATTCATATCTTTAGTTTTTTTATTATGGTACTGTTATAATGAAAAGTATGTTTTTCGTCCTGTGTGTGTTTGTTTAACGCTGTTGAGGCGTTTTTCGTATATTTATGGCCATTTAATCTGTTCTTCAGCAATTGGCTCGTCATGCCAATAAATTTTTTGGGACAATTTGTGCTAGGGATCGAATATATTACATTTAATTTATTCATGAGAGGAATTTTACTTTTTAAATTTGTGAACAGTGTATTTAATTTATTATGTGACTTGTGGCATACGATAATATCATGCTTTTTTAAAATGTATTTTATTTTTTCTGACAGCTCACTAGTGTAAGGTAATGCTACATATTTTTGCTGTTTAGGTTCTATGTTTTTTGTTTTTACGTTATTATAAAACTTACATGTTTGTTTATCAATTATTTTGGTGATAGTCTTTTCGTTGAAATTATTGTTTATTAGTGTATTTTTTACTTTTTGCAGTATTTTTGGTCGGAATTCTGGACACGTTAGGGAGATAGCACGATCAGACAGACCGATTATAACACTATTTTTTTGAGTTTTTGAATGATTAGAGAAACAGTTTAGATATCTACCTGACCAAGTTGGTTTGGTGTACCATTCAGTTAAAATTTTGTTTTTTCTGCGTATAGTTGTATCCATTTGGACCTGTTGCTGTTTGTTTCCTTACAGATCTCGCGCTTTTTAAATAATTAATTTATTTTTTTTGTGTCTTTTTTTTAATTTTAACAAACACACACAGGACGAAAAACATAGTTTTGATTATAACAGCACCATAATAAAAAACAAAGATATAAATTACTTACGTACTGTTACAATCAAATGTTTACAAATAAAGGAAATGATTGAAATTAAAAAAGATAAAAACACTGTTAACGATAGAACGGATGTGGGAAATTTGAGCCACATTTACTTAAGTCTAATTTAAACAAAAATATTAAGTATTCTATCCTGTCAAATAAGAATTGAATATCCCCTTAAACATAAAAGTAAACGTATACCTTATTTTGTTTTTTTGTGCGTTGTAAAATATAAAAAATATATAAAAAATAAAACACACTCGCATTCCATGTATCAGTAGACGATGTAAAGATTAAATTTCATTAGTAATCGAGTAACCAAATGTCAAGGTGTGTACCGGAAAAATTAAATATTTTCAAAAATTTTAAATACTCTATTTAAAGTGTCTTGTTTGTTTTTTAAAATTGTAGATATGTTTCTTACGTGAATGTTTTAAATATATATAGAAATATTTTTAGGAAGGAAAAAATTTTGAAAATGCCTTAAATAAAGGGCGAAACGTCAATTGTTTTGCATTTTTTGTTAAATATAGAACCTAAACCCAAGAAAAGACAACATAAAGAAAAAATGATATAATCTATGATTTAAGAATCATATATATATATATATATATATATATATATATATATATATATATATATATATATATAAATAATGCGTTTAAAGTATTAATTCAACTATCAATCGCTCGGCGCATACAATGGAAATATTTATTTAATTAAAAGTTATGTATGTTAAAAAAGTGACATAAAAGCCATTTTTTAAATGTTTAATAATTTTTAACTCAGAAATTATGCGTATAGACACTTTATGTTTAGAATTGGTGAAGGAACACGAACGTATTTCCAAAACAAAACAATTTTTTTATTTATTAAATTTTTTTTTATACCTGACCATTTTTCGGAAATCCACTTCGATGGTCGTATATATGAAAAACTTTTGTGGCGACAAGTCTCTTCATCGGCTACAACAATCCACTGGGCCCCCGGACTATTTATCATGAATCCACAAATAACTAAAATTTCGTTCTTCGGGGGAAATTTATAGTGCGCTAATAATTGTTATTAATTCATTAAATTAACTCATTTGTTCCGATAAAACATGTTTACGGTATTAGAGCGAATTACTAACTTTTAGGCGGTTCATAAATTTTGAATTAAACCATATACACTGTATATCGTAAAATTAATTAATATAATAGCCTGTTTTATAAATATTGTATTCTGTTTGACCTAATTACAGTATGAGTATTACCCTCGATATTACATGTAATAGTTGTATGCACTTTGCGTCAGATTTTCTGTATCCAACTCGAACTTGTTAGTCACATATTTATTAAAACTGTCGAGACTTACATTGCTCAATTCTTCTCGACTTTTTTTGATGTTCAATTGGATATTTTTATACTCTTCAGTTTTTAGTTCGTGAATTTCATCACAAGCCTTCTTCCACTGATTCTTAAAATATTGTTTGGCATTTTGTGCTTCTTCGAAGCTTTTTTCTAGTCCTTTGAGTTCCTGTAGAAGATTTGCTGTTTGTTCTTTTGTAAGAGTAGTTTTTTCCAATATTTGAATCTTATTTCTCTGATCTTCCACAAGTTTTTTGAGATATTCATTGTCTCTCTGAGTTTTACTTAAAAGCTCTATAATATCTTTTACGTCGGCGTTGCTATACGTCTCCCAATTTTCGTTAAATATATCTTCAAATATATTTGCTTTATTTCGTGTTCTAATTAAATATTTTTCAGTCTTAATACTATTAACTTTATTTTGTAACTCTCCCTGCAAATTTCTAACCTTTTGCATTTGATTTTCTAACTTTTCTTCCATATTTTTTCTTTTCTCCTTCCAAAGATTTTCTAGTTTCTTGCCTTCCTCAGCTTTAAATTTATCCAACTCTTTTTCAAAAGTCTCTTTTTTAGTTTTTTTCCATTCTTCGATGTTTGCGAGTTCTTTTAAACTTAAGATTTCGTCCACTATTGGAGGCCTTAAATGGAAATCTGTATCTTCTCTAATTTGACCAATGTTACCATCTTCTAGTTTTAAGGTCACCTGGACTCTTGCTAAGGGTTGTAAGGTCCTAACTGCTTTAAGATCTGCCATATATCTAAAAAAAATTATAAAGTACACCCCTCTGCACATGTTTTTGCCATACCTAGATGAAAATCTGAAAACACAAAAAGATTTATAACTTCAAAAAAAATGCTTGCAGCGTAAAAATTCCAACAGTATCTTAAAATGTAGGTATAATTTTTCAAAAAACCGTTATATTTATCTCCAAAACCCATAAACACAGGTATTAAACAATATCATAAAAAAGTAAAAAAATTGAAAAAATTTTGATGATGTTTGTACTGTTATAATTTCAAGTGAAAATATTGCAGAATACAAAAACCAAGACAGTTTGAAAGAGTATTCAACTTTAAAATGAGCGATAGGTCGTCCCATTTGGAACAAAGTTAGACACATTTTTGTAAGAAAATATGTTTTTTTAAACGCGTATGTTTAGAAAACTAAACAAAATAGAAAGAAAGTGTAAATAGAAAAAAGACGTGTTTTTGTGCAAAGATCACACACACACACACACACACACACACACACACACACACACACACACACACACACACACACATATATATATATATATATATATATATATATATATATATATATATATATATATATATATATATATATAGTTCTAAAAAAAATCGGAGAAAAAATATTTTTTCCTATTTTTTATAACATAAAAAATTTCAAAATTGTGAAATTAATGAAAAAAATTAGATGATATTTTGTTGAAGTTAAAGAAGAACACTTTTATTTAACAAAGGGACAATTTTAATTCATATTTACTTTTACTAGGTACTAACCCTTTTAATGAAAACAAAAATAAATATCAGTCATTACTAACTAATTAACGGTCAGTTCTTAAATATCAATATGCATTGAATTCAAAATTTAAAATAAATAATACAAACAAAGAATTTTAATAAACAATTATAACGGAAAAAGTAAATATCAATTTGTTAGATAGTATAATAGTTACGTCTCAACATTTTTCTCATCAAAGTGGTAGAATTTGTTTTTAATTACAGCCTGGCAGATTCTTGGCATTCGCAACATTAATTTGTTGAGTGTATCTGCCTTGATTTTTTTTCCACTCATCCTGTAAGATTTCCCATAAGTAAGAAACCCATTTCGGACTTTACTTTTGAACAGCTGTTTAATTCATCCTATAATAATTCTATCGGCTTTTAATCTGGGCTCTGTAGTGGCCACTCCATGACTAAAAATTTTTTCATTTTTTCAAGATTTTGCAAGTAACTTTTGTAGATATTTACAGTGTGTTTGTGGTCGTTATCATGTTGGAAAGTAAAAGGAGTACCTATTTGACGAGTACCAGACGGCAATACGTTCTTGTGTAGAAGTTTTTATAGCCTTCCTTTTTCAAGGGTCGCCAACACGGGATCCGGCTAAGCAACCTCAAGCCATTACTTAGCAACCTTCATGTGTGATACTAGGAACCAAACAATCTTTCATAAACTTTTCATTTGCTTTTCTAAACACATACACTTTTCTTCGATCCAAAAACTGCAAACTTCGATTCATCGCTAAAAGCACCTTTTTCTACTAAGCAATGCTTCAATTTGTTTGTTGTCTTGCTCATTTTAATATTTTCTTTTATATATATACGAGTCTTAGCAACGGTTTTTTAGTAGCAAGTGGTCTAAAAATTCCATTTTCATGAATTCTCCGACGTTGGAATTTTTACTCTGCGTCCATTTTTTTTTTGAAGTTATAGAACTTTCTGTATTTTTAGGTTTTCATCTAGATATGGCAAAACATGTACAGGGGAGTTTACGTTTTAGCGGTGGGACATGTATTAATATCCCTAAGTTTTAAGGCTAATCTAGAAGGAGAGCATTTGAAAGAAATAAGTTTATGTATCAGAATCGGAAGCAAGTAATGCGCAATGATGAAGAGATGTGTTTTGGAAGAAGTAAAATACGTGGCAAATGGATATCCAAACAAAATTTCGACAAAAATATATTGATAATTGAAAAACCTGAAAAAATTGAGTAGGATTCATTTAAGACATATATGGACGGTAATGGACCCGTACTTCGGCTGGCAAAGTTGCCAGATTTAATGCCGGTTGATTTTTATATGCGCGGTCGCTTAAAAACAGGGAGCAGAAAATACAATAGCTATAATATTTTAAGAAAAAAAAGTCTACATTTTAGTCATGAATGTTATTATACACCTTTGAGGAAGATGAATATTTTGACATGGCTCTCAGTGAGAACTGCATACGAGAAAGCATATTTTTTAATATTTTCTGAGCATTTTTTTACCCGAATTGTATTATTTTTACATCTATTCTAAGAAGTACTAAGGTTATTAGTTATTATTCTCTTATAATTATTTTAATTAATGAAGATCCTCCAACGTTTCATCTAGATATTTCCACATTTATTCATGAAGTATTTTCTTACCTGTAACTTTTATATTCATCGCAAAAAAATTTCGAAGCGTCGAATTCACACTCTTCACTGAGTAGTTTTTCTCTTTCATCAGTAAGAACCAACTTAGGAGGCCAAGCATTCAGAATATTTTCTATTTGGTCTTTGGTTGATACGTATTCAACTTTAACTCCTATGTTTTTAAGATCAGTTGTTTCGCCTGCCTGAAATAAATTGAGTTAAAAATGTGAAGCGTTTTATTGAACTAGTAATTCATATCAATTTTGATTCAAACTTTTTTGGGAAACTTTTAATTATAGATAACAGGTGGTCCGATAAGTCCCACGACTGACACATAAATGGCAACTGTAGTCACGCACGTGGGTATTCTGTATCCCAGGATTTTGTTGAGTATCGATCGTGTATTATTGAAATAGAATTTTATTTTTTTTGTACAAAAAAAAAATTTAAATTGAAGCATTTAGAAAATTAAAAGAGATAGCAATTAAAAGTGTGATAAAAGCCATCTCAAAAGAGGTGATGGCAAACACGTACTTTCAAGTAGTGTTGAAAATGTTAAAGTGCATGATAAATGTTCTAAAATTTATATACGTGAGACAAATATTATTACTGCTAAGAAAAAAAAGCAAGTGAAGAGAATTTATCTTCTGCGGGATTAAGCAGACAAATAACAATGTTTTTAGTGGCTCTAAGACCACATCTGCATTTTTCAGTTTTGGAAAAAGAAGTTTATAATATATTTTTTTAAAAACTCTGTACATATAGAAGAAGATGAACAAGTTTTTTTACAAGATGATACAAATGAGGAAGTCCAAGAATATGACATTTAAACTGTCACAATTACTTCCGATATCTGATGCTGCAAGATTGAATGGACTGCGAACTTACTTCCAAATACAACAATGGAAAGGACACAAATTATATACTTTTAAATGGGGTTGGAAATCAATGAAAAATGGTTGGATGCTGATTCCCGCAACCCAGTCACCTACACCATAGTCTTTGCTGGAACAGATAGCATGTAAATGTTTGAAAGGTTGTCAAACAAACTGTGGTTGCAGGAAACTAGGCATTAAATGCTCCATTTTCTGTAAAGAATGCACAGGAGTCTGCTACGAAAATGTAGCTAATCAGGACATTTCTAAAGCGGATATTGAAGAAGATGTTGATGAAGAAATAGATATTGCTTCTGACAATGTATGATAGTTTGAATAAATAAAGAAATGAAATAAATTGAGTTGTATTACCTTGAGCATAAAACTTTTGTTTTCATTTTATATTATTACACTGTTTATTTAATGATAAAAATATTTTAGATTCAACACAAAAATCAACATTTCTGTTTTACATTTAAAAAGCACGTTTTATTAGTATAAAATTAATAATACGTTAACTTTCATTGCATAAATATACATTTTTTAAATTAAAAATGCGAAGAAAATGAGGTAAAAGAAAAATCGATAAAAACTGCAGAAAACTGGTCAATTTGAAATGGCTATATCTCAGCCAAATCGACAATTTTTTTTTTAAAACTCGTTTTAACGGGTGAAATGTCAGTTTTCTTTTCTCAAAAGCAATGTCTATACCTATATCTACTCAGAAAAAAGTCATAGACAAAATTTAAAAAAAAAATAGCAAATTTTTTATTTCTTCCTCTAGGTTTTTTTGTGTTTATTTTGCAGAAAAATAAATTTTTTGATCTCCGAAGAATACGTTTCGATAGGGACATTTCTCTACAAAAAATCATTATATATATATATATATATATATATATATATATGGTGGTGGAATAGGATAAATTGTGTTCCTTAGAATTTTATTCCAACTGTGCAACCTCTAACACGGAAAGGATGTGGTTGGAACGAGGTTTGCATTTACTGTTCGCATTTTGCTTCATATATATATATATATATATATATATATATATATATATATATATATATATATATATATATATATATATATATATATATATATATTTATATATTTATATATATATATATATATATATATATATATATATATATATATATATATATATATATATGTAGAGTTTCAAAGTTTTATATGTCAGTGAAGAATAATCGTAGGAAAATTCTAAATAGAAAGTTTTTTAGTTTTAAAATGCTTTTTTAAATTTTGTTCTAAGTGCATTTTTGACCAAAATATGACCTTTTTAACATAAAAAAATTGTTTTTTTTACGGCGTGATATACCTGTAATTACGAGAGCTAGAAAAAAACTCCAAATAGAAAAATATTTGTTTTTACACGTATAATTATCTTAAATTATTCCGGAATTTTTTTATAGAGTTACGATCTCTTTTATGAAGAAAAGGAACATTTTTAATAGCTCATATGTATGAGCTCATATGTAAGATCTATTAAAAAATGCTGTTTTTCATTATATAGACCAAAACTCTTTGAAAAAAATAATATCAGGACCCTGAGTTGTTCCAATTCTGTTTTCAGATACTTGCATAGCCATACAATGTTTTTGAAAAATTTTAAAAATAAAAAAAATCGAAGTGCCGAAAAAATTCCAAAATAATCTAAAATCATTTTACGTGTAAAAACAAACATTTTTTCTTCTTGAAGTTTTTTTCTGCCTTTTTGTAGTTATAGAAATATGAAGCATTAAAAATAAGTCATTTTTTTCGTTAAAAAGGCCGTATTTTGGTAAAAGATGTACTTATAACAAAATTTTAAAAAAGCATTTTAAAGCTCTCGGAAAAATCCAAAAAACTGTCTATTCAGAATATTCCTACGAGTATTTCCTGCGAAACTGCATTGATATTGGCAAAACCAAGAAAATGCTGTTTTTAATCTCACATGAAACTTTTAAAAAATGAAATATTTGACTCGCACTTTACATTAACTGAAGCACTTTAAAATCTTTTTTGAAAAATGTCATACGATTATTCCTTACTGAAATATAAAATTTCGAAACTCTAGTGGTTTTCGCGTTGGATGGGCAAAAGTATATATATATATATATATATATATATATATATATATATATATATATATATATATATATATATATATATATACTGAAAATGCATAGTTTGGTTTATTTTTGACAAACTGAAAAAATGCCATTTTCATTCCGTTCCCAAAAATGCACCCCTGAATTTAGTAGCACTTTGTGATTTTATCATATTTAAGTGCCAGACGAACGAATTCCTCCGTAAAAATGCTATTACTAATTTTTTCCTAACAAAAAGTTATAGTTAATAAACTAACAAGTGGCATGAATAGGTGTACGAAAAAGATACTTATGATAAATTGACATAAACTGGCATACTAAGAAATTTAGAATGTAGGAACCCCAGACTGTTCGCGTTAAAGTCCAATCCATGGTCAGAAAATTTGTTAGTAACAATTTAATTGTTTACAATGCAGTAAAATTGTTAATAAATAAGGTATTGATTTCGAAGCCATGCGGTTTTGTTTCAAATTTAATGACAAGTATGGCAATATTTTTAAAATTGACAAAAGTTAATTGGAACTAGAGTTATCACCAATTTAATAACGCGGCGTAATTTCGCCCGTTATTGATTAATTATCTCATGCAATTTATCAATAATTCAATAATATCAAAGCAATCCATTACAGTATGAATATTTCAAAGAACCTTAATTGACGACAACAAGGCATGTTCAGTCATGAAAATCGGTTCATTCTAGAGTGATTGCAAATTGGTTAGAGACATGCTAATATAGTATGATTTTTACGATTATTTTTTTTTCAATTAATAAACGCATTATTGTAAAAAATTCTAGTTTTTTATCAATATTGATTAATCATATATATTTATTCACTTCTTATTATACGAAGGTTGATCAAAAAACTACGGGGATTTCAGTTTTTTTTAAAGAATCTTTATTTATTCATCAACATTAATTTTGTCCTCTTCAAAGTCATCCCCTTCAGATATATTAAATACACTTGTGCCAACGCTTTTTCCAATGTTAGAAGCATGTGTGGAACTCATTTTTCGATATGGCCTTCAATCTTTCAGCGATTCTATTTTTGACTAAAATATGGTTGTCGGACTTGCATTGTCTCTATTTTTGTTTATTATTACGTTTCGATTAGGTTGCATCTCTAATCGTTATCAAGAATGAACAGATTATATTTTTGTCTCAGAAATGGTGACAAAACGTTGTCCTTTCTTGGTTCTCTGCAGCCTCGGAATTAGAAGAAAGTCGCAGGATACCATCTCCAGCTAATACAGAAGCTAAGGCAACATAACGATATTGTTGTTTGCCAAAAGTGTGCCAACAAGTGAGGTGTAAGCCACAATTCTGAGCGTTTTTGTCGAACCTCATCAACAACTTCTCTATAGTAATTCGACGATCTTTCAGAACCATTTTCTTCACTTTTTCTACGGTGTCGCCGGTTATTGATATGCTAGGCCGTCTTTGAAACGTCTGTACTACTCATAAACTCTTGTTTTACTCATATTATATTCACTAAAAGCCCCTATCAACATTTCGAGTGCGGTGTTGCACCTTACTTCATTTTTTAAATAAAATTTAATGTAAGTAAGTAACCGATTACCGAACGCATCCGAACACATATATCCTTGTCTACTATCAAAAATAAACTGAACATTCAAAATGGCTACACAAACGGATATACGCTAGAAATATGTGTACCAATAAGAAAAAAAAGTTTAAAAAAGCCCGCAAACTCCAAAAATTCCCCTTACTTGTTGATCGTAACTCGTATATTTGTAATATTTATAATTTTCCAATATTCTTCCTTGTATTTTAATATTACGTTTCTTTCCTCCTCCTGCAATAATCATTATTTTTTGATCTTTTCGACGATTATCTTCGTATTTATTTTTGTGATTTCCTTCTAAAATTTCTAGATTTCTTCGTTCCAGAATTATTTCTAGTAAAATTGTAATGATTGATTGCCGTGGTATTAGCCTAACCGTTTAAGACGCTAGGACTGATAGGGACGACCACGGCCAGGCGCGGGTTCAAGCCCCGTGCACGGCAACTTACTTATTTAAGTTGTCAGACCATTAGAGGATAGTCCCACTAGTTTGTAGACACTTGACTGACAAAAGAGTGTAAAAACTAGGGGTTAGTTGATTGTCGAGGACCGTGGTTCGGAACCCACGTTCAAATATAGGTCCAGTCGCTAAACGGTCTCCGCTTCCGACTCGACTTTAAGCCCCAAATCTTTGACTTTTTACTTTGTAATGATTGATTATGCTTTCAAACAACTCTTCCCTAGGGCTTACTAGGGTGTTTTGTGAAGCCAGCTTAATAGGTAAATAAAACACTTCTAGTGCAATGTGAAGTTTCTCTAAATCTTTGTAAAAACTTGTTTGAGAAATTAGGTTTTGCAGGATAACAATTTGGAGACAATGTGTACTTTTTAAACATGGAAACGATAAAGCAATTGTTCTTGGAAAGTTTCATAAACCACCCAGTTTGTTATACCTATTTTAGCTGCGAGCCTCTGACTGTTATCAGCAATCTCATTAAGAATGTGCTCTTTAACTCTGGATTTCTTGGACCCAAACAAATTGATTTTTCACGAAAATGGCCGATTTTTTCCAAGTGAATATTTAGAATGGTTCTTTTAGAGAACTCAGGCCAACGATAAAAAAACTGTTTCAATAATTTTAACTAATTCCTGTCTTATTTGGTGTGCTGATTCTGAATATAAAAATAAAAAAATGTCGTATTACCCACCAATTGCTCACATTTTATTATTAAATAAAAATAAATTTTATTTTTCAAAACGTATAAAAAAGATTTTATTCATTTAAATATTAAGTTGGCAATACATTTTAGTGTTGTAAGGTTGGCAATAAAATCAAATATTATTATGTCGGTAATTCTGATAAATTACACACCTGCATATATATATATATATATATATATATATATATATATATATATATATATATATATATATATATATATATGAATAGTTTTGTTATTCCGGGTTTCAATCCGTTCGTTCAAAAAATCGTTTTCACGACGTTTCGCCAAAATCTCATTTGGCATTTTCAAGTGCGGTTCGTCTCGTTACTCGCTGAGAACTGATGGTGGCCTCTGAAGAATTTCGAGTTTTGTTTAGTTGGCTCGCTGCCTGATTGGGTGGGCGGCCTCGCAGGCTCCTCCCCTCTCCCGAGTGCGATATATTTTGTTCTTGTATGTAGGTCTCTCGTGTACTAGTTGATTTTTATTGTTTTCTTTCTTGATTTTTTATTAATGTTTTCCATGTAGATGAAAAATTTATAGCATCGTCTCGTTTATTTAGCTGTCCCACTTTTTCGATTTCTATGGCCTCCCTTATGACGCGTACCTTGTAGTTCTGTACTGGTGCTATTTCTTTTGTTTTTTCGAAATCGATGGTATGTCCGGTTGTTTGGTGATGTTGAAATAGGGCTGAGGTTGTCTGTTTGTTTTTGAGGCTATTTTTGTGTTCTTGGATTCTTGCTGATATGCGCCTGTTTGTTTGTCCTATATAAGTTTGATGACAATCTGCACATGGAATACTGTAAACGCCATGATTTTCAAGGTTGGTTTTGTCTTTGGGATTTCCCAGGATGTTGGCTATTGTTTTTTGGGGTTTAAATATGGGCTGTATGTTGTGTTTTCTTAAGATTCTTCCGATTCTGTCTGTTATTCCTTTTATGTATGGTATTATGGCTTTGTTCCTTGTTTGATCTTGGTCTTTGGTCTTTGTTGTAGTCTTCTCTTGTCTTTTTATGGCTTTCTTTATATCTGATTGTGAGAAACCATTCCGTTCTAGAGCTGTTGAAATGTGTCTTATTTCGTCTTGTTTTGTGTCAAGTTCTGTTAGACGGAGAGACCTTGATACTAATGTTTTGACTACTGCCTGCTTTTGAGAGGGATGATGATGTGATGCTGCATTAAGATATCGGTCAGTATGTGTGGGTTTTCGATATACGCTGAAGCCCAAGGTGTTGTGGAGTTTCCTAGTTAATAGCAGGTCCAAAAAAGGAAGTTTCTTTTCTTGTTCGATTTCTAGCGTGAATTGGATTCTGTGGTGGGTATTGTTCAGATATATAAGGAAATCGTCCAGGTGTTCTTTTCCATGTGACAATAATATAAAAATATCATCGACATAGCGTTTCCAAAATTTCGGTTTTAAAGGTGCCTTTTGCAGTGCCACATAAAAATATGTGGTAAACACATATTAACAGTTGGCCAAACCTTCTCCAGACTGAAAGACACGGATAGCAACCCTAACAAATCAGGGGTAGTAAACCGTTTAAAATGTATAGACTGTAACAAACATTATATAGGTCAAACATCAACTGTTTTAAAAGATAGAATTACCAGACACAGAAGTGATTGTAGATTGCAAAAGAGGACATGCACCTTGTCGGAACATGTACTCGATAAGGATCACAGGTTTGATTTTGTCTGTATTGAGGTGATCAACAAAGAACAAAATATGAATGAAAGGCATTTTCTGGAGATGGTAGAAATTTATTTAGATGATAACTGCATCAACAAAAGAAAAGATATTGAAATCTCAGTGTAATCTACTCTCATCTCTTGTCCACCTTAAATAATAAAAATACTAGACAACAAGCCTCCCAGCCTCTTGACTTCACAGTTTCTCCATAGTTTTCTGCAAATTACGTAAGTGCATTTTTGTCACTTACCTGTAACAACTACATTGCTAATAGATATTTTGCAATTTTGAATATTGAGAGGGTGAGAAGTTGGGAGACTATTTTCTAACCTTCTTTGTTCTATATAAATAATGTTCATTAATCATTTCCTATTACCTTCTTACAATTATAACAATTTTTAAACGTAACAATACTTATAAAAACTTAATTACTCATTAATAAACATAAATCTCATCAATAGAAATACAAAGAAAAATAATTTTATTAAATACCCAAGCTATAAATTAAAATCAAAATTAACATTTCTTGTAAAACATAATGATTCCACATTCAAAATTGCCGCTAAAATAAAATTAGACATTTCTGACATATCCCATCTACCAAAAAAGAGTGTTTCAAGGATTTTCTTATCAGATAAACCTACATTCAGTACAACTAAAATAACCCACAAAATAAATTTATATATTAGTTTTTTAAAAAAAAAAACATTTCAATAGTAAAATGTGATAATTATGAAAAAATCAACAGTTTTTACATGAATTTTCTGTTTCATTTTCCAAAAGCCATAAATGGACTCAATTTGCACGTAAGTCTTTGAATTTAAAATTGTTTTCTTTTTATTATTAAATATCATATATTGTAAAATTTAAAATTATAATCAACAGAACTGTTCTGTATTGTAGCCCTGAAGAAGGAAATAATATACTTCCGAAAGCTTGGCGTTTGTAAAAAACAGAGTTTCATTCAGCCCTAGGACCGCTATCTCAAGAATTTGAGTTTTCCTTATATATATATATATATATATATATATATATATATATATATATATATATATATATATATATATAAATATATAAAAATATAAAAATAAGATTCGAATGCAACAACTCAAAATACATAAGAATCAATCATAAAACTCCATGGATCTTAATCGGTTATGCTCACACTAATTTCGAAGTTTATGAACATTACATGAACAAAATTTAAAAACCTCAAAATTTGTATTTAGGATTTTCTGTACATGTACCCGACCAGATTCATTTTACGGCATTTTCCGTCTATTTACTTTTTCCGACTTTCTTGGCGACTCTGAAAAAGTTATTTCACATTCAAGTAAAACAGTAATCAACGAACGCAGAAATACGAAAATACGCTAATAGGTACTTGTTTTTGGAAAGGACCCAATTGAGATATCTTGCTTATTTTATCTGACAACAAATGTCCTTGTTACTTCACAATTTTACATGACACTTACCTGATTAGAGATTTGTGTAAAAATAGTAATATAATTCGAAGCTCTCGGGTGTAAAAACTTAAATATCACTATTTTTTCTCTCTGTGAAATCCTCCAGACGAAATTTTGCAACGACACTTCAAGGATATATTTGACGTACGTTCCCATGACGTCATACTTCTTCATTGGTCTTGGTGATAACGGGATGTTTTTAACCATCGTGTCAACGGACTGAGTAAGAGCAACAATTTCGGAATCGCCATTGACCAAACTAGTTTCGCTTTTCGATTTAATGTCTACCTTGTCTAATTTGTCAAGAATGCAGCTGTTTATTTGGTCTCCGAAGGCATTTGAAACTGGTATTTTTTCTAGGTTTGACACCACCATTTTTCGTGCTGTTTTCTCTTCAGCTTTTACTTTGAATCTAGAATTAAGAATAAATTAACTAAATTTGTGTAATATTGGTTGGCTCTGGTTCTTGATGGATAACTGAAGCCTAAAGAAATAAGTGATGAAAGTTACAACTGCGTTTTGTATAATTTATGAGCACTTTTTCATAATTGACGTTAATGAAAGATAACTGCTTTGATATGAATTAGAAGAAGCTACACATGGAGCTATAATAAAGGACTGTAGCTTCCTGTAAACTGATCCATTCTGCAGTCCAGATTTACACACATACCTGTATATTGTGTTAACTATTCCAAACTCATATTTAGATGTAGAATAACCTATTTTTCATCTTAAAGAAATTCTAACCCTATAAAAAAATGGCATACATGATTTTCATAGATTTTGATATATTTCCAATAGTATAGGATGGATCATTTTGGATGTTTTTATAGGCTATTTGGGAAACCGTAAAATTTTTTAATAATCTGGTAAAGCAGTCACGAGCTCTTTTCTTGTGAAAATTATATGGAGAAAACTGCATTCTTACGGTACAGATAGTGTAGCACTAAATGGTCTAAGATACCGACGCGCCTTTAACCACTAAATCAATCAATCAATCTTTTTCTCAGACCAGACACACTTCCATCTTAACGATCATCTTAACCACACATACTGGAGTGACGCTAACCCGCAATTAAATCGCCCGAAATCTTTACACTCACCCAAAGTTACTGTATGGGCGGCCTTATCAGCGAGGGGAATCATTAGTCCATACTTTTATGAAGATCAGAGAAGCTGTGACTATTAATACAGACGATGCTACAAATTTTTGTTGCCCCAGCATTACAGGATTTATCAGGCTTTAACAATCAAGATCATGGTTTCAACAAGATGGGTCAGCATGTCACACATCCAATGACTCTTCCGTAGCAATTTGTGAAATTTTTGGTAAAAAAGTCATATCCAAAAGAAGTGACATTCCTTGGCCACCTCGGATGGATTTTTTCCTTTGAAGATATCTTAAAAGTAATATTTGGACCAGTAATGCAGTGTCTATTGAGGAATTAAAAGAAAACATATGCAATGAATGCAAAACATTTCACGGGGCACTTATCAGGCGATCATGTAAGATTTCCGGTCCAGGTTAGAAGAGTGCCAAAATAAACGAAGTTCACACTTGAATGATTTCAAGTTCAGAAAATAAAACCCTATTTTATATACTTTAATTATAAATAAACAGTTTTTCATTCATGCAGCTTTTTTGTTTTTTATCATCATTTTAAATGTTAACGAGCTTTTGGTCCACCCTGTATAATAAATTCTACGCAACTTATAATCGCGGCAAAATCGAATAGCAAATATTTGTTTAATAACAATTAAGTGAATGTTTTTTTAAATATTTTTTTTTGTTTATGAGATGTTAAAAATGGATATTTATATTTTAAATAATATATGTTTGTTAATATTCTATCTTTAAACTATGTTATTGTATTCAATTTGCCTCCTTGCAAATTATTTATTTTTCTTTTGAAGAACTATATATATTTATATGTTAGTAAATTTGTTGCAAATAATTTTTATTTCCTTTCATTTATATGCATTTCGGTTTAGGGCGTTCAAACAAGCCAAAGGAAAACAATACAAATTTACACCAGTTATGTCTTTTATACTTTAGCAAGTCTCAAAATGCCCTTTAAGAATTATAACTTGTCAATTAATAGTATTTTTCTAAAAGTCTCAAGAACATTTACCAAAATTATTTGCATTTTGGTTTAGGGCGTTCAAACAAGTCAAAGAAAAACAATACAAATTTATACTAGGTATGTCTTTTATACTTTAGCAAGTCTCAAAATGCCCTTTAAAAATTATAACTTTTCAAAAAATAGTATTTTTCCAAAAGTCTCAAGAACATTTACCAAAATTATATGCATTTTGGTTTAGGGCGTTCAAACAAGTCAAAGAAAAAGAATACAAATTTACACTAGGTATGTCTTTTATACTTTAGCAAGTCTCAAGATGCCCTTTAAAAAATATAACTTGTCAAAAAATAGTATTTTTCCAAAAGTCTCAAGAACATTTACCAAAATTATATGCATTTTGGTTTAAGACGTTCAAACAAGTCAAAGAAAAACAATACAAATTTACACTAGGTATGTCTTTTATACTTTAGCAAGTCTCAAAATGCCCTTTAAAAATTATAACTTTTCAAAAAATAGTATTTTTCCAAAAAGCTCAAGAATATTTACCAAAATTATATGCATTTTGGTTTTGGGGCGTTCCAACAAGTCAAAGAAAAACAATACAAATTTACACTAGGTATGTGTTTTATACTTTAGCAAGGCCCAAAATGCCCTTTAAAAATTATAACTTGTTAAAAAATAGTATTTTTCCAAAAGTCTCAAGAACATTTACTAGAATTATTTGCATTTTGGTTTAGGGCGTTCAAACAAGTCAAAGAAAAAGAATACAAATTTACACTAGGTATGTCTTTTATACTTTAGCAAATCTCAAAATGTCCTTTAAAAATTATAACTTTTCAAAAAATAGTATTTTTCCAAAAATCTCAAGAACATTTACCAAAATTATATGCATTTTGGTTTAGGGCGTTCAAACAAGTCAAAGAAAAACAATACAAATTTACACTAGGTATGTCTTTTATACTTTAGCAAGTCTCAAAATGCCCTTTAAAAATTATAACTTGTCAAAAAATAGTATTTTTCCAAAAGTCTCAAGAACATTTACCAAAATTATATGCATTTTGGTTTAAGGCGTTCAAACAAGTCAAAGAAAAACAATACAAATTTACACTAGGTATGTCTTTTATACTTTAGCAAGTCTCAAAATGCCCTTTAAAAATTATAACTTTTCAAAAAATAGTATTTTTCCGAAAGTCTCAAGAACATTTACCAAAATTATATGCATTTTGGTTTAGGGCGTTCAAACAAGTCAAAGAAAAACAATACAAATTTACACTAGGTATGTCTTTTATACTTTAGCAAGTCTCAAAATGCCCTTTAAAAATTATAACTTTTCAAAAAATAGTATTTTTCCAAAAGTCTCAAGAACATTTACCAAAATTATATGCATTTTGGTTTAGGGCGTTCAAACAAGTCAAAGAAAAAGAATACAAATTTACACTAGGTATGTCTTTTATAATTTAGCAAATCTCAAAATGCCCTTTAAAAATTATAACTTTTCAAAAAATAGTATTTTTCCAAAAATCTCAAGAATATTTACCAAAATTATATGCATTTTGGTTTAGGGCGTTCAAACAAGTCAAAGAAAAACAATACAAATTTACACTAGGTATGTCTTTTATACTTTAGCAAGTCTCAAGATGCCCTTTAAAAAGTATAACTTGTCAAAAAATAGTATTTTTCCAAACGTCTCAAGAACATTTACCAAAATTATATGCATTTTGGTTTAAGACGTTCAAACAAGTCAAAGAAAAACAATACAAATTTACACTAGGTATGTCTTTTATACTTTAGCAAGTCTCAAAATGCCCTTTAAAAATTATAACTTTTCAAAAAATAGTATTTTTCCGAAAGTCTCAAGAACATTTACCAAAATTATATGCATTTTGGTTTAGGGCGTTCAAACAAGTCAAAGAAAAACAATACAAATTTACACTAGGTATGTCTTTTATACTTTAGCAAGTCTCAAAATGCCCTTTAAAAATTATAACTTTTCAAAAATAGTATTTTTCCAAAAAGCTCAAGAATATTTACCAAAATTATATGCATTTTGGTTTTGGGGCGTTCCAACAAGTCAAAGAAAAACAATACAAATTTACACTAGATGTGTCTTTTATACTTTAGCAAGTCTCAAAATACCCTTTAAAAATTATAACTTGTCAAAAAATAGTATTTTTCCAAAAGTCTCATGAACATTTACCAAAATTATTTGCATTTTGGTTTCGGGCGTTCAAACAAGTCAAAGAAAAACAATACAAATTTACACTAGGTATATCTTTTATACTTTAGCAAGTCTCAAAATGCCCTTTAAAAATTATAACTTTTCAAAAAATAATATTTTTCCAAAAGTCTCAAGAACATTTACCAAAATTATTTGCATTTTGGTTTAGGGCGTTCAAACAAGTCAAAGAAAAACAATACAAATTTACACTAGGTATGTCTTTTATACTTTAGCAAGTCTCAAAATGCCCTTTAAAAATTATAACTTGTCAATTAATAGTATTTTTCCAAAAGTCTCAAGAACATTTACCAAAATTATTTGCATTTTGGTTTAGTGCGTTCAAACAAGTCAAAGAAAAACAATACAAATTTACACTAGGTATGTGTTTTATACTTTAACAAGTCTCAAAATGCCCTTTAAAAATTATAACTTGTCAATTAATAGTATTTTTCCAAAAGTCTCAAGAACATTTACCAAAATTATATGCATTTTGGTTTAGGGCGTTCAAACAAGTCAAAGGAAAACAATACAAATTTACATCAGTTATGTCTTTTATACTTTAGCAAGTCTCAAAATGCCCTTTAAAAATTATAACTTGTCAAAAAATAGTATTTTTCCAAAAATCTCAAGAACATTTTCCAAAATTATATGCATTTTGGTTTAGGGCGTTCAAACAAGTCAAAGGGAAACAATACAAATTTACACTAGGTATGTCTTTTATACTTTAGCAAGTCTCAAAATGCCCTTTAAAAATTATAACTTGTCAAAAAATAGTATTTTTCCAAAAATCTCAAGAACATTTACCAAAATATTTGAAAAGTAGAAAAAAAAAAGGTTTTGATAAAATGGCAGATGTATTCTCACATTCCCCGCTTTCGGGTTTTTCCTCACCTAGTCCCGTATTTTAAAATTCATGTTGTAATACAACAAATTAGTTTATATTTTTCATGGAATGTGTCTTCCTGCGCAATTCTGATCTACAGAACAAACTGCGTTAACGATTTTTTTTATGCCTTCAAAAATCAAATTTTGTATACAATCTTCACTGTGGCAAAAATGTATTGATCAGCGTGAAAAATATTTTTAAAAACAACGAAATTATTTTCAATAATAAAAATTTGTTTTGATTTGTTACTCCCAAACTATAAAAAATTACCCCCATTTATCGTTCAGTACAGAAAATGCTCCAGAAGAGGATATAGAACGGAATGAGTTTCCCATTATTATATCTTCTATACTGGTGTAAATTCGAATTAATTTTGTTCCGCGCATATTTTAAGAACTTATATTACTGAC